>CM038669.1:46581241-46988656 GCA_021605145.1 Aegilops bicornis
GAGAAAAGGTCACAAATGGAGTTGAACCAAGTAACATTGCAAAGGCATTATGATTGTAGGGTCGGGATATCCCGCCCTCCGAACCGGACGTGAGGGTCTCCCCTCATCCGGCTCTCCATGAGGAATCTCCACTCACTGCTTCCCCTAATATCCTCCCTTTACCACATCATGGGGGTTTACAGGAGATCCCGGAGACTCGCTCGGAAGGCTGCTATACCAAACATTATTACTTAACTACAAAGAAAGAAAAGACTATAGTAGTCACTAGACTGACTATAGTAGTCCGTCCGGCTGCTCTTGCTTAAATCATTACTCTTCATTCTCCCGTGCTCTAGCAATTGCGCTCCCTAGACCACTACCATTTAGTTAGGTAGGGACAATCAATCCATAGTTACGGGAATAAAGGAATGCATGGGGATAAAAAAAAATAGAAAAATGAAGATTTTCTATGAAATCCTTTCTTTCCATAGATGTATCTGGTCCGAGGGCAGTACAGTACTCTACGAGAGGAATGCAATGGGATGGATGGTAGAGGGCTCCCTGCGCCCAAAAGCGATGATTCACTTGTCCCCTGGTCTATAGGGACCTTGTGGCATACAACCGCCACGACTCCTGTGTTATAGCCGCTCCTTTCTCTCTTTCTTTTGACTGCCTCGTGGGCCAGACGAAAGAAGGGAGATTCTGAAGAGGCGGTGAAGGCTCACCAAGTAGACAGCAAGCCCTCACCCCGTCAGTCCTGTGTTGCCGTAGCGTGCCCTACTTCAATAAGGTATTACCTCGCCGATTTAAAAGGGGATGGGATTGGATTCATTCACTTGCATTCCTGCTAGCACTACAAAAAGCTCGGTCTTAACGCCCCTACGGAAGCTGTGCAGCCTTTCCTCGGGTTAGAGAGTCGGGTTTCCCGTTTACCCATTAGCAGAAGAGCCGCCCCACCAACCAAAGCAGGTAGGCGGCCACGGTTCATAACGCACTCTTCGCACAACAGATCCACTTTGAAGTTGACTTATTCGCTCGGCCAATCGTCGGAATGTGTACGAGATACCATAAGGGCCCAATATCTCAATAGCACCCTTGTCTAAAGCTTGAATGAGACTGAATATCCGAAGCAGGAACGATCTCGACTAGAAAGTCATTCAAAACTTGATCGAAGAACCAGCGTTTATTGAAGAAGCTATAGAGTCGATTACAAAAAGTACTAGTTTGAAAGGCTCGTTGGAATTGATCCGCTACGAGATTTACATTATACGCTAGAGAAGCACCTGAAGTACTAAACAGAATAGGTATTAGTTTTGTAATGGTTGGGCAGCAAACTCGGATTAGGCAAGAATCTCATTTTTTGGTAGTACGAAGGGGGAATTGGCCCAAAAATTGGATAGGGGTAAAGACGCGGCCGGGTGCCGCGGCTTGTTCAAGTGCCCCGAATCATGCTGAAATGGTCGCCTATTACACGGCTCACAAACTCTGCACAGGGTGGGGCTACCTATTATTAAGTAGGCGGTACGTCTGACGCCTGTGAGGCCTCGGTTTGCTGCGTGGACTGTCTATGCATTTCCTATGAGTGTAATGGAACCCAGCTCAGCTCCATGAGCCAAAAGAAAAGAATAGAACAGCCGGAGGCGAAGAGTAGAGTATAGCCAAGGGGCTTTGCGTCCGTAAAGGACCTAACGGAAGACCGTGCTCAAGTGTGCACTTGAGTTTTGTTTAAGAACACTTGGCCTTACCCCTTCATTTTGAGCCATGTCTTGGTAGAATCGGCAAGATTGAACCGAGGCCCGCCGGGCACCGCTGGGGACAACCAGACCAACCAGTGAGGCTTTCTTTCCAAGTTTCCTCCGGGGCCCTTAAATCATTGAATTCATAGGCATAGGGGCGTCCCAGCAGTGGTTCATTCAATGAGAAAGAAAGACAGGAGGGCAGGATTCGTCGTGTCGGGCTAATTCATTCTGGGAAAAAAGGGGGAAGGGAGTCACTGAGCTATGCGAAGGGAAGGAAGTAAATGGGCTGAGCCGGAGGTCACTTTTCGATCCATCCCGAAGGGTTTTTCCCTCTCTCGCCCCATCATCGCACTACCCAGTCCTGCTATCGGCTCAGCCCTATCTATTCATCTCTTTTTTTACATGGAGATTTTTGGATCTCTCTTGTTCATAGATCTTGAAAGCGGATCAATAGAAATTTCTCAAAGGATCTATCTATAGAAAGATCTAGATCTCTATCATCATCTATCTCTATATCTAGATATGGAAGAACCCTCAAGCCTGTCCCGACGACGATGCCCTCGGGCGAAAGGAAAGGGCCGCCATTCTCTTTCTTTCCTCAATCGTTCCGATCATTTCTCTCATTCCCTTTTGTTTGTTTTTTCGGGTTGGTTCGTTTCCTCCTCCTATCTACGCAATTCTCTGTCTTCGTTCGTGATCATCTTAGGCGAAAGGATAGGTATAAATTTTGTGGAGGCGGCTGTGAAAGGCGATTCCCCTTTTCCATTGAAGTAGGGAAGGGGTGATTGATCTTTTTTGAATCAGGCCTTCTTGACCAAGTGGTGGTATAAGCTTCATTGCGGATGAAAAGAAGTCCTTGTGAGCGGAGCTACAAAAGGAAGTTCAAGCTCAAGAAATCCTCTCAATAGGGATTGGGCAAGCAAGCTTTTTGTTTATTTGATCTTACCCGGTTGTGAGACGGGACGTGAAGTCAACCAAGTACATGTGTGTTCATAGTGTCCCCGGCACCTTCCTCCTAGCTGAGTATGGATGCTGAAGTTAGCTGGAGTGTGGGGCGAGTGCGTGGTAGATGGAACTCCTATTTACCGCATTTCTTCTTGCACTTCCAACTTGAAGAGGAAGAAGCATCTCTCTTGCATCTTCAATAGATAGGAAAAAGGATCTTGACCTGAAGCCTTCGACCAAAGAAAGGGAGACTTGGTGAAGTCAGAGGTGGTTTTCCTTCCCTAGATTCATGGAAGAACTTTTGAAGTTTGAGTGAGGAAGGAAAGTAAGGAAAGCGGGAAAGGTCCGATACAAAGGAAAGGGTTGCGAGGCTTAACGATTTAGAATATAGCTGTTGAGGTGGCACTTTGTTCCCCAGGGCAGGGGTATGCCCGTAGTTTTCTTCTGTCACTTCTTTCGGATCAATGAAGTGGAAAAGTAATAGAGTAAGGGACCCTTGTTTACAAAGAAAGCTGTCACTCCAAGAACTCAAGTCAAGCATCTTCGGGAATATCCAGATTAGTCTTCAACTAGAGAAAGGATAGGAATCTCCTTTGCTGAGTTTTCTTCTCCAGCAGATGTAGCGGTAAAAGATTCTATTCTTTCTGCGGTCTAGTTACGTGTTTCCTCTCCCTATCTAAAGAGCTCTATTAACATAGACCCTCTCCTGACTCTCTATCATTTTAAGAAAGCAGCAAATCCTTCTCTCTATTCTACTATCCGATCTAAATGCATTGAAAATCGATCAGAAATATGGTCATATCTTCGTTATCCCAATAGTAAACCTTCTTACTTCTCTTCGCATCTCGAAAGACGCAAAAGATCTGTTATTAGCTTATTTATAAGCTGTCGAAGGTCCTTAAAAGCCTTGATTTGTGGCTTACGGCTTACTTGCCTTTTTCCTTAAAGCCTATATAGACATACATAGACCGAGGGCATTACGGGCATCCATGCTCCACAGCAATGGCAAGATCCGAGATGTCGGTTGCTTGTCTTCAAGCCTCAACCTTATTAGACTCCTACTAGGGCAATCAGGTTTAAGTTAAGCCCGAACAGCTTAGTTTTCCACTTCTCTTCCGACACAAGCTTCTTTGCCAAGCCTTCCCCATCAACTGGAAATCCAGTAAGAAAGGCAAGGGGCGCAACGGCAAGGCAATCTCAAATCATAATGGGAGTTTTAGGTTTAGATAGATAGATTCGCCTTTGGGGTTGTTACAGAATCGGTTCTTCAAGAAGGAGCTCTTAGTACGGTGGATGCATCGAATGCAAGCTGTAAGGAAGAATAATTCTCTCAGCAGACAAGAATGAAATTCAATTAGTCCCACACTTCCCTTGAGGAATCAAGAGTACGCAAGCACATTCATTTAATGGGAAAGCTTTCCTTGGCTAGGCCCCTATGAAGAAAGATGCCAATTCCCAAAAGCAGTAACAATAGCAATAGCAGTAGGAGTAGCATTAGGAATTAAGACCGTCAGGCCTCATTCATCAAAGTAGCAGTCCTTAGGGGCTGAAAAAGAGCCCAGATTCCCCGCAACAAGCTTGGAAAGGAAGAAGACACGAAGGGAGGAGTTCCGCTTAGCCTTTGCTCCTATTTGATAGAAGTAGCTCTTTTGTTTGCCAGAATGGTTTGTTAGCAAGAAAATGCCTTCTTAGGAAGTGAAGAAGAATACGCCTGCTTGAGAATGCCCTCTTGTTGTTCTCGAAAGATGGAGGGGGGCAGATTTCACTAAGGAAAGGAACTGAACTAATGGACGAGGAGGAAGAGAATATAGAAAAATTGCCGACATTCAAGCATACTATAGATGTTCCAGAACTGCTAAAGGGAAGTTCTAGTAGAAAGGACAACTAAGCGAAAGGCCTTCTTAGAAAGGCGGAGTGACAGGTAATGCCCTATTTCCTAACAGTGAAATCTAAGATCAGACAAGAAAGAAGCAAAAGGCTAGGCAAAGAAGACGAGGGAGAAATCGTAGGTGAAAACGTTGGGTTACCAACTCGGGTGGGTTCTCACACCAAAGTTCCTTTGTTTCGGGCAAGCCCAATTACAAACAAAAGAGAAGGTCGGTCCCGTACTCAAACCAAATCAGAAGGGAGGTACTCACTCGGATGGAAGAATCCCAGGTCGGTCCCATACCCGAACAAAGGCTAGACCGAAGGTCCCGTCCCACGGGTTAGGTGCTTAGCTGAAGGTGGAAGGCGAAGCCAAGGCAAGAGCAAGGGTTGAAAGACAATATAGAAGAATTCCATCTCCCCTATTTGTTCCATTCTCAATGGTTGGTCAAGTTGAGATGAACTACGGGAATCTATATATGGACTTCAAGGTCAATCAACCCATGCAAGGAAACTCGACGGAATTTGTTTTTTTATGGATTCAAGCAAAGAATGAGAAGTATGGCTTGGCTAGGGAAGCAGTAGTAGTGGCAGAGGTCGAGCTTTGAGATGAGAAGAGGGCTGAGTCGTCTAGCTTTTATTCCAAAATCACGTATCACCGATCAGCCTATTCGAGAGGAGCTGCTTGCCTTGCCCACTTCAATAAGGAAGACTCCATCCATCTAACCCATATCCATTGGAACCAGAAGCGAGTGGTAAAGTCACCCTTTGGCTAAAAAAACGATTTGTATGCGTGGCGCAACACACACCTCTGCAAAAGAAGAGAAAGAACGGAAAGAAGCAGGCCCACAAGACGACAAGTGGATTGAATATCCTTTGCTTTCGTCACCGGTGCTATTGAATCCGCATTTAGAAGAAAGAGCTCCGGGACTGAATTGCTTTGAGTGGGGCTTGCCCATTAATTAGATCACCTGAGTAAGCCAAGAAAGACGAAAGCGATGGATGTATGTGACAAAGAGAACTTATGAACATGAAAGCCAGCCTGTTCCCTAAATATTTTAGGAAGCGAAGAAGACAGAAAAAAGTTCGGTAATCTTCTCCCTTTGGTAGGCATTTACCCAAGGCACTGATATTATGAGTCTCTCGATTATACGTGAAATAGGGAGTTCAAGGTCTTATTCGTCTTTCTTGGCCTATGTGAATATGAGCCAATTCCGGAAAGTGAATAATTCACTATTGAAAGTGCAAGTCGACGTTCCTGATATGAAAGTGAAAGTGGAGTGAAATCTGGATATGAAGGTTCAAGTCCAGTTCCAATCTGGATATAAAAGTGTTGTTCAATCGTCGAAAGTGATCTCTCTTTTGTTGTTCTCTTTTAGTCCGCTTTTCTTTTTTCTTTCTTTGGAGTCGGGTTCTTAAGACAGGACTGGAAATCGGGTTTTCTGAATATCTCTCTTCCGGAGAAGTAAGTTTGTTCGAGATCGAAAGAGTGCCCTCGAGAGACTAGACTGATAGTCACAGTAGTGCGCCTTCAGTTGAGGAGAACTGTTCACAAGCAGTGGTTATGAGCTCTTTCTTGTGGAGGTTCAGAATAGGTAATTCCTTCACTTCAGTTGCACTAGTGGATTGAATAACCTTTTCTTTAGTTCTAACAAAGTGCATGTGTTGTTGGTTAATAAAAACACGAGTTTCGATAGGCTAGAGGAAAAATACTATAAGTAGGACAAAGAAAGACCCTATAAGAGACCGGAACTCAATACGATTCAACCAATCAAAATTGCTTTGCTAAAGATACCCGTTCCGCTGTTCCTTTACCGGCAACAACTATTGAATAACAACATTCGCTTTGCTTTCACATCGGATCTCGGCATTAGCAAATCTAAAAATAGAGTAGATCCCGGGGCGTACCTAATGGTTTCATTGATTTGAATGGATTGATCCGTTGTACCGTTGTAGGAATCCTCATCCGATGTACGAATCCCGTGGAGGAAGTGGGGAAACAAATCCAATTATTTGATTTTGATAGGAGCAGTGCCGGTATTGAGGGTTTCTCTATCTCTTCACTCATGAAGTTAATACAAGTGAGGATTGATTTCAGTTATTCATATAAGAAATAAGAGGAATAAATAATATCGGGGAAGACAGGCTTTCTCGCTCTCAGCACATCCTCGCTAGGGATTCTTCTCTACCTTCTTGCGTTGAGATGCCATCAACTCTTTCACGGGAATCAGGTCAATACAATACTCTTGGAAAAGCAAGCTATAGCAGATCCTTGAGTATAGAGAAAAAGGAATGGAGTTTCATTAGCTCTCTGCGCACTTCTAGTATAATACCTTTGCGAGCCCCTACGGAAAGGGGTGACGTGTTCTCTTTACAATGGGGGTGATCCTGGTTTCCAAAAGCTGCTGGTTGGTTGTATCTTTTTCTATTGGCAATCCCCAATCCATTGCTTGTTCGTTACGAACAAAAGAAGCCGATACCAGTTCTGGTGTTTATCCAGCGGAGGCTCGTATCTCTTCCATGTGAGACCAGCGACCTCAGATCATCCCGGACTTATGTGCTGGAATAGCTTCGTTATGAGTTGAAGCAGCCTCAGCTACTATTCCTACTAAGGAGGAGTCGCCTTTTTCAATTCCCTCCCTTTTGCAATCCCATGTTGATGTAAGGAACCTGCTTTAGAGTATTGGCAGAAAAAACATTACATGCAGGTCCAGATCTCCTTGCGTTCGTTGGTGGTTGACTACCGGGAAAGGGCAGAATAGCAACAGTGAGGAAGCATACCACCCAAAGCAAGACGTGAAAACCTTCTTCGTATCCAAAAGCCCCTTTTAGTCTGTGCGGCCTTAGTATTTATGATACATAATCGCATCTTCTCCCCTTTCTCGTATCTCCACGGAAGTAAGTACTGGTATGATCGGAACTAGTATTTAGATATATGTGACCCTCTAGCGGTTTGACTCCGTTGATGGTATACGGAACTTCCTTCCCTGCGAAAGGTCGAGGTTCGTAAATCAAGCTTGTAGAAAAGCGAGTACCGGTATTTGATGGTGATGGTGAGGATGACTAACCTCGCTCTTGCAACCATGAATATTTTCTAGATACTACGGGCATATACCTTCTTCCGAAGGGTCCCGTCCTATCTTTTTCGCCTTCCGCTCTGGAATCGACTATTGGTGGGTTGTAACGTGAACCTATGGATCTCAATGAACAGCCCGATACCACAAAAGGATGGGCAAGAAAGACAGCAGGTGTTGAGCCAAAGCCCTAGTTCATACACAATCATAATGTTGGTCAACCATCCGAACCGGGATTCCTGTTATTCATACGAAGGAACAAGAAAAGAAGAAGTATGGGATAAATGGTTTTTGAGTTGGGCATGATGAAAGCGGGTACAATGGCATTACTTAGAAGCTATTATGTCCTGTCTTGGCTTTAGCAATAAGCTTGTGCGATTGATGACTCCTCCATCCACGGCATCGCCAAGACTAATGGATAAGGTTTTGTCACATCTTAATCGAACCGCATGCGAGCTCAGCTCCTAAGAAAATAATAAGAAATATCTAGTTTTGTTTCATAAGTGGCGAGCCAAGGAATAAGAATACCGCCCCCTGATCTGTATTTCAAAAGCGGATTCAGCGCTGCAAGAAATAGAATTATGCATAGATTGACTTGTAAAGAAAGACGAACCGAACAGTGCTAAGCAAAGAAAAACTCTCTTATTTCTATGCTCGATTCAATCTCTACTCATCTGCTTTTAGTTCTACTTTCTGTATACGAAGTCCGAGCTTTTCGAGCTGCTCAGTTCTCGCTATGTCATTTCTTGGTTTTAGTGCATTCACTCAATTCTCTGAAGTCCATGGACATGTTGTGGTTCATTGCAGAGAACAGCCATCACATGGATCAAGCTATAAGGAATCACCATGAGCGAGGGCAAGTCTCGATTCTGGTAGGAATGGAATACACCAATCATAACTCTGGTCTGGTCCCTAGTTCCCTAAGTAGTTAGTGAAACTTCCAGCTGGACTATTTGGATTTAGAGCTTAATGCTCCTATCTTTGAACTAGAATCTTAGCGCTTATTTCATGAAGATAGCTACTTTAATTGATACAAGAATGCCTACTTTGGACCAATAGGATCTACTCCTACTTGAATGCCAATCCAATCTCTTTCCCAATAAGAATTCCTAATCCCTAAATCCAAGCAAGGCATGATTGTTAGTCAGGATAACCAGCTTATGTACCGCATTAAGAAGTAACGACTATACTTTTTCCATACTTTTCTTACAGTACTTCAGTAAAGCTACCCCATTTTAATAAGATAGGGATTCGAGATATCAGCATTTTCACAGGTCCTTGTCAAGCTGCAGCAGAATCAGATTCGAGTATAGCATCATTCAGTTGGAGTTCTGAAATAATCTGGATCCCCTTTGCTATTTTAGCAATCTCTGCTGCTCAGTTTCATCCCTTTACGAGGTAGAAAACCCATCCATATATGTACGAGTGAGAGATGTCTTCCGTCCGGAGAACCGTCTTCTCTCCCTCCTTAGGAAAAGGAGATCTAGGTAGAGGAGGTAGAAAATAATAGATACCGTCTATTCTATTAACTAGTCATCAAAAGCAACCTATATCGAGGTCAAGTTTGATAGGGTGAAGTGGACTATTAGATCCCGGCTTACCATTAGAAAGAAAGCTTAGCCGCCGACGTCAATGTGTTAAGCACATAGGATATATTCAAGTAAAGTCAGTAAGAAGTAGAGTGAATTCTGAAACTCCAGCATTTAGGCCCGGATAGAATGGGTCCTCAAGCTTAGAATCATTTGGCCTAACCTTTAAGAAAAGTCAGCATCTTTTCATCGGGTCGTACTAAAGGCAGGTAGACCGAACACACGGCACCTGTCCCAATGACTGGTACAACAGCGGTGGCTTATTGGGTCCTTCCTCCCTTCCATCCTCAAGTCTTCCTTTCCTTGATGCCTTAGTTTACTTGATGCCCGATTCATTCCTCCCTATATTAAATCTCTCGTGCCATATTCTTTTTCAGGTTTGCACCATTAGGATTTTCTAGAGCTCTCCCTTACAAGATGACCGTTGTGTGATACTATAAAGTGATAGTAGCCTGTCACAGTGAAACTTCTTGAGGGGCTACAGAAGTCCTTAATTCTTCGAACAAACAAACTTCTGGTCTACGTACGATGGCACACATAGAAAAAATAGCTTTGAATTAAAATCGTAGTTTCTTTTTTTCTTTGCGTGTTCTAGCGCTACACTCCTACTCATATAAGAGGAGGTTGCATTGCTACCTCTCCCATGTCACCTCTCATAGACTCAACCATACATGAGGCCGGAACTAGCAGCAATAAAAGAGAAATTGAAGTCTTGTTGATAGGATTGAGAAATGTCAGAAACTGAGGCACTCGGTCTAGCATGTGTAGACATAGTCAGACATGAGTTAATTGCACCAAGCTCATCAGTCCTCCTGCTACCACTCACAGAAAGCCCCTAAGTTCCGCGGACTCTCACACCCACCGTATGCTGTCCAATATTCATTTCCCTCCTCACGCAACGATAGGGACAGAGACACACATGCTGCGCCTCCCAACTCCCAATGTAGATGCCCCTCCCAGCTGCTTGTTCTGGCAGAGAACATATTGAATGCACCAGCTCAATTCATGCACTGGATGCACCCATGCTATATGAGCCATTGGAACGAAAACTGAGAGGTATGATCAGGGCCCGTAGAAGGATTATTGGAACATTGCAGACTGGTCCTATTATTTTATCAAAATCAGCCCTCACTTCACATCTCTGTCTCCCACAAACAAATCTTGTGTTTATTTTCTTGGTTCAAACAAAGCAGGGGTCATATGTTTTCAATTAAATCTCTGATTTCGCAAATGTTTTGACTATCTTCTATGTTTTGACAAGATCTTTGAATCAAAATCAATGTTGTTTACATTTTTCAACATTAATAGCCTCTGCTTTTTGACAATTCCATCGAAACTTGAATGCAACATTTACATGTTTTGTAATTTGTCGGATAGAAATATCTGCCTGCCTCTCATACGTGGCTCCCACGTGCACATGCTTCCAATACATCAAGTTCTGGGTCAATTTTCAAAAGCAAAAAATAAGGATTTTTGGAAACATATACAATGTTAATCTTATTTAAAAGACCTTGAGGGCAGCCTCCCCAGGTGGGTCGATCTTGTCATAATGAAAAATGTCAACACGCGGTGGGTCGCGTTGATCTCGGGGAAGATAGTCCCTAAGCGTTATAGAGATCGCTCAGGCCGGAACTTATTGTATTTTTTTACAATAGCAGGTCCTAATCTTCGACCAAGCCTACATAGACAGCAACCGTGATTACATAGCGCCCTAGCTTCTAGAACATGCTTTACAACTCTTGTGCCGCATAGTCCACCTAATATGTGGTATCTCTGGAATTACGTGGTTGATGAGCCATGTAATCATGTAACCGTTTTTATGTGTATGTTGTCGGAGCGGTTGGCCAGGGTGGTTTTACGCAATATGGGTGAAAACATAATCTCCTGATAGTTCCACCACCTCCGGTGACATTTGCATAGTTTATGTCTTATATGAATTTATTGGCTGATAGTGTCAGTTTTATTACTTTACTTTAGTTATATGTTACTGTTTTAGTTGTTTTTATCTTAGCTATACGATGGTCGGGGTTTGCTCATCATTATTTTCGCGCGACATTTGGAGTTAATACAAGTGCCCTTTATCGGAAAAAATGAAATATTTTTTACTGATCGATTGTGGTGTTTTTCCTTTCCGTTTTGTTGACACTGGTGAACTAATTGGATTTTTTTTCTGTTCTTTTCAATAAAATGGTTGTGTGCATCAGTTGATGCATAGGCCATGGTACGCCCCTCATTGGAAAAAATGTGGCACTTCTCATGTTCTTTCTTAACATATTCAAGTTACATTCTTACTACTAATCGTAGCGTACTACTTGAGATTGTTGAGATGATTATCTTCTTACTTGCACTGTTATATGTACCACTTTCTCAAGTTCCAGATTCACTGATGCAAGGCTCATATTTATTCGATGGCACTACGGATGAGCTCACTTGTATATACACTTTGGAGAGTACATTGATCAGTTTGAATGCAACACACATAGAGCACATAAATATAAGGAAATGTTTCATTACTTTCCCTTGTCACTTGCCATACACAACCATAGAAAAGACTAGTATACATATATCCAATAAAAGTGAAAGACCAAGCAAAAGATCATTCAATCTTACAATCTTGTTAATATATAGAAGTGACATGTGTCGGAAATAATACAAGACTCTGTAGGCTATATAGCTCTAGTTTTAAATGCAGTAGAAACTCGACTTTCTTCAGGATATTGCATATAGGTTTACGGATATAATATACGACAAATCATGGATCTAGTACCAGAGTTTGGCAGATGTTGATTAGAGTAAAGAAATCATGTCCATAGTTCGTTCTTCCTTTTTTTTGTACAATTACCAAAAGGAGATTTGCACTTCTTATGAGTACTATTTTCCTTCGGGATCAAGTAATCTCTTTCTGCATTTAAGAAGTAGGAATACCAACAAATGTCATTTTTGTCTCTAATCTCCTCTTTTCAATGAAGATATGTTGTTGCATCGCAATTTGGAGTAAATTTCACGACAACTTAATTCTAGGAGTAAATATAACTTCTCATTTCACCTAAGAAAACAAGTATATTTATATAAGCTTTACACAAATCGAATGTTTTTAGCTATTTGATAAAAAAACTGACAAGTAGGCCCAAAAATCAGGTCAAACGTGGTGCTGTGATTGGGTCAGTCTCACACAATATTTAACTTACTATATTTATAATGTATAGATTTCTCCTACTCCCTCCATTTCTATATACTAGGCCACTAACTCAAATTATAGGTATCAAGGTAATAATCAAGGCTTGCTTTGGAAGCCATCTTGTCTTCTCGTTTATCGGGTTAATTAATAGGGTGCATGCAAGTTCAAGGAAATGGAATGGGCGTGAGGAAGGAAGTTGCTGAGCATGTTCATTATCATCCACTCCATGCATGCGAGTGCCAAGTAGTTAAACCATGGGTTGCTAGTATAAGGCACCACCATCAACTTTTTCCTTGATTACTGTTGGTGGTCTTCTATAGTTGCAAATTATATTTTTTATAGTGGCCATGTATTAACAAATGAAGGAGTACTATTTTCTTAAGGAAATGTGAGGAGTGACTTTGATTGATCTAGAATGATATGACCTATAAATAAAGCTTGGACTGGGAATCCAGCCAAAGTGAGTTTGTGTGTATGCGCGTCTAGTTTGTAATTGGAGCCTCGACAACAAAAATGCATGAAGCAACCAGCCATAAAGAACTCAAAATTCGCCAAGTTTACAACGACATGGAAATTTTATTATGAGAAAATGTAAATTCAATTTAATTTTGAGCCTTGATTGTTTACTCATAACAATATTATAACGGCTTATTGTATTGTCATGCTTTTGTATGTGGAACTTGATACCTGAACCGTGAAAATAAGCATATATCTTGCCTTCTGGAATTCAGGCAAGCACCCAACCACTAACTAAAAAAATCAAAAAATAAAATCTAGTTTCATGCATATGTACCGACTACTCTCACAACAATCCAGTGTCTTGGAACATATCATCTCTAGCATGATCTCATATCGGCATAGTGTGCTACCGATGTAAAGCTTCGCCTGCCATTGTTGGGTCTCTCCAATTCTAATCGCCACAATAATAGTGCATCCATCACTTTGTATGTGCCTCTGAGATTCACTTTCAAACCATGGAAATTGCACACTTACCTTTTTCGACGACAATTATCAAGTAAGCTTAGTATGAGGCAATAAATCCAGTTAGCCACACAAGTACCTCATTTTCTTCTAGTATTTTTTTAGGACTCATACGGAAGATCAAAATGTATTCGGGGAACGAAGTCCTAATTAATGTACGGCTTTCTGTGCCATTCCAGAGAATGCAAATTAGTAGAAGTGACTCTTGTAGAAGTACATGAGAAATAGAGCTACGGTAACTGGGGAACATTTCTTGGAATGAGAGGGATCCGAAATTAGGCACGTTATTGGTGTGCATATGCACGATGTAAGATGCAGCCCTTGAAGCGGTTTTTTATATAATATCATGCGAGGGAAAAGCGGATCATAGAAGCGCACTGTAGCCTCCCTTGTTATGCCAATTATACTTTATTTGCTCCTCTATGTTCTCAGAAAACATCTGCCTCCTTGAGGTTATGCAAACTTAGTAGTTACTAGTAGTTTTTAGGGATTAGTGTAGTTAGTAGTTAGTACTCCCTCTGTGCCAGTTCTTGGAAAATAATATTTATGTGCTTTATACTTTAGAATAACAGGCATCTTTGGTTGCCAGTTCTTGGAAAAAAATATTTATGTGCTTTATACTTTAGAATATCTAAAATTAGTCATGGATAGATGTGTAATGAGGATTGTCCGCTCCGTGCAAAAAGAAACAATCGTAGTCCATCTAGGGGGTGTGCCAGCTGGACTGACTGGATATAGGGCTTAATGCTCCTATCTTTGAACTAGAATCTTAGCGCTTATTTCATGAAGATAGCTACTTTAATTGATACAAGAATGCCTACTTTGGACCAATAGGATCTACTCCTACTTGAATGCCAATCCAATCTCTTTCCCAATAAGAATTCCTAATCCCTAAATCCAAGCAAGGCATGATTGTTAGTCAGGATAACCAGCTTACGTACCGCATTAAGAAGTACCGACTATGCTTTTTTCCATACTTTTCTTGCAGTACTTCAGTAAAGCTACCCCATTTTAATAAGATAGGGATTCGAGATATCAGCATTTTCACAGGTCCTTGTCAAGCTGCAGCAGAATCAGATTCGAGTATAGCATCATTCAGTTGGAGTTCTGAAATAATCTGGATCCCCTTTGCTATTTTAGCAATCTCTGCTGCTCAGTTTCATCCCTTTACGAGGTAGAAAACCCATCCATATATGTACAGTGAGAGATGTCTTCCGTCCCGGAGAACCGTCTTCTCTCCCTCCTTAGGAAAAGGAGATCTAGGTAGAGGAGGTAGAAAATAATAGATACCGTCTATTCTATTAACTAGTCATCAAAAAGCAACCTATATCGAGGTCAAGTTTGATAGGGTGAAGTGGACTATTAGATCCCGGCTTACCATTAGAAAGAAAGCTTAGTCACGACGTCAATGTGTTAAGCACATAGGATATATTTGACGAAAGTCAGTAAGAAGTAGAGTGAATTCTGAAACTCCAGCATTTAGGCCCGGATAGAATGGGTCCTCAAGCTTAGAATCATTTGGCCTAACCTTTAAGAAAATTCAGCATCTTTTCATCCGGGTCGTACTAAAGGCAGGTAGACCGAACACACGGCACCTGTCCCAATGACTGGTACACTGACGGTGGCTTACTGGTTCCTTCCTCCCTTCCATCCTCAAGTCTTCCTTTCCTTGATGCCTTAGTTTACTTGATGCCCGATTCATTCCTCCCTATATTAAATCTCTCGTGCCATATTCTTTTTCAGGTTTGCACCATTAGGATTTTCTAGAGCTCTCCCTTACAAGATGACCGTTGTGTGATACTATAAAGTGATAGTAGCCTGTCACAGTGAAACTTCTTGAGGGGCTACTGAAGTCCTTAATTCTTGAACAAACAAACTTCTGGTCTACGTGCGATGGCACACATAGAAAAAATAGCTTTGAATTAAAATCGTAGTTTCTTTTTTTTTCTTTGCGTGTTCTAGCGCTACACTCCTACTCATATAAGAGGAGGTTGCATTGCTAGCTCTCCCATGTCACCTCTCATAGACTCAACCATACATGAGGCCGGAACTAGCAGCAATAAAAGAGAAAGTTTGAAGTCTTGTTGATAGGATTGAGAAATGTCAGAAACTGAGGCACTCGGTCTAGCATGTGTAGACATAGTCAGACATGAGTTAATTGCACCAAGCTCATCAGCCCTCCTGCTACCACTCACAGAAAGCCCCTAAGTTCCGCGGACTCTCTCACCCACCGTATGCTGTCCAATATTCATTTCCCTCCTCACGCAACGATAGGGACAGAGACACACATACTGCGCCTCCCAACTCCCAATGTAGATGCCCCTCCCAGCTGCTTGTTCTGGCAGAGAACGTATTGAATGCACCAGCTCAATTCATGCACCGGATGCACCCATGCTATATGAGCCATTGGAACGAAAACTGAGAGGTATGATCAGGGCCCGTAGAAGGATTATTGGAACATTGCAGACTGGTCCTATTATTTTATCAAAATCAGCCCTCACTTCACATCTCCGTCTCCCACAAACAAATCTTGTGTTTATTTTCTTGGTTCAAACAAAGCAGGGGTCATATGTTTTCAATTAAATCTCTGATTTACGCAAATGTTTTGACTATCTTCTATGTTTTGACAAGATCTTTGAATCAAAATCAATGTTGTTTACATTTTTCAACATTAATAGCCTCTGCTTTTTGACAATTCCATCGAAACTTGAATGCAACATTTACATGTTTTGTAATTTGTCGGATAGAAATATCTGCCTCCCTCTCATACGTGGCTCCCACGTGCACATGCTTCAATACATCAAGTTCGGTCAATTTTCAAAAGCAAAAATAAGGATTTTTGGAAACATATACAACGTTAATCTTATTTAAAAGACCTTGAGGGCAGCCTCCCCATGTGGGTCGATCTTGTCATAATGAAAAATGTCAACACGCAGTGGGTCGCGTCCCGATCTCGGAGGAAGATAGTCCCTAGCGTTATAGAGATCGCTCAGGCCCGGAACTTATTGTATTTTTTTACAATAGCAGGTCCTAATCTTCGACCAAGCCTACATAGACAGCAACCGTGATTACATAGCGCCCTAGCTTCTAGAACATGCTTTACAACTCTTGTGCCGCATAGTCCACCTAATATGTGGTATCTCTGGAATTACGTGGTTGATGAGCCATGTAATCATGTAACCGTTTTATGTGTATGTTGTCGGAGCGGTTGGCCAGGGTGGTTTTACATAATATGGGTGAAAACATAATCTCCTGATAGTTCCACCACCTCCGGTGACATTTGCATAGTTTATGTCTTATATGAATTTATTGGCTGATAGTGTCAGTTTTTTACTTTACTTTAGTTATATGTTAGTGTTTTAGTTGTTTTTATCTTAGCTATCACGATGGTCGGGGTTTGCTCATCATTATTTTCGCGCGACCTTTGGAGTTAATAGAAGTGCCCTTTATCGGAAAAAATGAAATATTTTTTACTGATCGATTGTGGTGTTTTTCCTTTCCGTTTTGTTGACACTGGTGAACTAATTGGATTTTTTTTCTGTTCTTTTCAATAAAATGGTTGTGTGCATCAGTTGATGCATAGGCCATGGTACGCCCCTCATTGGAAAAAATGTGGCACTTCTCATGTTCTTTCTTAACATATTCAAGTTACATTCTTACTACTAATCGCAACGTACTCGTAGATTGTTGAGATGATTATCTTCTTACTTGCACTGTTATATGTACCACTTTCTCAAGTTCCAGATTCACTGATGCAAGGCTCATATTTATTCGATGGCACTACGGATGAGCTCACTTGTATATACACTTTGGAGAGTACATTGATCAGTTTGAATGCAACACACATAGAGCACATAAATATAAGGAAATGTTTCATTACTTTCCCTTGTCACTTGCCATACACAACCATAGAAAAGACTAGTATACATATATCCAATAAAAGTGAAAGACCAAGCAAAAGATCATTCAATCTTACAATCTTGTTAATATATAGAAGTGACATGTATCGGAAATAATACAAGACTCTGTAGGCTATATAACTCTAGTTTTAAATGCAGTAGAAACTCGACTTTCTTCAGGATATTGCATATAGGTTTACGGATATAATATACGACAAATCATGGATCTAGTACCAGAGTTTGGCAGATGTTGATTAGAGTAAAGAAATCATGTCCATAGTTCGTTCTTCCTTTTTTTGTACAATTACCAAAAGGAGATTTGCACTTCTTATGAGTACTATTTTCCTTCGGGATCAAGTAATCTCTTTCTGCATTTAAGAAGTAGGAATACCAACAAATGTCATTTTTGTCTCTAATCTCCTCTTTTCAATGAAGATATGTTGTTGCATCGCAATTTGGAGTAAATTTCACGACAACTTAATTCTAGGAGTAAATATAACTTCTCATTTCACCTAAGAAAACAAGTATATTTATATAAGCTTTACACAAATCGAATGTTTTAGCTATTTGATAAAAAACTGACAAGTAGGCCCAAAAATCAGGTCAAACGTGGTGCTGTGATTGGGTCAGTCTCACACAATATTTAACTTACTATATTTATAATGTATAGATTTCTCCTACTCCCTCCATTTCTATATACTAGGCCACAAACTCAAATTATAGGTATCAAGGTAATAATCAAGGCTTGCTTTGGAAGCCATCTTGTCTTCTCGTTTATCGGGTTAATTAATAGGGTGCATGAAAGTTCAAGGAAATGGAATGGGCGTGAGGAAGGAAGTTCCTGAGCATGTTCATTATCATCCACTCCATGCATGCGAGTGCCAAGTAGTTAAACCATGGGTTGCTAGTATAAGGCACCACCATCAACTTTTGCCTCGATTACTGTTGGTGGTCTTCTATAGTTGCAAATTATATTTTTTATAGTGGCCATGTATTAACAAATGAAGGAGTACTATTTTCTTAAGGAAATGTGAGGAGTGACTTTGATTGATCTAGAATGATATGACCTATAAATAAAGCTTGGACTGGGAATCCAGGCAAAGTGAGTTTGTGTGTATGTGCGTCTAGTTTGTAATTGGAGCCTCGACAACAAAAATGCATGAAGCAACCAGCCATAAAGAACTCAAAATTCGCCAAGTTTACAACGACATGGAAATTTTATTATGAGAAAATGTAAATTCAATTTAATTTTGAGCCTTGATTGTTTACTCATAACAATATTATAACGGCTTATTGTATTGTCATGCTTTTGTATGTGGAACTTGATACCTGAACCGTGAAAATAAGCATATATCTTGCCTTCTGGAATTCAGGCAAGCACCCGACCACTAACTAAAAAAATCACAAAATAAAATCTAGTTTCATGCATATGTACCGACTACTCTCACAACAATCCAGTGTCTTGGAACATATCATCTCTAGCATGATCTCATATCGGCATAGTGTGCTACCGATGTAAAGCTTCGCCTGCCCTTGTTGGGTCTCTCCAATTCTAATCGCCACAATAATAGTGCATCCATCACTTTGTATGTGCCTCTGAGATTCACTTTCAAACCATGGAAATTGCACACTTACCTTTTTCGACGACAGTTATCAAGTAAGCTTAGTATGAGGCAATAAATCCAGTTAGCCACACAAGTACCTCATTTTCTTCTAGTATTTTTTAGGACTCATACGGAAGATCAAAATGTATTCGGGGAGCGAAGTCCTAATTAATGTCTGACTTTACATGCCATTCCAGAGAATGCAAATTAGTAGAAGTGACTCTTGTAGAAGTACATGAGAAATAGAGCTACGGTAACTGGGGAACATTTCTTGGAATGAGAGGGATCCGAAATTAGGCACGTTATTGGTGTGCATATGCACGATGTAAGATGCAGCCGCGAAGCGGGTTTTTGCCCTTAATATCATGCGTAGGAAAAGCGGATCATAGAAGCGTACTGTAGCCTCCCTTGTTATGCCAATTATACTTTATTTGCTCCTCTATGTTCTCAGAAAACATCTGCCTCCTTCGAGGTTATGCAAACTTAGTAGTTACTAGTAGTTTTTTTAGGGGATTAGTGTAGTTAGTAGTTAGTACTCCCTCTGTGCCAGTTCTTGGAAAATAATATTTATGTGCTTTATACTTTAGAATAACAGGCATCTTTGGTTGCCAGTTCTTGGAAAAAAATATTTATGTGCTTTATACTTTAGAATATCTAAAATTAGTCATGGATAGATGTGTAATGAGGATTGTCCGCTCCGTGCAAAAAGAAACAATCGTAGTCCATCTAGGGAAAACTGTCTTAGGAGTTATTATGTAGGACGTATTCGATGGCGCCTAGAGGTGACCTGGCTGTTCACGACTCGAATTATGGTGGTGCTCCACTACTTGCGTTCCAAGTGGGAGGTATTATTGGATAATGCACGGCGATGATCAACTCCAAAGAAAGAGAGGGGAATTTGGGAGATCTGCTGAAATCAAATTTGGACCTGTCTGTGCTTGAACAACTTTTTTCTAACAAGTTGGTACTATCATCAAAGAACTATCTTCTGATAAGTCACCTGGGCCATATGATTTTAACACCAATTTCATCAAACATTGTTGGGATATCATCGCTCCAGACCTTTATTCTCTTATTGAGGATTTCTCTAAGGGTTCAATTAGGTTGCAGAGCATTAATACTTCCTATATCACTCTCATCCCAAAGAAAGACTGCCCAGTTTCTGCCAACGATTATAGGCCCATCTCCTTATTGAACTGCTCAATTAAAGTCATAACCAAGCTCTTGGAAAACAGACTGCAGAAAATCATTCTGAAGCTGGTGCATACTAACTAGTATGGATTTCTAAGGCAAGGCCCATTCAAGACGGCATAACCTGGGCATATGAATGTATTCATCAATTTACTCGTCCAAAAAGTAGCTTATCATCAAAAAATTGACTTTGAAAAGGTTTTTGCCTTAATTGAGCATGGCACTATTCTAGAGATCCTAAAAGCAAGGGGTTTTGGGGAGAAGTGGCTTATGTGGATGGATATGATCTTCAAGTCTGGGTAGTCCTCTGTGTTATTGAATGGTGTTCCTGGCAAGCAGTTCCTCTGCAAGAGAGGTTTTAGGCAATGGGGATCCGCTCTCTCCATTATTATTTGTGCTTGCAACTGACACCCTGCATTCAATCTTAATGAAGCCATGCATGCAGATCTTATCAAAGCCGATCTTCAGAGTCACCCCTGCTCTGTTTTTCCTGTAATACAATATGATGATGACACTGTTTTGATAGCCTGCATGTAAAACTTAGATCCAACAACTCAAGAACCTCCTAATGCACTGTATATTTGAGGTCTGTAGGGGATAATATACGGGCAGCTGCAAAAGAAATTTAAGGGTAGGCTGTTTTACGGGATCTATTCGGTGCTTTTTACGGGATCTATACTGCAAATTTAGAGGTTTGACCCATTATAGCGCATCTGATACAGATGCTCTTTGATGAGCACAATTGTGATGTTCGACACCAAAACTTACTTGTGTCAGTTTGTCTTGTCTTTTTTAACAGAATACAAACTTCAATGCTCACCTACATGGAAATACACTCAACAGTATCAACGCACGCATGCACACACGCACACCCCCTATGAGCACCTCTGAGATACTGAGTCAGCACAACATCTTCATATTGACGAAGTTGACACAAACACCTTCATAGTTGACAGGAATGTCACCTCCCACTGAATGCACATCATCGAAATGCCTGAATTAAATCGAGAAAAGCGCGACCATCGGTGCCAAGTCTAGGACTTGAACCATGTTAGTTTCGTTCCACCATAAGAACCTAACCATCCCAGCTATGCTCAGTTCATGATTGTCTTAGGCACTTAGGAAAGCATTACGCGATCTGATGCAATTTATTTTAGGACGCAGAGGCTGCAAGATGTGACATCGAGCAAACAAGAATGAGCTGATTAATTAACTAATTAAGGCATCCCAGTTTAAATAAACCTGTGTGCCTCTCAAAGAGAATTACAACAGACGGAATAGTTCTCTTGCGGCTGGAGATGTTTTAGTCGAGAGGCGGGATCTGCTCAATACAGGCTCTTTCCACTATTTTGACCATGTAAGAGAACTTTAACACAAAATAAACTCCCCAGAGAATTTATTTCACGATCTGACCTTATTTGTAACGCCACGGCTTGTATGCGTTTCTGCTCTATTTAGAAACGCTTGAAACAGCCTACGTTGCTCCCCTTTTAGATAAGTGGCAAAATGGGAACATGCTGCTGGAAATCCCACACACACTGGTGCTTCGTATTGGGGCTGCAACGCCACACTATTCCAAAATTATTTAGTTACAATCGAGAGGCGGGACATGCTCAACACAAAGGGGTCCGCTATTCAGTCAAACTGCATTACTACACTTTGGTACGGCTATACCGTGTCAGCTGATCTACTACTCTATTTTGATCGCGGTGAAACTTCTGTGGAGCAAACTCTCAGTCAGTGTTACATCACTTGAACCGCAGTATGTTTTGTGCCAGAGGGTGATCATTCAGTGCCTATATGGCCCAGGCGCCGATTTGACACATGCGGAGGTCAGGCAGAGGTAGGATCCCTGGGTTGTTCATGCCAGTTCAATAAAATAAGCAAACATCTTTCACATGACTCCTAGGCAAGCAGCCGACCCGACACTACGTGTCTGGAACTGCCAAAAACACGCTCAAAAACTATTGAAGCAAATTTCCAGACACCCTCCAATCCTAGTTTACAAGTGAACCGTGATATTCCTCATCTTATAGGTCTACTAATACTTAGAACTGATTTTAGACTGGTCGTATGTTGTTGCAAGTTTGAGGAGATGAGAGTATATATGGCCCTACCACTACAACATCATTGATATTTCTTTCTTTAAGTAGCTTTTGATCATCTGCAATAAATATCGCATCCACTCATTAGGCTAGTTGTAATGAGAGTATCATATAGTATCATGCATGCCAACTAAGCAATTTTAATGAGGTGGCATAGAATTAAATGAAGAAATAGAGCCTTGAGTATCATATCATGATACCGTATCATACTAAATGATGTGCTCCTTTGTGTCATGCATGGCAATAAATATAGTCATGTATGATACCAACATATGATACCATGCATTACGTACGTAGTATCATACACTAGTATCATATGCATGATACTAATATATGATACTCCCCATTACAACCAGCCTTAAAAAAGAAATTGTTCCGCGACTTTAAGTTGGCTAAGGTTACACGGACATTAATTGTAGCACAACTGTATATGTTTTTGTAGCCGAAGTATGGAAATCTAACTGTATTTTGTTTTTCTGGAATACACATAAGCAATGTGTATCATATATTCATAGAAGAAGGGGTGGTAGAAGCACACATCCACCAGTTTAACAAACACAACTACTCCCGGTTCATCAGCGTGTGCAACCTTTGGAAGACTACTATCATGTCGTCCCTAAACTTACTTACCCTTTCCCATTCCCGGCCTCGCTATATGATCATCCTGATTACAGTTTGCCCTTATGGATGATGGCAATAAGCCATGGATGTGGCCATTTGGGGGCCGGGAATAGGCATGCATGTAGTTGGGATTGGTCACAGGTGCTGGCCGAGTCATATGGATGGATAGAGTTTAGGCCGTGGTTAGCGCATGTAGTTAGTAGTGGAGCAAGTAATGTGGGGCGTGGCGTGAGAGCCGGTAGGTAGTGGCGCCTGAGTTGTGTGTGAGTACATGCATGGCCGTGAGGTGCCTGATCCTTGTATATATATGCTATTTGAGTCAATGAAAAGAAGGGAGGGCTGGAAGAAAAGATGTAGCCACTGGATGGTCACCAGGGAAATCCTCTTGGCAAAGCCATTGAGATCCTTTTCCCTGGTGCATGTGTGCGTTGTGTGTGTGTGAGTTCTTCCGTGTGTGTGCGTTCTGGTACTCTTGACAGAAAAGAGAGTTGAGAGGTTGAAGAAGCGGCGCTGCGAGGAGGCGGCGCCAACACTTGGTATTCAGAGCCACAAGGTTCGAGGGGCGGCCGTGGCGCGCGGTGGCGTCCGCGGCGGACGCGGCGTGCGCGGCCGACATGGAGGCATCGGCTGCGGCGAGCGCGTGGCGACGGCGACGCGCGGGCGAGTCCACGGCTGTGCGGTGTGACGTCGTGCGTGCGGCGATCGCGGAGGCCGCCGAGGCGCTGCGTGGTGGCGCGGCGGCGCAGCACGGCATGGCGGCATGGAGGCCGCGGCGGTGCAGGGCAATAAGACGCGGCGGCGAGCCGGGCGTGACCGGTGCGTGTTATGGGCGCGCACTGGACGTGTCAGGCGCATCGGGACCGCGGGAGTGGACCGCGTCGAGGCGCTGGACCTGGTTGCGCAGATCGCGTACGTGCGCGGCGGGAGCGCGGGCCGGGAGCGCGGGGACGTGGGGAGTGCGCGCGAAGGGCACGGCGGTCGCGGAGACGAGGAGGTCGCGAAGGACCTGCGTGGTGGCGCAGAGGTCGCGACGGCTCAGGGCGACAACCGTGGAAGGTGCGTGGCACGGGGGCACGGCGTGGCGGCTGCCATGGTGGACGCGGAGGCGGCACGCGGTGAGCGTCTAGTGCTGTCGGGCTCGTCGGGCGCGTCGGATGCGCGTGAGACGAGCGGGACGCACTGATGCGGTCGGGCTCGTCGGGCGTGTTGGGTGCGTGCGGGACGTGCGGGACGCCGAGGGACGCCAGGCGTGTGTCGCCGGCGGAGATGGAGCTCGGCGTATGTCGCCGGGGTCGTGACGGAGCACGGTGCGACCGGCGTCAGTGCGCCAGGTCAGGTCCGTGGCGGTGTGACCGGCGTCAATGCACCGGGTCGGTTCCGCGGGCTGGGTCACGGCCATGACGGCGACATCGACGATGGGAGCTGCAACAACTACGACGACGACGATGTCATGGCTTAGGGGGTGAGTGATGGCAATAAGCCATGGATGTGGCCATT
Source organism: Aegilops bicornis (assembly GCA_021605145.1). Classification (NCBI taxonomy): domain Eukaryota; kingdom Viridiplantae; phylum Streptophyta; class Magnoliopsida; order Poales; family Poaceae; genus Aegilops; species Aegilops bicornis. Next base: position 46,605,510 of record CM038669.1, read on the forward strand.
TGGGGGCCGGGAATAGGCATGCATGTAGTTGGGATTGGTCACAGGTGCTGGCCGAGTCATATGGATGGATAGAGTTTAGGCCGTGGTTAGCGCATGTAGTTAGTAGTGGAGCAAGTAATGTGGGGCGTGGCGTGAGAGCCGGTAGGTAGTGGCGCCCGAGTTGTGTGTGAGTACATGCATGGCCGTGAGGTGCCTGATCCTTGTATATATATGCTATTTGAGTCAATGAAAAGAAGGGAGGGCTGGAAGAAAAGATGTAGCCACTGGATGGTCACCAGGGAAATCCTCTTGGCAAAGCCATTGAGATCCTTTTCCCTGGTGCATGTGTGCGTTGTGTGTGTGTGAGTTCTTCCGTGTGTGTGCGTTCTGGTACTCTTGACAGAAAAGAGAGTTGAGAGGTTGAAGAAGCGGCGCTGCGAGGAGGCGGCGCCAACAATGGAGGGGCGTTCTCGAAAACAACATCGTTGCTAGGTTTCTAGAGTTTCCACAAGAACAGGGTCACCAACGTTTGCAGGTACTTCCAGAGATTTGGCGACCGGGAGAGCGAAGTGCACGACGCCAACAGCCGATCATCCAATTTCAGTGCTCATTCAGAGTGCCCCCTAGCCGCCAGAACATCAAACCATTGCGATCCAACAATGAGACACACGAAGGGGATAAGGCAGCTGCGGCATGGTCATGATAGGTAGGACGATGCGTACGAGATGCAAGCACACCTGGAAGGGGCAGGAGCTGGCAATGTGGCCATGGCAGCACGAAAGGACGAAGAGGTCACCATAAGGGGTACCCTACACTACTAGAAAAAGGGCTATAGATGGGATTGACACTAATGGCGCACCAGACAGTTGGTGCGCCATTAGTATATACTAATGGCGCACCACCTGCTGATACGCCATTAGAGTTGAAACTACTAATGGCGCACCAGGCAAACGGTGCGCCATTAGTATCAAATTTTTTTAACTAGTGCGCATGTCCAAACGTACTAATGGCGCATTCGGATGAAGTGCGCCATTAGTAGTTGTAACTACTAATGGCGCACCCGTCCGAAAGTGCGCCACTAATGTTGTTTTTTTTATTATATTTTTTATTCCTTTTTTTGCAATACTACTAATGGCGCACTTATCAGCCGTGCGCCATTACTAGTTTAAACTAGTAATGGCGCACTGCGGACAAGTGCGCCATTAGTATTTTTTTTTTTGCAAAACTACTAATGGCGCACCGCCTGGAGGTGCGCCATTAGTAACCTGGATTTCTAATGGCGCATTTAGTGTTGGTGCGCCATTAGTAAGTGGGCAGCAACAAGATATTTTGGACAGCCTCTCCTACCCACACTCACTTTCTCCCCACTTCATTCTCTTCACCTCCTCCTTGTCTCGGGTGCCTCCTCTTTTTCACCTCATTTCCATCATAGATTCATTCAAATTAAGTGGTTAAATTACCTTGTTTTAATAGGTAAGTAAGGGGAGAAGCTATATTTATGTTGTTCTCCCTACAAAATATGCACATGCGCTTTTTATGGCCTAGCTAGATCTATGTATGTTCGTGGTGTTGCATATGTTTGTGATTTTGCATATGTGTTTGTGTTTGGAGGTGTACCGGTATTTGAAATGCGATAGTTGCCAATATTTTGCCGGAATGTTGATTCATTTCCGTTTGGCGAGAATTTTGGCATTAAGCATTCTTTTTGGTCCTATTTTTAGGAAAGTCATGCCAAATTTTTTCTTGGTTCTAAAATATCGCTTTTGCTCTACCCGCAGGCGACCATGGTCCGCACGATGACCGAAGGCATCGTGAATAGGTTTTTGAGGTCCGCGAAAGCCGAGATGCTTCAAAAGAACGAGACGGAGATAAGATGTCCGTGTCGAAGATGCAAGCTGAAGAGCCTTATTGCGGACCGGATTCCGGGCAGGTGCGGGACCACCTGCTCTTGCGTGGTTTCATGGATGGCTATCGGTGGCAAGGTGATGAAGATGACTACGAAGTCGTCCATGGGGGCCGGGCAAGAAATGAGGAAGGGCAGCAAGACAACCACCGCGGCTCGGGCGGGCGAGAAGACGAAGAATTTCCAGGAGATGATCACGACGGTCATCATGTAGAAGATGCAGGACATGATGATGAGGAAGATGCCGGAGCAGACGACGGGCCTGATCATGAAGATGATGATGCCGGCGGAGCAGACGACGCTGGACCATCGATGGGCTGGGTGCAGGACCCTCATATTCAAGAGCTGCTTCTCAAGCAGACGGATAACGCAAGAGCTGCCGCCCGAGAAGAAGCCAAGATGGATCAACTTGAGTTAGACGCGGTTACTCCATTGTATGAAGGATGCAGGCCCGACGATACCGCTTGAAAGTAACGCCACGGCTCGGAGATGAAGGTAAAACACAAAATGACCGACGCATGCTTCGACGAGAACATGTCATTCGCACGAACGTCTTCCCAAGGGGAACAAGTGCCCGACCAGTTTGGAGGAGGCGAAGAAAATCATGTGTCCTCTCGATTTACCGCGACGTGAAATACCATGTGTGCATGAACAATTGCATCATTTATCGGGACGAGCACGCTGAGTCTACCATATGTCCGGTGTGCGGCGTCACTCGATACAAGAAGAGGAAGAAAGCTCCTCGAAAAGTGGTGTGGTACTTTCCGATCACTCGCTCTGCGCAGCGGTATTTCGCGGACCCTAAGGTAGCAAAAGCTCCTGCGTTGGCACGCCGGATAGGGAGGAGAAGAAGCGAGAAGATGACGCAAATGATCCGGAGATAGATAAAAAGACAAGATGCTGAGTCACCCTAAGGATGCGAGCGGTGTAGCGTTGAACTTCAAGACTCAGAATTTGGGAACGATCCAAGGAACATCGTCTTTGGCGCGAGCACCGATGGAGTCAATCCGTTTGGCAGCGGAGAAGCACACATAGCACCTGGCCTGTGTTTGTGTGGATGTACAACCTTCCCCTGGTTGTGCATGAAGAGGAAGTACATTCACATGAGTATGCTAATTGAAGGGCGAAACAACCAGGAACGACATCAATCTGTATCTGGGGCTGCTGAAAGAGGAGCTTGACACGCTATGGAAAACGCCAGCCAATACGTGGACGCCGCAGAAAGAATATTTCCCTATGAGAGCCGCACTGCTCACGACGGTGCACGACTATCTCGATTCTGGATATCTCAAGGGCAGGTAGTCCACGGATTTTCCGGATGCGTAAGGTGCATGGATGACACAACGACGCCAACTAGATAGAGATCCGGGTCTTGAAAACCGTGTTCATGGGACATCGAAGGTGGCTTCACGGCGACGACCCGTGGAGGAAACGCAAGGATCTGTTCGATGGTGAAACCGAACCCGAAAACGCCCGTGTCACGAGGAGCGGCGAGGAAATAGACAAGCTGTTGAAAAATTGGAAAGACTGCCCACCGCGGGAAAGAAGCAAAAGGCGCCAGAGCCGAAAGAAGCGAAGGCGCGAGCCGCTGCTGAAGGTATGGAAAACGAGGTCTGTTTTACGGGACTTGCCGTACTGGAAGATCCACCGTGTGCCTCACAGCCTTGATGTCATGCATATCACGAAGAACGTGTGCGAGAGTGTGCTTGGTACCCTACTCAACATGCCAGAGAGGACCAAAGATGGGCCGAAAGCAAGGGCAGACTTGAAATCAATGGGCATCAGGCAGGAGCTTCAAGCTAATGATGATGATGATGGTGTTGATGATGATGATGAGGCGAAGCAGGACATAGAAAGTCGTCGCAAAGGCAAAAAGGCCAAGAAGACCGGAAATGACTACCCACCCGCGTGCTTCACTCTAAGTCAGGAGGAGATCGAGCAGATTTTCACCGCCTCCTAGGAGTAAAACTTCCTTACGATTCTGTGGGGAAGATAAGCAGATACCTAGACCCAGTAAGCGAAGTTCAGCGGGATGAAGTCTCACGGTATCACGTCTTGATAACCCAGATACTTCCAGTTGCAATCCGTGGGATCATGGACACGCACGTCCGTGAAACGCTATTTGGCCTATGCAACTTCTTCGACGTCATCTCTCGGAAGTCGATTGGCGTGAGGCAACTCAGAAGGCTACAGGAAGAGATCGTGGTGATACTATGCGAGCTTGAGATGTACTTCCCGCCCGCATTCTTCGACGTTATGGTGCATCTGCTGGTCCATATAGTGGAGGATATCATCCAACTCGGGCCGACGTTCCTGCACAGCATGATGCCGTTCGAAAGGATGAATGGTGTCATCAAAGGATACATTCGCAACATGTCACGTCCAGAAGGAAGCATAGCCAGGGGCTTTCTGACCGAAGAGTGCATCTCCTACTGCACGAATTATCTAGGCATCGAGAACCCCGTTGGTCTGCCCGTCAACAGGCACCTCGGCAGGCTCGCTGGATGGGGTTACCGTGGAAATGCATGTCGACTTCGAGAGTCGACTCGCCGACTTTGAAAGAGCAAACCTAGTCGCGCTACAACACATAGACGTGTTCGATCCTTGGGTGGTAGAGCACAAAACCTTTATTAAGAAGACGCATTACAATGACCGAGGCCAACGAGAGGACGGACGGAGATATACTCAAAGAGCACAACTCATGTTTCATGCGTTGGTTCAAGCGAAGCTTCGTCGTACCCTTTACATGAGGATTCTTCCACGGAAGAACAACTCATATTCGACTTGTCACAGGCCGAGCACAACCTGATGACCTATGAGGCGCATTTATATCAACGGCTACACATTCTACACGAGGCCAAGGACATGAAGAGCGATGGTTATCAGAACTCCGGTAACGATGGAATCCTACACCGGTAACGACAAGGACAGATACTACGGAAGGATCGAGGAGATCTGGGAGCTGAGCTACGCTGGAGAGAAGGTCCCGATGTTCGGTGTCAGATGGGCCAAGAGCGTCATAAAAGAAGACCGGTATTTCACCACCATGGTTATACCCGATGCCAAATCCAGGATCATGGTAAGCGTCACCGCGAAAAATGAGCCATGGGTACTGGCTTCCCAAGTGGACCAATGCTTCTTCATTACCGACCCGCCAAAGCCCAGCCGTGTTGTCGTGAGGAGAGGCTAAAGGAAGATCATCGGAATGGATGGAGTAGCCAATGAGCAAGACTTCGACAAGTAGGGCGACCCGAGGATCGAACATGACGACGATGATGAAGTAGCAGCATACACCACAAGAAGAAGCAGGACCACCCTACCTAAAGGACGTCCGTTCCATAGAAGAACTCCATTTGCGAAAAAGAAGGGCAAGAAGATTGTGAAGAGATAGCTAGCTAAGATTGATTGTATTTAAATCGTAGACTTCATTCTCGATTGTATTTCATGGGCACTTTTGAACTATCATGAATATTTTTAATTTCATGGACACTCGATCTCGATCCCCTCTATCTCGATCGCTATCCCACCTCGCCAGATCCGGTCCACTGCCGCCACGCCGACCGCCCGCACCCTCGATTCCCCTACTCAACCGCCGCCGCCGACCCCCCGCACCCCTCCCCTACTCAACCGCCGCCGCCGACCCCCCGCACCCCTCCCCTACTCAACCACCGCCGCCGACCCCCCGCACCCCCCGCACCCTCACCCGCTCCACCGGCATTACTGTTTGATGATATTTTTAAAAAAAATATTACTGTCTTATAAAAAATATTACTGTTATGATTTAAACAAGTTGGAACATATTTAAACACAAGTAAGTATCAAACAGCATTTTTAATGCATAAAAAAATTTGTGGAGCCTAGGAATCAAACCCAGGACCTCTGGTGTGAGAACAGCTGCTGACCAGTCGAGCTAGTAGAGGGAACTTGATGTGGATCAGGTTAGGTGGGAGATAACCTATTGGCTCGAGCAGAAATAAAAAAACATACTAATGGCGCACCAGGGTGAGGTGCGCCATTAGTATGGATGTACTTATGGCGCACCGAGGTGTGGTGCGCCATTAGTATTGTGCCGCCCCCTATCCATACTTCCTCCCGGGCCCACACCTATCCCCTCTCCCTCGTCCCTCGCCTCGATCCCTTCCCTCTCCTCTCCCGACGCCGCTGCCCGCCGCCTCGACGCCGCCCGCCGCCTCGGCCGCCCGCCGCCTTGCCCCTCGCCCATCGCCCGTCGTCCTGCCGCCCGTCTCCAACCACCGCCGCTTTGAGGCCCAGACGTCGGCGCTTGCTCTCCCGTCGCCCCACCTCGTTAGACGCCATCGCCCGCCCGTCGCCCTCGGGCGGCCAGACGCCGCCCGTCCACACCACCGTCGCCGGAGCACCACCACCCCCCGGACCTCGTCGCCGCCTCCCCGGCGTCGTCGTCGTCCCCGACATCCTCCCCGCGCCCCACTGCCCCGTGAGCTCCCCCTCCTCCTCTTCCCCTCTCCCCCTCCTCCTGCCCACAAAATAACATGATGGAAACTTTGATGAATTATCACTCGAGTTATGCAACCATGCTCTTTCAGTAAGTATAATTAAGCACAACTTTTGCAAGGTGGAAACTTTGATGAATTATTCTGCTGAGCTGGAAATCTGTGAATAACTCGAGAGCTCTTAGAAAATTAATATAAATGTGCTAGCGAAGTGGATAAATCAAGTAGGGCACTGAAATTCACAAGATCCAAGGCATATACTCTTTTTTTAGATGACCAGTTTATTTTCTCTATTTTCACAAGGAGGGATACCATTGTAGACAAAATTACATTATTTCTCTCCCAAACATTGGTATATGATCTGGCATTTGCTCGCAGTTACGTGTTCAATCGTTCAAGCTATATATGTGTGTACATGTGTATATGGACTTTATGTTCAATTTTCCACATAATAGGGAAACCAATTTTGAATAGAGGATTTTGGTTTCATACTTACTAAGAATATCGATAGATAATACCGATAATACACCTAAAACTTGGACTACAGTCTCATGAACCACTTTGGTTGTATTATAATGATCATTCCCGCAACTGCACGGGCTCTCTTCATAGAACTGACATGGCACACCAGGCATGATAGATAGACATATATAGTATAAATAGACGTATGTTCCCTTTATAATGATGGCAAGAGATCATGTTACATTCATAGTATGATTACGCATCCCATTCACCCTCATGGACAATGACGATTGTAATATCTCTTTTGTGATTGTACCAAATGATCAGCTCACCATGAGTGGATCTTTTTAATTTGCTAGACTTTTGAGTTCAACTACGGAAACATAGGTCTCACCTTGTTTATGTTTTCAATAAACCTAGATAAAAAAAGAAGATCAGGTGTGCATAATGGATGGCTTGATAGTATACTTAGACAAAAAAAATTTGATATAGAAGACATGGAGGGAATTATTGTTTTATCCAGTTTTCCATGACAAGCAAAATGACAACTTAACATATGTGTTGTACTCCAGTTACTACTGATAAGTATTATAAATTTTATATAACCTTGGGAAAATGAAATAGGCCTCTTGCAACCAACCACCAACATGCATATTTCTTTAGAAGTTTACGTTTCCATATATGGGATTAATGAAGATTAAAGTATCTGGTACTTTAATCTTCCACAGTTCACCAAGAATCACTAGGAGTACTGTGCAATACACCACAAATAAAATAAATAAATAAATATGCAACAATAGAAGGCTGCGTGCATCAATCGATATTAAGTTCGGTGCTATCAGTTTAGTTTATACAGGGCTGTGCTGCTGTATTATGCCTATAAAAACACTTGTTTGGTCAATTAAACAGGGCATTGAAAATTGACAGGGCATTTTGTTTTCTGTTGAACCTAAGCAATTTCATACGCTTGACAAAGTTGATGCTTTATTCTTTTGCTCTTCTCTGCTCTTGCTCTGCATGTGCTTCTCAGTTTGCTAGCTATATCTCTAGGTTCTTGATTGGCTTCACTAGTTGATTGGTTGTTTGCATTGTCTGTTTGTGCTACTTTCCCCCGAGCACCCATGATCTATAGTTCTTGTTACAGACAGAGAGTTGGTCCACTAGTTATGTAGTTTTTAGGAAAATGCTAGTAACTTGTGCTTTCATATCCTAGTTATGTAGTTTTTAGGCAAATGCTAGTAACTTGTGCTTTCATATCTCTGTATTGGTTCAGTAGGTGTTTCCTTTATTTTGTCGGTGTTAGATCATCTAACTGAATTTGTGTGTACAAGCCCTGCAGTGCAGATGTATTTTAGTGTAAGCTCAGCAATTTTCAGTGTAGCCCTGATGCTTCTTATATGTAATTACATTATAAAACTTCCCCTAATAATAGTGTAAATTTTCCTATAATTATAGTGTAACCCTCATGCTTTCCATAATTTTTGTTACATTGAAAATAAGGCAATTAACTAGCTACTTACTTTTTTTGCCCATTGGCATTTGACTTTGTATGGAACCTGAAGCTGTATACCAACTTATCAGATTTGTTGTGCTTCTTTGCCACATTTACAGCTACCATGTTGTTTTGATACAGAAACAGTTTGGTAGCTGTCCGTGAACAATGTGGTAGCTGGTACGATTACCAGGTCTTTCTTTTAATTGAACCAAACTGGTACAGTTACCAGGTCAGATGATGCTTAGACTAGGAAGATTGTTGCTAGATGTTAATTTGCTGGTACTAGCTACAATTTGGCACTGAAAAGCAAAAGCAAAAGCCCTTGAGTTTGCTTATATATATTTTTCCATGTTTTGATGGAGGCCTTTTTGCCTTGTCCACCGAGAGGCCCTTGAGTTTGCTGGAATGTCGATTAACTTCCGTTCCGGCAAATTGAATTACTCCATATGTCCTATTTTCAGCAAAGGTCATGCTGAAATTTTCTGTGAATTTTAGCATGACTTTGCTAAAAATAGGACATATGGGGTACTTGTGACTAATGCATGGGCCGGGTATCTTAGTAGTTAATTAAGTAGGATCAAGTGCCCGGCGTACTTGTGACTAATGCATGGCTTTTAGGGTGCCTCGGTGTCGATAAAAACCGAAATGATGAAAGGTTAGGCTTTTAGGGTGCCTCGGCCGAAAAACCCTCAATGATAAAAGCTTAGATTTTAGGATGCCTCAAGGCGTCGACAAACCCTAAATGATGAGACCATGATCTTGTTACTTGACAATAACCAACTTTTTGACCAAACTTTGTTTCTATTTAGAGAGAAACATGGCACACAACGATGAGGCCGGGGGTTCGGGCGGCAAGGCATTCTGGGAGCTGTCCCAGGAGATGGAGGAACAACCTCACTTGTATGAGGACGCCGCCTTCCACACCGATCCTGAGACCACTGATGGTACCGCCGAGGATGACCCCACTGATGCCACCACTGATGGTGCCGCCGAGGATGCCACCACTGATGGTGCCGCCGAGGATGCCACCACTGATGATGGCGGCGCACGCACAGATGGCAGCCAACAGAAGAGGCAACGGAAGGACCGGCGCTCGACCGTGCTCCGCACCCTCAAGGAGGAAGTTACTGAAGTGGACTCCGACGGGAATCCAACGGCGCCCGAACGAATAGTCAAGGGGTACTCGCTTCAGCTCGGGTGCATTCTCCGGAGCACCGTCTCGATCAACACCGAGAACCTGAGGCATCCTGACCGAGGAATTTGCGCAACCTCCTCTTCACGAAGCTGCACGAACGATACAAGTTCCCCGCTGCTTTCGAAAACACAAGCCTCAAAGGGAATAAAGTGAACAATGCTGCCCTCACGAAGATGAGCAAGGCCCTGTCTACTTGGAAAAGCAATGTGAAGAGAATGATCGAGAAAGGTGAGAGTTATGAGAAGATCAAGGAGAAAAATCCTTCGATCACCGAAGATGACTACAACGACTTCAAGAACAATTGCTCGAGCACCGCAAACTCCCAATCAAGTCAGTGGGGGAAAGAAATGCGGGAGCTGAACTTAGGGGAACACACACTCGGTCCCGGCGGTTACAGAGTGGCGGAGCCTATATGGGACAAGGAGGACGCGGAGCGTGCCGAGCAAGGCCTACCGCCCCTCTTCGATAAATACGGTGACAAGCAGACCAGGAACTTTGTCAGGGCCCGGTACAAGAAGGACCCGAAAACAAAGGAGCTTACCACGGATCCGAAGACCAGGGCGCTTGAGGTTGTTCTGGTAAGGAATACCACCACCCGGACCTCGTCACCTCCTCCCCTGCGTCGTCGTCGTCCCCGACATCCTCCCCGCGCCCCACTGCCCCCGTGAGCTCCCCCTCCTCCTCTTCCCCTCTCCCCCTCCTCCTGCCCACAAAATAACATGATGGAAACTTTGATGAATTATCACTCGAGTTATGCAACCGTGCTCTTTCATTAAGTATAATTAAGCACAACTTTTGCAAGGTGGAAACTTTGATGAATTATTCTACTGAGCTGGAAATCTGTGAATAACTCGAGAGCTCTTAGAAAATTAATATAAATGTGCTAGCGAAGTGGATAAATCAAGCAGGGCACTGAAATTCACAAGATCCAAGTCATATACTCTTTTTTTAGATGACCAGTTTATTTTCTCTATTTTCACAAGGAGGGATACCATTGTAGACAAAATTACATTATTTCTCTCCCAAACATTGGTATATGATCTGGCATTTGCTCGCAGTTACGTGTTCAATCGTTCAAGCTATATATGTGTGTACATGTGTATATGGACTTTATGTTCAATTTTCCACATAATAGGGAAACCAATTTTGAATAGAGGATTTTGGTTTCATACTTACTAAGAATATCGATAGATAATACCGATAATACACCTAAAAATTGGACTACACTCTCATGAACCACTTTGGTTGTATTATAATGACCATTCCCGCAACTGCACGGGCTCTCTTCATAGAACTGACATGGCACACCAGGCATGATAGATAGACATATATAGTATAAATAGACGTATGTTCCCTTTATAATGATGGCAAGAGATCATGTTACATTCATAGTATGATTAAGCATCCCATTCACCCTCATGGACAATGACGATTGTAATATCTCTTTTGTGATTGTACCAAATGATCAGCTCACCATGAGTGGATTTTTTTAATTTGCTAGACTTTTGAGTTCAACTACGGAAACATAGGTCTCACCTTGTTTATGTTTTCAATAAACCTAGATAAAAAAAGAAGATCAGGTGTGCATAATGGATGGCTTGATAGTATACTTAGAAAAAAAAAATTTGATATAGAAGACATGGAGGGAATTATTGTTTTATCCAGTTTTCCATGACAAGCAAAATGACAAATTAACATATGTGTTGTACTCCAGTTACTACTGATAAGTATTATAAATTTTATATAACCTTGGGAAAATGAAATAGGCCTCTTGCAACCAACCACCAACATGCATATTTCTTTAGAAGTTTACGTTTCCATATATGGGATTAATGAAGATTAAAGTATCTGGTACTTTAATCTTCCACAATTCACCAAGAATCACTAGGAGTACTGTGCAATACACCACAAATAAAATAAATAAATAACTATGCAACAATAGAAGGCTGCGTGCATCAATCGATATTAAGTTCGGGGGTGCTATCAGTTTAGTTTATACAGGGGCTGTGCTGCTGTATTATGCCTATAAAAACACTTGTTTGGTCAATTAAACAGGGCATTGAAAATTGACAGGGCATTTTTGTTTTCTGTTGAACCTAAGCAATTTCATACGCTTCACAAAGTTGATGCTTTATTCTTTTGCTCTTCTCTGCTCTTGCTCTGCATGTGCTTCTCAGTTTGCTAGCTATATCTCTAGGTTCTTGATAGGCTTCACTAGTTGATTGGTTGTTTGCATTGTCTGTTTGTGCTACTTTCCCCCAAGCACCCATGATCTATAGTTCTTGTTACAGACAGAGAGATGGTCCACTAGTTATGTAGTTTTTAGGAAAATGCTAGTAACTTGTGCTTTCATATCCTAGTTATGTAGTTTTTAGGCAAATGCTAGTAACTTGTGCTTTCATATCTCTGTATTGGTTCAGTAGGTGTTTCCTTTATTTTGTCAGTGTTAGATCATTTAACTGAATTTGTGTGTACAAGCCCTGCAGTGCAGATGTATTTTAGTGTAAGCTCAGCAATTTTCAGTGTAGCCCTGATGCTTCTTATATGTAATTACATTATAAAACTTCCCCTAATAACAGTGTAAATTTTCCTATAATTATAGTGTAACCCTCATGCTTTCCATAATTTTTGTTACACTGAAAATAAGGCAATTAACTAGCTACTTACTTTTTTTGCCCATTGGCATTTGACTTTGTATGGAACCTGAAGCTGTATACCAACTTATCAGATTTGTTGTGCTTCTTTGCCACATTTACAGCTACCATGTTGTTTTGATACAGAAACAGTTTGGTAGCTGTCCGTGAACAATGTGGTAGCTGGTACAGTTACCATGTCTTTCTTTTAATTGAACCAAACTGGTACAGTTACCAGGTCAGATGATGCTTAGACTAGGAAGATTGTTGCTAGATGTTAATTTGCTGGTACTAGCTACAATTTGGCACTGAAAAGCAAAAGCAAAAGCCCTTGAGTTTGCTTATATATATTTTTCCATGTTGTGATGGAGGCCTTTTTTGCCTTGTCCACCCGAGAGGCCCTTGAGTTTGCTGGAATGTCGATTAACTTCCGTTCCGGCAAATTCGGATACTCCATATGTCCTATTTTCAGCAAAGGTCATGCTGAAATGTTCCGTGAATTTTAGCATGACTTTGCTAAAAATAGGACATATGGGGTACTTGTGACTAATGCATGGGCGGGGTATCTTAGTAGTTAATTAAGTAGGATCAAGTGCCCCGGCGTACTTGTGACTAATGCATGGCTTTTAGGGTGCCTCGATGTCGATAAAAACCAAAATGATGAAAGGTTAGGCTTTTAGGGTGCCTCGGCGTCGAAAAACCCTCAATGATAAAAGCTTAGATTTTAGGATGCCTCGGTGTCGACAAACCCTAAAATATGAGACCATGATCTTGTTCCTTGACAATAACCAACTTTTTGACCAAACTTTGTTTCTATTTAGAGAGAAACATGGCACACAACGATGAGGCCGGGGTTAGATGCGGCAAGGCATTCGGGAGCTGTCCCAGGAGATGGAGGAACAACCTCACTTGTATGAGGACGCCGCCTTCCACACCGATCCTGAGACCAGCGATGGTACCGCCGAGGATGACCCCATGATGCCACCACCGATGGTGCCGCCGAGGATGCCACCACCGATGGTGCCGCCGAGGATGCCACCATCGATGATGGCGGCGCGCCTGATGGCAGCCAATGAAGAGGCAACGGAAGGACCGGCGCCGACCGTGCTCCGCACCCTCAAGGAGGAAGTTCTTGAAGTGGACTCCGACGGGAATCCAACGGCGCCGAACGAATAGTCAAGGGTACTCGCTTCAGCTCGGGTGCATTCTCCGGAGCACCGTCTCGATCAACACCGAGAACCTGAGGCATCCTGACCGAGGGAATTTGCGCAACCTCCTCTTCACGAAGCTGCACGAACGATACAAGTTCCCCGCTGCTTTCGAAAACACAAGCCTCAAAGGGAATAAAGTGAACAATGCTGCCCTCACGAAGATGAGCAAGGCCATGTCTACTTGGAAAAGCAATGTGAAGAGAATGATCGAGAAAGGTGAGAGTTATGAGAAGATCAAGGAGAAAAATCCTTCGATCACCGAAGATGACTACAAGCGACTTCAAGATCAATTGCTCGAGCACCGCAAACTCCCAATCAAGTCAGTGGGGAAAGAAATGCGGAGCTGAACTTAGGGAACACACACTCGGTCCCGGCGGTTCTGAGTGGCGGAGCCTATATGGGACAAGGAGGACGCGGGCGTGCCGAGCAAGGCCCATCTGCCCCTCTTTGATAAATACGGTGACAAGCGGACCAGGAACTTTGTCGGGGCCGGTACAAGAAGGACCCGAAAACAAAGGAGCTTACCACGGATCCAAGACTAGGGCGCTTGAGGTTGTTACAGTAAGGAATACCACCCCGGGGTAATTAGCTCCATATGGTTGCATTCTAATTAATGAAGCCAAATTTCTAAATGGTTCACATTCCTTCCGTTGAGGGACTGAAAGCGATGGCTGGGTCGACTAAGAGCAACCCTTGGGACACCACTCTAAATAGGGCGTTGAATGTAATGAAGAACAAGGATAAGCTCGATGGCCGGCGTCGGCTGGTCGTGTGGCCGGCAAAGGCTTGTCGACAAAATGGTCGTCATACTATAACAGTGGTGGGCGAAAGGAGAAAAAGACCAGCTCAGAAAGCCAGGTGCGCGAGGTTCAAGAACTCAAGGCACAGGTGGCGCGGATTCCGGAGATTGTCCAAGAGCAAGTGGAACAACGACTCGGCGCGACGATCACCGCCATTGTGCCTACCTTGATCGAGGGGTTGAGTGCTTGGATTGCGGGCGGCCAACAGGGGCCGCCCCCGATTCCTAGCTTCATGGCCAGCAACTCGCAGAATGCGATGGCGGGGCCATTGGTGTCTCCGGCGGAGGCGGCATTGGTGTCTCGGACGCCGGCACGGGAGCTTAATGCACCCGGGTGTACGCCGGCCGGCACCTCTGCAGCAAGCGGCCCCTCACAATCAGCCTGCGCCCGCCATTGGCGGTGCCTCGACATTAGCCGAGCTCGACGCCATCATCACGGTAACTAATTAAGCCTCTCTCGGCCGAGGACTTCATCTCCTTGCCTTTGACTGGGCATCCCTGACGCCCTACATGTTTTCACAGGGCGCCGACGACGTTCCGTGCACTCTCTGCACTTCGTGAACAACGAGTTGGTTGATGTCGCCAAGGGCAAAATCGTTCAACCGGGCAACCCCTTGTTCCACGGTACCCAGATGCCACCCAACTTGTTTAGGGTTCAACTGGTTCGGTGCTGCCAGGCTGCGACGAGTTGTTACCTCGAATCGACCCGTCGGGGCCGACGATGATGACGTGATGACCCTCGGCGCTGCTGAGCTGGCCCCTGCTTTGGCGAAGAGCAGATTCGTTTGGGGCGGGGAGACCACCCCAAAGACAACACCGCCCGGTCGTGGCGCCAAGTCGGCCCCATGGCAAGACCGCCGCAACGGTGCCGGACATCCCTATGCCACTGGATCCAAACATGCATATGGCACAGGATCAGAACGACGACGACGACGACACATTTGCCAACGTCGATTAGTACTTTGCCGATCATGGGTACGATGGCGACTTCATGGGGCCTCCTTCTCAAGAACCCAACCCAACAAAAGACGTGCGCGATCTAGCTGGTACTGCGGAGAAGCCAAGTTGCAACAGGTGCCGTCTGCCGTTCAGCTCTCAGGAGACGCCTCCAGCTGCCGACTTCACCGAGGCTCAGGTAGGCGTGGTGCGAAATATTATCAGCCCCAACACACTCAAGAAGGCGGTCTGTGAGCAGAACTCGGTCCCATTACAGGAGAAGAAGAAGGCACGCAAAAAAAAAGAGTAACAAGGGTGCGAGCCAGCCGGCACCGAGTACGATCCGTGCTCAGGACGGGCCACCTTCACCTAAGGATATCTCGAGGAGGGTGCATGTGGCGGGTAGGGCGATGCTACCGCCAAATATGCTCAATGCTGCAACCGGTGCTATGCGGAGTCTGCATGACAGTGTTCTTTCTTTGGAGAAGCGGCGTCTCAGAGAGAAGGATGTGGCATACCCGATTTTCGTGGCCAAGGTGCCAGAGGGCAAGGGCTTTGTGGATGGCGACATCGGGGGTAAGATCGTCCTGCGGTTTGATGACATCTTTGCTATGTTTAACCTTCATCCGCTGCACTACACCTTCGTTCGGCTATTTTCGCTGAGTATGGAGATGCGGATCATTCGCGACAAGACCCGGTCATCGTGATAGTCGACCCCTTCTACATGTGTGCCAAGATCTTGGGCAGCGCTGGGGACCGCAAGTCGCGAGTTCTTACCTCGAAGGCGTCATTCGGCAAACCAAGATAAGGATAACTTCCTCGTGCCTTACTTTCCCGAGTAAGTCCTCCCTCAACCGGCCCATAACATATGAATTCTTAGATTTCGATCGTTCTTCTTTTAACATTCCGTGTTTTCTGCAGTGACACACATTGCACGCTCATCCTCCTAAGCCCCAAATATTCCATGGCCACGTATTTCGACCGGACCGTCGATCGACGTAGACTACACAAATGTCAAGAAGGTTCTTGATGATGTTCTCCCAGCCACGCCAAATCTGGAGGCACCTTCACCAGGCCTATTCGTAAGTACGGTAAGCACGTGTTCTCCCTGTCTGACGTTACGCTGCGTCAAACAGCCGCTGGCGGTCGAAGAAGGTGCCTACTACGCCATCCATCACATGTGGGCGATCGTACGGGACCATCATCAACTTCTGCTACCGAGTAAACTCAAAGATTGGGCCGCGAGCGTGTCGGCAATCCAGGGCGGACATCAGACAAGAATTCTTTCGCATCCAGTCGGAGTTTGCGGAAATCATCCATCAAGATGTCCTTCGTACCTCAGGGCAGTTCTACCTCAGAAATCAACCGTCCAACAGTGACATCGACACAATGCTACAAATGCAGGCTGACAACGCCCGTTATTTCATGACTCCCACGATAGACGGCGGCTTCATCCACGCTCCGGTCCCTTGAGTCGAGTCGAAAGCAGTGATGCTGTGTCTAGTTCTGAAACATCGATTGGCTCATGTTGTAATTAAACTTTAATGAACTTGTAGTATGTCTCTTTGGTTTCGAGAGTCGTTCAACTTAGATGTAATCGATGCTATTAATGTCTTGCTTTTCTCTTACGATGGATTACATTGCATACTTATATATTGCTTATGTATTGTCTGTGAATTGGTACTAACGTTTCGTTTGGCTAGTGCATAGCGATGCCGTCGTATGTCGTGTACA
Organism: Aegilops bicornis; assembly: GCA_021605145.1. Classification (NCBI taxonomy): domain Eukaryota; kingdom Viridiplantae; phylum Streptophyta; class Magnoliopsida; order Poales; family Poaceae; genus Aegilops; species Aegilops bicornis. Next base: position 46,622,329 of record CM038669.1, read on the forward strand.
AGGGTAAGGTTCCCGGAGTCTACGACGACTGGGAGGAGTGTCGGAGACAGGTTCACCGATTCAGCGGTAACAGTTACAAAGGGTACACCACTAGGGCCGAGGCCGAATCTAGATACGCCCGCTATCTAGCGGGAGAGGGGAGGGAGCGTTGGAGGAACCGGATGAAGACGAGTTTCATCGTGATGATGCTCATCGTGTTGACCGCAACTTTCTTCTATGTGATGGTAGTTTAGATGATCGATATCGACTTGTAATGTGAAGACAAACTCGCTACTCGCGGTCTCGAGACTTGTAATATAATGTTCTATCTTTGTTCGGTCTTTTCAATTCGGAGACTAATATGATGAATTGTATTCAGAGACTAATATGATGAATTGTATTCAGAGACTAATCTTCTATTGTATTCGATGAATCTGTTGTTGTTGTGTGCTGACTATATTTTGTCCAATTATACATTTTGTAACCTGTGCAAAAAACAGAAAATAAAAAAAAATAAAAACCTAATATTCATACTAATGGCGCATCACATCACAGTGCGCCATTAGTATGCCAAAGGATACTAATGGCGCATCATTAAAAAGTGCGCCATTACTATGCCGAAGTTACTAATGGCGCATCTTGCTGTAGTGCGCCATTACTATGCCAAAGCACTTGGGTATACATGGCCCCCTGGGAGGCATACTAATGGCGCACTTTTGGATATACTAATGGCGCATCTCAGGTGCGCCATTAGTATACCAGATACTAATGACGCACCAGTGGTGCGCCATTAGTAAGATATACTAATGGCATGGCACTAATGGCGCACCACTAATGCGCCATTAATGGCCAAATTAGGTGCGCCATTAGTAGGCCTTTTCCTAGTAGTGCTAGAGTTTCTCTTTCGAGAGAGCCGAGATTTACGACAGATTGGGAATTATTTTTATTTTTTAGATATCAGGGATTAGATGATGTGAAATGAAAAGGACAAAACTGTTGTTTTAAAACAAGGGCCTGATTTAGGGAGCAGGTACCGTAAAAGTTCTCAACAAAGATAGGGCTTTATTTCTGGTGCTTGTGTGTTGATCTGAGCTATCAACTTAATCATGTATCTCGCTAATAGATCAGTCGTAATGAATTACTCGCTCCGTCCCATAATATAAGAGCATTTTTTACACTGCTGTAGTGTAATAACGCTTTTATATTATGCGACGGAGGGAATACACCATAAATATCTTTTTTTAATATCACCATAAATATCTTTCATGTTGATACTTTGTTTGTATTTTGTCGCGAACGAAAAAATAGGAACAACAAGAGGTATATTCGAATGAGGATAGCGATAACCATTTATCGTTGAGATGTTCTCAGTAGGCCATTATCTCACTAAGGATTGATGGAACCAAATGTTAAGACAGAACAAGGGACCCCTGAATGTTTATAGATCGTTGAATGATCCTACCTATATATCATCTTTGGATCTCTCCACATCAGTCAATACATCCATTATGGATGATGCAATGTTTTCAGCATAGGGCACTTTTTTTTGGAATTATGGGATTCTGGTGTTCTGACTTGAAACATCAGAAATAAAGTGACTGGAGACAAAGTGTGATTCCCAAAAAGTAGCTTAACATAAAACAGTAATTGCCTTGCTTTGTACTACCTCTCTCTCAGTTTACAGGGCGTGCGCGTAGCCCTAGGTCGTCAATTTGACCAACCTAATATAAGTCATATGTTACAAAAAATATACCAACATAAACTTCAGAGTTTCTACTTTCAAAAGATATAATTTTGTATTATATAGTTTATATTAGGGTGATAAAATTGGCAACCTAGGTATACGCGCAGGACTTGTAAACTGAAATGGAGGTAGTAATAACTGTGGTGCATTTTTCAGTGGTGTGAACTACAATTGAATTACAATTCCCTGAAATTAGGGGCAGCCGAGCATCATCTGATACTTTACAAGTAGCTCCAAGGCAAGGTATGATTAGTAATCCAACACGGATGATATATCGAGCAGTCTGAACTGTTTTCTTCTTCTTTTTTCTTGCACCGCGTGTCTCTGCGCTGGTCAAAGAGGAAGACAGTCAAGATTTCAAGTCTTGTGAGGAGGAAATGGGTGAAGAAAAGTATGATGGCTGAAGAGGGGCCAAGGGGACAGGAGGTTGTGCATTTTCTATCGGAAAGAGAGGTAGCCGCGTGCGATGGAACAGCCATTCAATTCTTCTGCTTAATGAATTTCTGCTCGCAGTCCTAAAGAGGACATCACACAAAAGAGCTTCAAATTGATTTAACATGTACAATGAAAAACAACACCTACTGGAATTAAAATATATAATAGTATATCAAAGTGCTCTTGCTCTTTACATGAAAGAAAAGGTGGTCATCGCTCCTTGAGAAAGAGAGAGGAGGAAGTTGACTAGATTAAAATCTGGCTGATGCGAATGAGATAATTCAAGAGTGGATAGAACCTTGTTCTGACGGATGTGCATACACATAATTCTAAATAATGACCAAGTATGATGTTATCATGACTTGCAGTCAGATCAAACTGTACTGTGTTTCTAACAAATTCTCTCAGCCAGTAACAACGGAAGAACAAACATATGCCGACCGTCTGTTGGTAGCCGAGCATCTGCAGGAGAGTCAAGCAATGTAGATAGAATCAGGGATTGCACCATTAGGATTTCCTAGAGCTCTCCCTTACAAGATGGCCGTTGTGTGATACTATAAAGTGATAGTAGCCTGTCACAGTGAAACTTCTTGAGGGGCTACAGAAGTCCTTAATTCTTCGAACAAACAAACTTCTGGTCTACGTACGATGGCACACATAGAAAAAATAACTTTGAATTAATATCATAGATTCTTTTTTTATTTGCGTGTTCTAGCGCGCTACACTCCTACTCATATATAAGAGGAGGTTGCGTTGCTAGCTCTCCCATGTCACCTCTCATAGACTCAACCATACATGAGGCCAGAACTAGCAGCAATAAAAGAGAAAGTTTGAAGTCTTGTTGATAGGATTGAGAAATGTCAGAAACAGAGGCACTCGGTCTAGCATGTGTAGACATAGTCAGACAGGAGTTAATTGCACCAAGCTCATCAGTCCTCCTGCTACCACTCACAGAAAGCCCCTAAGTTCCGCGGACTCTCTCACCCACCGTATGCTGTCCAATATTCATTTCCCTCCTCACGCAACGATAGGGACAGAGACACACAAGCTGCGCCTCCCAACTCCCAATGTATATGCCCCTCCCAGCTGCTTGTTCTGGTAGAGAACGTATGGAGTGCACCATCTCAATTCATGCACCGGATGCACCCATGCTATATGAGCCATTGGAACAAAAACTGAGAGGTATGATCAGGGCCCGTAGAAAGATTATTGGAACATTGCAGACTGGTCCTATTATTTTATCAAAATCAGCCCTCACTTCACATCTCCCTCTCCCACAAACAAATCTTGTGTTTATTTTCTTGGTTCAAACAAAGCAGGGGTCATATGTTTTCAATTAAATCTCTGATTTCGCAAATGTTTTGACTATCTTCTATGTTTTGACAAGATCTTTGAATCAAAATCAATGTTGTTTACATTTTTCAACATTAATAGCCTCTGCTTTTTGACAATTCAATCGAAACTTGAATGCAACATTTACATGTTTTGTAATTTGTCGGATAGAAATATCTGCCTGCCTCTCATACATGGCTCCCACGTGCACATGCTTCCAATACATCAAGTTCTGTGTCAATTTTCTAAAGAAAAAAATAAGGATTTTTGGAAACATATACAACGTTAATCTTATTCAAAAGACCTTGAGGGCAGCCTCCCCATGTGGGTCGATCTTGTAATAATGAAAAATGTCAACACGCAGTGGGTCGCGTCCCGATCTCGGGGGAAGATAGGCCCTAGCGTTATAGAGATCGCTCAGGCCCGGAACTTATTGTACTTTTTTACAATAGCAGGGTCTAATCTTTGACCAAGCCTACATAGACAACAACCGTGATTACATAGCGCCCTAGCTTCTAGAACATGCTTTACAACTCTTGTGCCGCATAGTCCACCTAATATGTGGTATCTCTGGAATTACATGGTTGATGATTCATGTAATCATGTAACCGTTTTTATGTGTATGTTGTCGGAGCGGTTGGCCAGGGTGGTTTTACGCAATATGGGTGAAAACATAATCTCCTGATAGTTCCACCACCTCCGGTGACATTTGCATAGTTTATGTCTTATATGAATTTGTTGGCTGATAGTGTCAGTTTTTTTACTTTACTTTAGTTATATGTTAGTGTTTTAGTTGTTTTTATCTTAGCTATACGATGGTCGGGGTTTGCTCATCATTATTTTCGCGCGACATTTGGAGTTAATACAAGTGCCCTTTATCGGAAAAAATGAAATATTTTTTACTGATCGATTGTGGTATTTTTCCTTTCCGTTTTATTGACACTGGTGAACTAATTAGATTTTTTTCTGTTCTTTTCAATAAAATGGTTGTGTGCATCAGTTGATGCATAGGCCATGGTACGCCCCTCATTGGAAAAAATGTGGCACTTCTCATGTTCTTTCTTAACATATTCAAGTTACATTCTTACTACTAATCATAGCGTGCATCGTAGATTGTTGAGATGATTATCTTCTTACTTGCACTGTTATATGTACCACTTTCTCAAGTTCCAGATTCACTGATGCAAGGCCCATATTTATTCGATGGCACTACGGATGAGCTCACTTGTATATACACTTTGGAGAGTACATTGATCAGTTTGAATGCAACACACATAGAGCACATAAAATATAAGGAAATGTTTCATTACTTTCCCTTGTCACTTGCCATACACAACCATAGAAAAGACTAGTATACATATATCCAATAAAAGTGAAAGACCAAGCAAAAGATCATTCAATCTTACAATCTTGTTAATATATAGAAGTGACATGTATCGGAAATAATACAAGACTCTGTAGGCTATATAACTCAAGTTTAAAATGCGGTAGAAACTCGACTTTCTTCAGGATATTGCATACAGGTTTACGGAAATAATATACGACAGATCATGGATCTAGTACCAGAGTTTGGCAGATGTTGACTAGAGTAAAGAAATCATGTCCATAGTTCGTTCTTCCTTTTTTTGTACAATTACCAAAAGGAGATTTGCACTTCTTATGAGTACTATTTTCCTTCGGGATCAAGTAATCTCTTTCTACATTTAAGAAGTAGGAATACCAACAAATGTCATTTTTGTCTCTAATCTCCTCTTTTCAATGAATATATGTTGTTGCATCGCAATTTCGATTAAATTTCACGACAACTTAATTCTAGGAGTAACTATAACTTTTCATTTCACCTAAGAAAACAAGTATATTTATATAAGCTTTACACAAATCGAATTTTTTTAGCTATTTGATAGAAAAAACTGACAAGTAGGCCCAAAAATCAGGTCAAACGTCGTGCTGTGATTGGGTCAGTCACACACAATATTTAACTTACTATATTTATAATGTATAGATTTCTCCTCCTCCCTCCATTTCTATATACTAGGCCACAAACTCAAATTATTGGTATCAAGGTAAAAATCAAGGCTTGCTTTGCAAGCCATTTTGTCTTCTCGTTTGTTGGGTTAATTAATAGGGTGCATGCAAATTCAAGGAACTTGAATGGGCGTGAGGAAGGAAGTTGCTGAGCATGTTCATTATCATCCACTCCATGCATGCGGGTGCCAAGTAGTTAAACCATGTGTTGCTAGTATAAGGCAACACTATCAACTTTTGCCTCGAATACTGTTGGTGGTGTTCTATAGTTGCAAAGTGTATTTTTGATAGTGACCATGTATTAACAAATGAAGGAGTACTATTTTCTTGAGGAAATGTGAGGAGTGACTTTGATTGATCTAGAATGATATGACCTATAAATAAAGCTTGGACTGGGAATCCAGCCAAAGTGAGTTTGTGTGTATGTGCGTCTAGTTTGTAATTGGAGCCTCGACAACAAAAATGCATGAAGCAACCAGCCATAAAGAACTCAAAATTCGCCAAGTTTACAACGACATGGAAATATTATTATGAGATAATGTAAATTCAATTTAATTTTGAGCCTTGATTGTTTACTCAATAACAAAATTATAACGGCTTATTGTATTGTCATGCTTTTGTATGTGGAACTTGATACCTGAACCGTGAAAATAAGCATATATCTTGCCTTACGGAATTCAGGCAAGCACCCAACCACTAACTAAAAAAATAACAAAATAAAATCTAGTTTCATGCATATGTACCGGCTACTCTCACAACCATCCAGTGTCTTGGAACATATCATCTCTAGCATGATCTCATATCGGCATAGTATGCTACCGATGTAAAGCTTCGCCTGCCCTTGTTGGGTTTCTCCAATTCTAATCGCCACAATAATAGTGCATCCATCACTTTGTATGTGCCTCTATGATTCACTGTCAAACCAAGGAAATTGCACACTTACCTTTTTCGACGACAATTATCAAGTAAGCTTATTATGAGGCAATAAATGCAGTTAACCACACAAGTACCTCATTTTCTTCTAGTATTTTTCTAGGACTCATACGGAAGATCAAAATGTATTCGGGGAACGAAGTCCTAATTAATGTATGGCTTTCTGTGCCATTCCAGAGCATGCAAATTAGTAGAAGTGACTCTTGTAGAAGTACATGAGAAATAGAGCGACGGTAACTGGGGAACATTTCTTGGAATGAGAGGGATCCGAAAATAGGCACGTTATTGGTGTGCATATGCACGATGTAAGATGCAGCGGCGAAGCGGGTTTTTTCCCTTAATATCATGCGAAGGAAAAGCGGATCATAGAAGCGTACTGTAGCCTCCTTTGATATGCCAATTATATTTTATTTGCTCCTCTATGTTCTCCGAAAACATCTGCCTCCTTCGAGGTTATGCAAACTTAGTAGTTACTAGTAGTTTTTTTAGGGGATTAGTGTAGTTAGTAGATAGTACTCCCTCTGTAAACTAATATAAAAGCGTTTAGATCACTATTTTAGTTTACAGAGGGAGTACTAACTAGTTCAATGCTTAAGGCCAAAAAAGGTTCCCCACAAAGTGTTGCATGCATGTACCATGAAGATAAGCAAAAGATCCATATGTTTTGGAATATATTAAGGAAATGATTATATTGTTGTGGTGGACGGCTAGGCTCCAGGTGGGTAGGGGGGAGGAGTACTTCTCCATTCCAGACTGGTGCTGGTTTGCATTTCAGTTTGTTCAGATCCTACTCTTGTGAATGATGCTGCGCTCCCCAATCATAATGAAAATAACAGGCATCTTTGGTTGCCAGTTCTTGGAAAAAATTATTTATGTGCTTTATACTATCAGAATATCTAAAATTAGTCATGGATAGATGTGTAATGAGGATTGTCCGCTCCGTGCAAAAAGAAACAATCGTAGTCCATCTAGGGAAAACTGTCTTAGGAGTTATTATGTAGGACGTATCCGATGGCGCCTAGAGGTTACCTGGCTGTTCACGACTCGAATTATGGTGGTGTTCCACTCGCACGTTCCAAGTGGGAGGTATTATTGGATAATGCACGGCGATGATCAGCTCCAAAGAAAGAGAGGGGAATTTGGGAGATCCGCTGAAATCAAATTTGGACCTGTCTGTGCTTGAACAACTTTTTTGATCGCGGTGAAACTTCTGTGGAACAAACTCTCGGTCAGTGTTACATCACTTGAACCGCAGTATGTTTTGTAACAGAGGGTGATCATTCAATGCCTATATGGCCCAGACGCCGGTTTGACACATGCGGAGGTCAGGCAGAGGTAGGATCCCTGGGTTGTTCATGCCAGTTCAATGAAATAAGCAAACAACTTTCACATGTCTCCTAGGCAAGTAGCCGACCCGACACTACGTGTCTGGAACTGCAAAAAAACACGCTCAAAAACTATTGAAGCAAATTTCCAGACACCCTCCAATCCTAGTTTACAAGTGAACCGTGATATTCCTCATCTTAGGTCTACTAATACTTAGAACTGATTTTAGACTGGTCGTATGTTGTTGGAAGTTTGGGGAGATGAGAGTATATATGGCACTACCACTACAACATCATTGATATTTCTTTCTTTAAGTAGCTTTTGATCATCTGCAATAAATATCGCATCAACTCATTAGGCTGGTTGTAATGAGAGTATCATATAGTATCATGCATGCCAACTAAGCAATTTTAATAAGGTGGCATAAAATTAAATGAAGAAATAGAGCCTTGAGTATCATATCATGATACTGTATCATACTAAATGATGTGCTACTTTGTGTCATGCATGGCAATAAATATAGTCATGTATGATACCAACATATGACACCATGCATTACGGATGTAGTATCATACACTAGTATCATATGCATGATACTAATATATGATACTCCCCATTACAACCAGCCTTAAAAAAGAAATTGTTCCGCGATTTTAAGTTGGCTCTGGGTACACGGACATTAATTGTAGCACAACTGTATATGTTTTTGTAGCCGAAGTACGGAAATCTAACTTTATTTTGTTTTTCTGGAATACACATAAGCAATGCGTATCATATATTCATAGAAGAAGGGCTGGTAGAAGCACACATCCACCAGTATAACAAACACAACTACTCCCGGTTCATCAGCGTGTGCAACCTTTGGAAGACTACCGTCATGTCCTCCCTAAACTTACTTACCGTTTCCCATTCCCGGCCTCGCTATATGATCATCCTGATTACAGGTTGCCCTCATGGAGGGGCGTTCTCGAAAACAACATCGTTGCTAGGTTTCTAGAGTTTCCACAAGGACAGGGTCACCAACGTTTGCAGGTACTTCCAGAGATTTGGCGACAGGGAGAGCGAAGTGCACGACGCCAACAGTCGATCATCCAATTTCAGTGCTCATTCAGAGTGCCCCCTAGCCGCCAGAACATCAAACCATTGCGATCCAGCAATGACACACACGAAGGGGATAAGGCAACTGCGGCATGGTCATGATAGGTAGGACAATGCGTACGAGATGCAATCACACCTGGAAGGGGCGGGAGCTGGCAATGTGGCCATGGCAGCACGAAAGGACGAAGAGGTCACCATGAGGGGTACCCTAGAGTTTCTCTTCCGAGAGAGCCGAGATTTACGATCAGATTGGAAATTATTTTTATTTTTTAGATATCAGGGATTAGATGATATGAAATGAAAAGGACAAAACTGTTGTTTTAAATCAAGGGCCGGGTTTAGGGAGTAGGTACCGTAAAAGTTCTCAACAAAGATAGGGCTTTATTTCCGGTGCTTGTGTGTTTATCTGAGCTATCAACTTAATCATGTATCTCACTAATAGATCAGTCATAATGAATTACTCGCTCCGTCCCATAATATAAGAGCATTTTTTACACTGGTGTAGTGTAATAACGCTCTTATATTATGGGACGGTGGGAGTACACCATTAATATCTTTTTTTTAATATCACCATAAATATCTTTCATGTTGATACTTTGTTCGTCTTTTGTCGCGAACGAAAAAATAGGAACGGCAAGAGGTATATTCGAATGAGGATAGCGATAACCATTGATCGCTGAGATGTTCTCAGTAGGCCATTATCTCATTAAGGATTGATGGAACCAAATGTTAAGACATAACAAGGGACCCCTGAATGTTTATAGATCGTTGAATGATCCTACCTGTATATCATCTTTGGATCTATCCACATCAGTCAATATATCCATTATGGATGATGCAATGTTTTCAGCATAGGGCACTTTTTTTGGAATTATGGGATTCTGGTGTTCTGACTTGAAACATCAGGAATAAAGTGACTGGAGACAAAGTGTGATTCCCAAAAAGTAGCTTAACATAAAACAGTAATTGCCTTTCTTTGTAACTGTGGTGCATTTTTCAGTGGTGTGAACTACAATTGAATTACAATTCCCTGAAATTAGGGGCAGCCGAGCATCATCTGATACTTTACAAGTAGCTCCAAGGCAAGGTATGATTAGTAATCCAACACGGATGATTTATCGAGCAGTCTGAACTGTTTTCTTCTTCTTTTTTCTTGCACCGCGTGTCTCTGCGCTGGTCAAAGAGGAAGACGGTCAAGGTTTCAAGTCTTGTGAGGAGGAAATGGATGAAGAAAAGTATGATGGCTGAAGAGGGGCCAAGGGGACAGGAGGTTGTGCATTTTCTATCGGAAAGAGAGGTAGCCGCGTGCGATGGAACAGCCATTCCATTCTTCTGCTTAATGAATTTCTGCTCGCCGTCCTAAAGAGGACATCACACAAAAGAGCTTCAAATTGAATTAACATGTACAATGAAAAACAACACCTACTGGAATTAAAATATATAATAGTATATCAAAGTGCTCTTGCTCTTTACATGAAAGAAAAGGTGGTCATCGCTCCTTGAGAAAGCGAGAGGAGGAAGTTGACTAGATTAAAATCTTGCTGATGCGAATGAGATAATTCAAGAGTGGATAGAACCTTGTTCCGACGGATGTGCATACACATAATTCTAAATAATGACCAAGTATGATGTTATCATGACTTGCAGTCAGATCAAACTGTACTGTGTTTCTAACAAATTCTCTCAGCCAGTAACAACGGAAGAACAAACATATGCCGACCGTCTGTTGGTAGCCGAGCATCTGCAGGAGAGTCAAGCAATGTAGATAGAATTAGGGATTGCACCATTAGGATTTTCTAGAGCTCTCCCTTAAAAGATGACCGTTGTGTGATACTATAAAGTGATCGTATCCTGTCACAGTGAAACTTCTTGAGGGGCTACAGAAGTCCTTAATTCTTCGAACAAACAAACTTCTGGTCTACGTAAGATGTCACACATAGAAAAAATAGCTTTGAGTTAATATTGTAGTTTCTTTTTTTCTTTGCGTGTTCTAGCGCGCACTAGTAGAAAAGGGGGCAATGGCCCAGGCCGGTTCAGCCCATTAGTCCCGGTTCTGCCACGAAGCGGGACCAATGGAGGTATTTGTCCCGGTTCGTGAGCCCAGGGGGCCGGCCGGGCCACGTGGGCCATTGGTCCCGGTTCGTCCGGACCTTTTGGTCCCGGTTGGTGGGACGAACCGGGACCAATGGTGGTGCCTATATATACCCCCTCGCGCAAGAGCAGAGCACACTGCTCTGTTTTTTCTGGCCGAGGGGGAGAGGGCTTGGTGGTGCTCTAGCTCACCTCCTATGCACACAAGGTGTTCGATGGAATGCCCGAGCCACACTACTTAAGGTTTCTCCTCTCCTCAATATTTATCTAGGTTTAGCGGTCCGTCACGCCCCGTCCCCGTCTTCACCGCCGTCGATCACCCACGCCGATCTCATCGCCGGCACCACCGTGGTGAGCCTCTTGTTCTTATCTTCTTTCTGAAAGGAAAAATATTCTTACTTGTATGTTTAGATAGATACTTGTATTATTTTCTTACTTTTATTATTTCATATTATATAGTGAGATGGTTTTGGTATCCGCCCGTCGGCCCTAAATCCTGTCTATGATTCGGATGTGGTATATATTATCTTTCCATAACTATTGGTTCATTTATTAATTGTTTATGAAAATTATGCCGACCAACGTGACATAGATTTTATTTATCTAGGAGGTTGTTGAACCGGAAATTCCAACCGACCCTATTGTCGAGAGGTTAAATTTAGTTGAAGAAGAAAACAATTTCTTGAAGGAAAAATAAAAAAACTTGAGGAGGAGAAGATGATATTGGAGTTGCATGTTGTGGATGTAAATCGATGATCACAAGATCAAGATGGATGCAATGCGCTTGAAGATTAGAAAGATTAGAAAATATGTCATTCATATCGAGGCTTGGTATCATTATGCCGTTGGATCAGTTGTTACCTTGGTTGCGATTATGATCGCATTTGTTTTCGCATTGAAATGTTTTACATAGTTTCAATGTATGGTTTAATTAATTTAGATGCTCTGCAGAGCTTTATGTTGTTAGATGAGAACTATGTATGTACTTTGGTTTTTATGTGATGATGAAATTCTATTAATTTGGTCACTTAATTATCTATTCATGATGTTCTGTAATGATTTTTGACACACTTAATTATATATAATGCACGCAGATGAACCTGCAATGGATGTACGGTGACAGACACACCTCCGAGTACACTAAGGTCGTGCATGATTTTCTCGAAGTGGCTGAGGCAAACAAGCAGAATGGTTTTATGTGTTGTCCATGCCCTATATGTGGGAATACGAAGTCTTACTCTGACTGGAAAATCCTTCACACCCACCTACTTTACAAGGGTTTCATGCCACACTATAATGTTTGGACGAGGCCGCGAAGAAATAGGGGTTATGATGGAAGACGGCGAAGAAGAAGAGTACGATGACAACTATGTGCCCCTGAATACGGTGATGCTACTGAACATCAAGAGGAACTAGGCGATGTGCACGATGTCTTTACCTGTGGCGAAGCTGCTGAAGATCAAGAGGAACCAGACGATGTGCCCGATGATGATGATCTCCGCGGGTCATTGTCGATGCAAGGACACAATGCGAAAGTCAAAAGGAGAAGCTGAAGTTCGATCGCATGTTAGAGGATCACAAAAAAGGGTTGTACCCCAATTGCGAAGATGGCAACACAAAGCTCGGTACTGTACTCGAATTGCTGCAGTGGAAGGCAGAGAATGCTGTGCCTGATAAAGGATTTGAGAAGCTACTGAAATTAATGAAGAAGAAGCTTCCAAAGGATGACGAATTGCCCGACAGTACATACGCAGCAAAGAAGGTCGTATGCCCTCTAGGATTGGAGGTGGAGAAGATACATGCATGCCCTAATGAGTGCATCCTCTATCATGGTGCCTACAAGGATCTGAACGCATGCCGGTGTCACGGTGCATTGCTTGATATAAGATCAGACGAGATGACCACAGTGATGTTGATGGCGAGCCTCCCAGGAAGAGGGTTCCTGCGAAGGTGATGTGGTATGCTCCTATAATACCACGGTTGAAACGTCTGTTCAGAAACGGAGAGCATGCCAAGTTGATGCGATGGCACAGTGTGAACCGTAAGAAAGACGGGAAGTTGAGAGCACCCGCTGACGGGTTTCAGTGGAGAAAAATCGAGAGAAAGTACTGGGATGAGTTTGCAAAGGACCCAAGGAACGTATGGTTTGCTTTGAGCGCGGATGGCATTAATCCTTTCGGGGAGCAGAGCAGCAATCACAGCACCTGGCCGTGACTCTATGTATGTATAACCTTCCTCCTTGGATGTGCATGAAGCGGAAGTTCATTATGATGCCAGTTCTCATCCAAGGCCCTAAGCAACCCGGCAACGACATTGATTTGTACCTAAGGCCATTAGTTGAAGAACTTTTATAGCTGTGGAATGGAAACGGTGTACGTACGTGGGATGAGCACAAAAGGAGGAATTTGACCTAAAGGCGTTGTTGTTCGTGACCATCAACGATTGGCCCGCTCTCAGTAACCTTTCAGGACACACAAACAAGGGATACCACGAATGCACGCATTGTTTACTTGACACCGATAGTATATACCTGGGAAGCTGCAGGAAGAATGTGTACCTGGGCCATCGTCGATTTCTTCTGACCAACCATCAATGTCGAAAGAAAGACAAGCATTTCAAAGGAGAGGAAGATCACCGGAAGAAGCCCGCCATGCGTACCGGTGATCACGTACTTGCTATGGTCAATGATTTACACGTAATCTTTGGTAAGGGTCCCGGCGGACTAGCTGTTTCGAATGACGCTGAGAATCACGCACCCATGTGGAAGAAGAAATCTATATTTTGGGACCTACCCTACTGGAAAGACCTAGAGGTCCGCTCTTCGATCGACGTTTATGCACGTGTCGAAGAAGCTTTGCGTGAACCTGCTAGGCTTCTTGGGCATGTATGGGAAGACAAAAGATACACCTGAGGCACGGGAGGACCTGCAACGCTTGCACGAAAAAGAGGGCATGCCTCCGAAGCAGTATGAAGGTCCTGCCAGCTACGCTCTTTTGAATGTAGAGAAAGAAATCTTCTTTCAATGCCTGCTCAGTATGAAGGTCCCGGCTGGTTTCTCGTCGAATATAAAGGGAATAATAAATATGCCAGAGAAAAAGTTCCAGAACCTAAAGTCTCATGACTGCCACGTGATTATGACGCAACTGCTTCCGGTTGCATTGAGGGGGCTTCTACCGGAAAGCGTCCGATTAGCCATTGTGAAGCTATGTGTATTCCTCAATGCAATATCTGAGAAGGTGATCGATCCAGAAATCGTACCAACGCTAAGGAGTGATGTGGCGCAATGTCTTGTCAGTTTCGAGCTGGTGTTCCCACCATCCTTCTTCAATATCATGACGCACGTCCTAGTTCATCTAGTCGACGAGATTGTCATTCTGGGGCCTGTATTTCTACACAATATGTACCCCTTTGAGAGGTTCATGGGAGTCCTAAAGAAATATGTTCGTAACCGCGCTAGGCCAGAAGGAAACATCTCCATGGGCCATCAAACAGAGGATGTCATCGGGTTTTGTGTTGACTTCCTGGCCTTAAGAAGATAGGTCTCCCTAAATGGCGGTATGAGGGGAGACTGACTGGAAAAGGCACGCTTTGGAGGGACTCAATATTATGCAGGGACGGATATTCTTAGTCTCAAGCATACTACACCGTTCTACAGAACTCTACCTTGGTGACCCCGTATGTCGATGAACACAAGAACGGTCTGCGCTCCAAACACTCAGAGCAGTGCGACGACTGGATTACATGTGAACACATCAGGACTTTCAGTAGTTGGTTGGAAACACGTCTCAGAGGTGACAGCACTGTTTGTGATGAGTTGTACTTGTTGTCCAGGGGACCATCTTCGACTGTAATGATTTGAAAAGGATACGAGATAAATGGGAATACATTTTACACGATTGACCAAGATCAAACGAGCACCAACCAAAACAGCGGTGTCCGCTTTGATGCAGCAACCGACAGGGGAAAGGACACATATTATGGTTACATAGTAGACATATGGGAACTTGACTACGGAGTAGATTTTAAAGTCCCTTTGTGCAAGTGGGTCAATCTGTCAGGAGGCGGGGTACAGGTTCACTACTAGGGAAAAGCCTATACACAGAAATTTAGCAAAAGCGCGGGTCAAAAAAGAGCGCTAGTGCTAGATAGCAGTAGCGATTGAGGAAAAACCGCGCTACAGATACAATCTTAGCAGTAGCGCATGTAGTGCCAAAAGCGCTACTATAATATTCCCGTTGGTAGAATGATAGGATACGCATAGCAGTAGCACGTTTGGAAGAAGCGCGCTACCGCTAGGTCATAAGTAGTAGCGCGTTACCTACGAAGAGCGCTACTACTAATGGAAATAAAATAAGATGAAAAACAAATAGAAAAGTAAATGAAAATGAAAGAAATAGAAAAAGGAGAAAGGAAAAACTAAAATGTAAAGCATAATAATTGAAAAAGCGAAAAAATGGAGGAAGAGGCGCTATAGCTAAGATAGCTGCAGTGCGTGTCCTAGACCTCCGCTATAGAAACAGAAAGGAAAATTAAAAAATGGAAGAAAATTACATAGCTATAACAGCAGCGCGTTTTGTAAAAACCGCTGTAGCTATCTTAGCTATAGCGCGTTTTACGAAACGCGCTACCGCTAAATTTGACTTAACCAAAAAACCGTTTCCCCCCGGCCACCACTTCTCCCCCAAATCCCTCGACCCACCCCGCCGCCGTCTCCCCGATTCGCCGTCGCCCCACTTCGCCGCCGTCTCCTGCCGACGTCGACGCCACCAGAGCCGTGCGCCGTCGACGCCACCGGAGCCGCCCCCAACGCCACGGAGCCGCGCGGCCTCATCAATGCCACCGGAGCCGCCATCGACGCCACCGGATCCTCCGTCGCCACAACTGCCTCCCTCGCCGTCACCGGAGACGACCCTGCCTCCCTCGCCACCACTGCCTCCCTCGCCACCACGGAGCCATCCTCTCAGAAGCCCCACCCTCCTCTCTCTCTCATGCATAGGTTAGCTAGTTTAATTAGCTTAATTATCTAGGTTAGGGCAAAAATTTAGTTAGGGCTTTGACAGAGAAGTAGTTAGGTTAACTAGTTTAATTAGGTTAATTATCTAGGTTAGTGCAAAAATTAGTTTGGACTTTGACAGAGAACTAGTCAGGTTAACTAGTTTAATTAGGTTAATTATCTAGGTTAATTAGTGCAAAAATTTATTTAGGGCTTTGACAGAGAACTAGATGCGTTAACTAGTTTAATTAGGTTAATTATGTAGGTAAACTAGATTAACTAACTAGGTTAAATAGGTAGGTTAATTAGTTTCGTTGGATTAAGAAGCTAGGTTAAGTAGGTTCGCTAGGTTAGAGGAAAATGTTATTTTAGAGCATTAGGTCAGAAGGGTTAGAGAAATGGAGTTCCTTTGCAATTTAATTGGGTTATGTCCTAGGCAGAGAATGGTTAGAGATAATAATGTGTGTTTGTGTGAGAGAGATGAATAGCTAGATCAACATAATTTGGGTTTTGTCCTAGGCAGAGAAGTGTTTAGTGAAGGAAAAGAATTTAGGCAAATTTTATTTTAAAGATGTTCCCTTCCTAGACTTTTATTGTTGATTATATCTTTTCATTGAAGTGGTCATGTTATATCTTTTCATTGAAGTGGTTCGATTGTGCCCAAGTGGCTTTGTTGTTTCCAGGGAATGATGCTGAGTGGCCTATGTTTTGCCGGAATGTTGATTCATTTCTGTTCCGGCAAATTTCAGGTTCTCGATTTGTCCACTTTTTATCAATGGTCATGCCGAAATTTTCCGTGAATTTCGGCATGACTTGTGCTACAAACTAGGACATATCGAGTGCCCGGGATTTGCCGCACCAGGAAGGAGTCAACATTCCTGCAAAACAATAGGCCTTTCTATGTCATTATTCATTTTATTAGGTCTAGAATTAATTGACTAGATTTAATCATAGGAAACATGGCTATAGCGATGAAGGACAGGGTTACGGTGATTGCGTCGACGCCTCTTTGGCGGCAAACGAATTTTTAGCCTTACCGACAATCAACCGATGTTGTTGCTGGGCCCACCGGTGGCATCGGGATCTGAGACCGACACTGACCGGTCTTGAGGCCGAGACCGGGCGCTGAGACTCAGACCGCATCGGGACCCCGCTGAGACTCGAGGCCGCATCGGGACCGGCGCCGAGGCGAGACCTGTTCTCCCTCGGGAGCGGAGCCAGTGTAGAACCGAAAGCAAAGAGGCAACGGCTTCCTAACAAACTCAGGACTACTAGGCTGGTGGTCACGGAGGTGGACGACGGCATTTTTGAGCCAAAGGCGCCCGAGGAAGCTCGCTCGTGCTACGGCAATCAAATAGGCTGCATCTTACAGACAACCGCCACCATCAACGATGAGAAACTACAGAAGATAGAAAATATGAGGAGCTCCCTCCTAAAGAAGTTTCACCAGATATTCTTGTTCCCGGGCCGGAATGAGAAGGATTATGATGATCTAGACGAGGACCCGGCAATGAAGAAGATAAACAAACACGCCATGACCAAGTTTAGCGACGCGTTGGCCGCCTGGAAAACTCGAGTGAAAGCAAGGATCATCGACAAGAAGGAACCCTACTCCGAGATTGTAAAGGATAATCCGACAATCACGGAAGACCAGTTTCAAATATTCAAGGAGGCTTGCGAGGCCGAAGCTGCCAAAAACAAGTCTAAGTACATGAAGGGGCTTCAAGAGAGGAACATTGGGAGCCACCACCTCGGAAGCCGTGGTTACGTCGGAAAGAGGTCCAAATGGGCCAAGGAGGACGCGGAAGCCATGAGTCCGGGCATCCTGCACCTTGGTGGATTTCACCGTCCCGCAGGAGCGTAACGTCCTGAGGGCCCGGCACCGTTGGGACCCAGTGAAGAAGGTTTACGAGACAACACCGGTCATTACGGAGTTCATGAGACTGCTGGTAATTTTAGTTTCTGATCAATTCGACTGCACACATTATTCATATTTGTAAACGATCCTTGTGCCTTTTGCAGAGAGAGCAGCACCGGATTGCGGTCGAAAGCGACTCGCCGTCTGAGGCATTGGCGAGGCCCAAGTGGGACACTCCATTCAACTGGGCGTTGAACATATTGAAACGACAACTGGTGGATACTCGACGTCGTATGGACGCGTGCACGGTGTCGAAGACGGCGCCACGTGGAAGAAGTACTACCATGAGACCACGGAGGAGAGAAAGGAAAGACGGAGGTTAACTGAAGAAAACATCGACAAGAAGGTTGAGATTGCGGTTGAGAAGAAATCATCTCAGACAGTCGCAACAGCGGTAGCTGCCGCAAAACAGGTGGTTGCAGATTTGTCTACTTCCTTGGTGACGGGCGTTATCACTTGGACAAGGCAAAATCCAGAAAAAAATGCAGAGGACTTTCCCTTCGACTTCTTGGGAGCACCCTCTCCGGCTCCCTTGACTGCTCCCTTTTGCTCCCGCACCCTCTCCCGCACCTGCTCCCTTTTCCGGCTCAAGACCTGCCCCCTTGACCGGACGTGCTTGGCGGTGCTTCGTCTTTGGCTGAGCTCGACGCCCTCACGGTATCTGTCACACCGGCCCCCTTCAATATAAATGTATGATCTCCCATTTTCGTTGCCTTTCGGATTTCTCACGTCGCAGACTTTTCTTTGCAGGCCGACGAAACCCCGTGCACCATATTTTACACCATCGGCGACCAGAAGGTGGACGTGGGGAAGGCGACGATAATGAAGCCGAAGGAACCATTGTTCCACAGCCGACCGATCCCCCTGAACGTCTTCAAGGTTTCTGTGGCTAGTGTCGAACCGGGCCGCGAGAATTTGCCTCCTCCAACACTACTGGTGGATGACGAGGAGACACCGCGGCGGCTTGGTGATTGTTGCAATGGGTGGGTCCTGTTGTGGCCAAAGAGTCTGCTTCGTCTGGAGGCGGTCGGGAGCACACCCACGAGCACACAGGCTCAGCAAGGTATGAACATCAACACCCCACTTACCCAATTAGCGTCGGGTGTCGGGTTGGGTGATAGCGGACGGGGTAAGGAGGAGGCTCCATTAGTTGCTGATGACGTCGCCATGGATGAGGATGAGGATGACGGTGGCGCTGAACAGTATGTCTATACCGGCGCCGCCTCAGGGTTTGAGTGTCATGAGTCGGTGCCTGAATTGCCGTCTCAACGTATTATGGACGACATTCCGGTACTAAAGAAGTCTAGGAAGAGAGCGAGGAAAGGCAAAAAAGCTGATTCTATGATCCAGCCGCCTCAGCAGCCTCGGCTTCAGGACCGTATAGATATCCCCGATGCGGATAAATGGCATATCCCTGGTCAACCAATCCTACCTGCAACAGCGCTACAGGCCAGATTCGGCGATCTAAGGAGACTTCATGACGATGTGCTGCGGGTAGAGAAAGGCCTCATCGCCTCGACAGATCCAGGATACCCACTCTACGTGGTTAACGTTCCGCGGCAAAGGTCGTACGTCGATAGCTTCCCCGCGGATAAGTTCTTCCTCCGATTCGATTACATATTCGACATGTTTCATGTGAAGAAGCTGGATTTTACGTTTGTCCGCCTTTATGCCTTGCACATGAACTACATCATCGGGGTTGAGCAGATATCTCATATCTGTGTCGCTGACCCGTACTACATGCACGAGAGCTTCTTGGGAGTCTGCGCAGAGCACCGTGTATACGCGAGGGAATACATCGTCAATTTCATGCTCGCCAATAAGGACAAGGGGGCGATTCTCGTGCCTTATCATCCCGTGTAAGTCATCCGCGCTGGTATCCTTCCTTCCATTTCAATCATTCATTTGCACGGTGGAGGCTAAGTAATTTGAGGTGTACTTATTTTGCGCAGCAGGCGCGCACGCCTCATCATCCTATACCCCAATTCTCCCACGCTCTTTACTTGGACTCGTCAAGAACATTCACAAAAGGATTACACCCACATCAAGGATGTTCTCGGCAGTGCTATGTTTTACTACCAAGCAAGGGGTGGAGAGGTCAGGGAAAAGAAGAGAAGGGCGGCAGGGCCGCCTACCATAAGACCGACTTCTGCTGCATCCAGCAACCGAACATTTCTCTTAATGATGTATTCTATGTCCTACACCACATGCTGGAGTACAGACGGGATCACCAGAACCTTCGCATGTCACCTACATCTGGCGATGCCCATATTCTGCAATGGGCAAAGAACGTAGGAGATATCGAGGATCATCGACTTCGAGCTGAGTTCTATCACATCCAGCGCGAACTTGCCCAAATCATCATGAAGGAGGTCGTCGAAAAATCAAGGATGTTCTACGAAGAAGGACAAATGTCGCGGGAAGACGTCCGAACATGGATAGCCTCTCAGCGTCTCGACATGAAGCCTTTCACTAAGCTCGAGTACTATCTCCCTGACCTCGATGGATGGCACGGCATGTTGGAGTGATTGTTGATATATGACAGTGCATGTGTCCGTTTAGTCCATACTTTATGTATGACAAAACTTTGAGTTATGCGCGGTGAAACTTTATTTGTGATGTAATTAAACCGTCCTCCTGCTCGACTAGCGAAGATCACTCTAGTTAGGGCATTTTGGGTACGATGAACTTTGTTATTTATGCTTATGATATGTATGATATGTTGTTTCTAGTTTTGCCAAGTCTGTCTCTTTCTGTTGCTCAACTATATATGTTGCATATCATCGACTCGTGACGATGCAGGTGCATAGATCATCGATGGTGAAGAAGTGCTACGCCAGGAGTATATATACAACGAGTGGCCGGAGTGTCAGGCCCAGGTGTTACCGGTTTCCGGTTTCCGAGCGACAGGCAGTAGTTAGTTTAGGTTAACGCTAATGCGAGAGAGGGATACGAACTCATGTACTCAAAGTGATAGCTCTTCTCGCGTATACCATTGTTTAGATGGATGACGATGTTTTTGCAAGTAATCGAGGACTTGTATCGCTATTTTCGAGATGATGACGAGAGACCACTAGTGCAGAACCGGCCTTTAGTGCCGGTTCGTAACGGCCCTTAGTGCCGGTTCTACAACCGGCACTAAAGAGTGGGGACTAAAGGTCCCCCCCCCTTTAGTACCGGTTCGTCATGAACCGGTGCTAAAGTGCGAACACGTGGCACGAGCCAGGCCTGGGTGCGCGTAGGGCTTTAGTACCGGTTGGTAACACCAACCGGTACTAAATGTTTGGGTGTTTTTTTTTATTTTCCATTACATTTTTTTCCATTACTAGATGCTGGTATTTCACGATACTACAAATTGTACACGTTATGCATATATATATATATATATCATCGAATGTCTCACAACCAACACCATTATTCACACATACACATGTATATACATATACAATTTCTCCTACATATGTTGCCTTGGTGCCTCCGGAGCACGATGACAAGTGGTTCATGGGGGCGGTAGCGGGTAATAGTATTCTCCTTCGGGATTTATGAACCTGGTCGAGCAAAAATCCGGCTATTTCCTCTTGAAGTGCTAGTATGCGGTCCGATGGTAGGAGCTTATCCGCACCTCTGAACTGTTAAGAAGGAGATCAATATGCATGTGTGTTAGTTGTGTGACTAGATATCGATAATGGTGTGAATAGTGTTCTGACAAACGTACCCAGTCTTGTCTATCAGATCTGCTCCTTTCGGACGTCATCATGCGAATGTTCTCGCAAACGTAGAATGCACACAGATTATTCCCCGACCGCTTCTTGTGGCCTTTACGAGAATGGAATTGAATCAGATAATGATTAATCAAGCATGATAATTAATTAATGATATTGAAACAAGAATTAAAGAGATGGTAGCTAGCTAGTACTACTTAATTACTTACCTTTGGTCGATGCCAAAACAACTTTTGTTTCCATTCGCCTGAAGTCACCGCGATGAACTTTGCCCATGCCCTGCCCGCCAGCAAAGAAAATTAATAAAGGGGTTATTAAATAGTTCATATCAGAAAATGACGAACTAATAATAGGCCAAGATATATATAGTTAATAATGATTGAAATTACCTATTGACTATCCCCTTCACGATGGTGAAGTCACTTTCTACTTTAGTTAGCGAGTCCAGTAATTCAACTTTTCCTTCCTCAACTTTAATGTCTATCAAGACCCAGTGCCAACTGCATGCGCACATGTTTGCGTGTCTTAAATAAGCAGGCATGTGCATAAAATTAATCAACTACCGTAAACCGTATACACTTAATTATTAACATCTAGCTAGCTAGTATACCATGCTTTCCTCTACACCTGCTTGATAAAATGGATACTTCCATATGTCCTCATTAATGGTATTTGGTTCAATGAACCCAATGCCATAGCGTCCAGATTTTTTCATTTCATACATCTTCATCCTGCATATAATACCACAGAAAAGAATATAGTGAGGATAATTACATGTAATGATTGATCAAAATTATCACTACATAATTAGCTTGAGACTTAAATTACAGAAAGAAATCACTTACAGACAATAGCGGCGATTTATAGACTTGTCGAGTGCGTCTTGATTGAATAATTGATATAGTTCTGAATACTCAATGGACAGAGCTTTCTCATGGTAATAATGCTCCTTCTTGACATTCACCATGAGGGACACTCGATTGGAAATCTTATTCATGTTCATGTACCATTGATGCAATTCATACATTCTCGTTGGGAGGTCCTTGACCTTATGCGGATGGACCAAAGGTTGGCCCCAGGCATATTTCCATTTTATTTCCGATTCTTTAAGCGGAGACATGGGCTCGATTTCGAGGAGTTGTCCAACAGAGATCTTGAGCATTTCAGCCTGCATTATATGCTCCTCCGTTATTACCACATCGCCCTGGGAACGCTAACGGTTTTCCCACAATAATATTTGGTAGCGTACTCCTCTCATGTGTTGTTGGCACAACAAGCGGGGGGATCTCTTGCGCCGCCTGTTCTCCCAGCTGGGGAACGGTTTTCCCGCATTTTTTGCTAGCTGCTTGTTGGCTCGAGCTCGAGCTCGATTCCTTCCGTAGCCATGCTCGATGTAGCTTTCTGATTTGACGCTCATAGTCTGAGTCAACAGGCTTGGGAGCTAGTGCTCTAGCCATATGAATGAAGTGGTCAATCGTTTTCTCAGGAACTTTCTCCTTCCGCGGCGGTGCCGGTTTCGGTCCAAAATGGGCGTCCACTTGGGCCTGCACTATGGCTGCGTTTTGCTCCTCGGTCATGTCGTAAGGCCTCTGAGGAAGAGGAGCGAGGCTTGGACCATATTTATATCGCTTGTCTCCGCTGTATTTCCTGAACAACCACGACTTCGTGCCACGCACCAAAGCTGCGGCATGTCTCTTCTGCGATTGCTGAGACGGCGGAGACGGCTGACGTGGAGTTGGACCACGAGAAGTGGTCTGACGATGTGCCGGACTTGAAGCAGGAGGTGTGGCCTGACACGGTGCCGGACTTGAAACCGGAGAAGTAGCATGACGCTGTGCCGGACTTGAAACCGGAGGAGTCAGCTCACGCGTTCGGGGACTTGGAGGAGGTGGCGGACTTCGAGGAGGACTCGTCTCACGCGTTCATGGACTTGGAGGAGCGGGAGTCTGCTAACTCGGTGGCGGACTTCGAGGAGTCGGCAGACGACGCGGTGTCGGTGGACTTCGAAAGATGATGCCATCCTTTCTCAATAGGATGATACGATGTATGGCCTGTCCCAGTGTGCGCTCGTCTTCACCTCCAGCAATGTCAAGCGTTAGCCCCGAATATGGGTCCACCACTTCATCAACCATGACACGAGCATAGCCCTCTGTAATCGGGATGCAATGGTAGGTTGCTTCGGGGGTCACTGGAAAAGCAACGCCATCCGCCACCTTCATGGATATGTTCTTCATTTTGGAGTGTAGCTCACAGTTAGTGTTCTCTATGATGTCATCCACAGGGTATGTATCCAGCAGTGTGTCGCCCGGGGCAGAACCAACGCTGCTTCTCGGCATGGATGGGACGGTGCTATCCAATGCTGGACGATCATCCGCTTGCTGCTGCCGCTGCTGAGACCCCCTTTCCTGGCTAAGTGAGTCGATCTGTTGCTGCTGCTGGAATTTGAGTGCCAGGTCCGCGTGCCCCTTCTTTTAGGCCTTGAAGACGTTCTGCGTCCTGCTTCCTCTGCTCCTCCTCCAGCTTCCTCTTCTTCTCCTCCTCCATCTTCTTTCTTGCACGGGACCTGTAGTCGTCATTCCAGTCCGAAAAGCCCTCATACCAGGGAATAACGCCCACGCCTCGTGTTCTTCCCGGGTGTTCAGGATTTCAGTATGCCAGCGTAAGCTCGTCGTTCTCTCTGTTGGGCGTGAACACCCCCGCTCGAGCTTCTTCTATTGCATCAAGTATGTTTTGTTTGGCTCCTTTTAGACTTGCCTTGTTCGAAACCAGGCCTGTCTTCTGGTCCAATGCCCCCCCATGCGCATAGAACCAAGTTCTGCACCTGGGGGGCCAGCTCCTTGTAATCGGAGTGACCCCTGCAGCCTCCATCTCTTGCTCAGACTTATCCAACTTAGGCAATCCCACCGCGTAGCCACCTGGACCCAGCCTATGGAACTGCGTCTTTCTTGCGGCATTTGCCTTGTTTTTCATCGACCGTTCCTTAGATAATTCTGAATCCTTGAAGGTCACGAAATCGTCCCAGTGTTCTCTTTGCTTCTCCAGTGTTCCCTTGAAATCTGGAGTCTTCCTTTCATTAGCGAGGTAGTTGGCCCATACAGTTTTCTTGTGGGTGTTGAATGCAATTGCCATCTTCTTAAGAGCAGCGGCCTTGACTTTCTCCGCATCTGCTTTAGTGAAATGATCTGGTAGGGTGAAATGTTCCATCAGAGATTTCACCAGGTCTTTTTTGGCTCTGTCATCGACCCAAGTAACACCTGGACGTTTAGTCTTTGGCTCTTTCCATTCTTGAATGGAGATCGGGAGTTTGTCCTTCACAAGAACTCCGCACTGACGAGTCCACTTGTTCGCAATGTTCTTAAGCGTGAGGGGTTCGCCACTAAGTTTGATGGATTAGATGTGGTACTTTACACCATCCTTCAACAATCTGCCCGGGCCTCGCTTTGTCTTGCTGTCTGTAGAAGCAGATTTGCTCGATCCGGAGGGCTGAAAGAAGAAAGATCGATTCGTTAATATATCTTCAATAAAAAACATGTGATGATCACTAGGATGCATGCTTATATAAATATATACCTCGCCGGAAGTCTTTGTTATTTGAAGATCAACATTATGCGTGTCATCACTAACATTATGCGTGTCATCATAATCATAGTTCATGACTTCATCAGCTCGGTCGTCGAGATCGAATATCTTTTCGTCACCCTATCCGGTATTGTTCAGATATTGGGAGCCGTCATCTTCATTCAGATCACCTGGCCTATGAGGGCTGCGTATGATGTCGAACAATTCCTCTTCTCTCTCTTTGCCGGTATTGTCCGCCATAGCTTTTACTTTACTAATTAATACAGAAGAAATATAAAACAATTTAGTATTCAAATTACAATGCATGGATGCAATTAATCAATAAGGAAAAACTGAATCTCGAATACATCGTATCGAATATATAATCTCGAATACATCATCGTCTTAATATATATAATCTCGAATACATCGTCTCGAATATTATATATCGAATACATCACTGGCTAGGTACCTAATAAAGATCGAGTACTACAGAAGAATCTAGGGTGCCACTCGCGGTTCCTGGGGCGCGGGCGGTGCACACCCAAAGAGAAGGAACCATCACAGGATCATATCTCCGGTCATTTGACCAAAAGAACCCAAAGAACCCGCCAAGTAGTGGAGAACCTGACGTCGTCCATAGCAGCCATGTAGCGATGGACGTGCTCATCTTCCTCCCTGACACGGCGACGCACCACCTCCGGCGGGGCAGCTGCTTCTCTGACACTGAATGTGGCCCACGCGAACGCCACCAAAGAAGATCAGGGTCGACGACGGGACCCGAGGTCGGGTTCCTCACCAAGCGGGCGCCCCTCCAAGTAGCACCTCCGGTGCCAGCCAGCGGAGCCAGTCCGGACATGGGTCCTCTGAAGCAAGACGTCGTCGTGAACGGGTCGACGGCGAGGATGCGGGCGGGCATATCGTCGAGAACAAATACTATATGCCCGCATAAAAAGTAACATTTTTTAAATGATTGGATTGTGATAACTAAAATTCTATATATATGCAAATTCTAACAATTTGACATTAATCTAATTCATCTAACTAAAACTAATTCTAAAATTTTCGGATTATATAACTAACATTTCTATAACAATTCTAATATTTATATAACTAAAAAACAGAAAAATTGCTAGCATTTCTATAAATATTTCTATAACTAAAAAAAAAACATTTATAACATTTCTATGTAACTAACATTTCTAATATTTATATAACTAAAAAACAGAACAATTTCTAACATTTCTATAACTAAAAAACAGAAAAATTTATAACAAACAAACTAATAATGTGCGTGTGTGTGTGTAGTGTGTGTGTGTAGTGTGTGTGTGTGTGTGTGTGTGTGTGGACATGGCGGCCAGGGCGCGCTCACCGGCGAGGCGACGACGGGGCGGCGACGACGGGGAGACGGGACGGGCGGCGGCGACGGGCGACGGACGGGCGGCGACGACGACGGGCGGGGCGGCAGGGCGACGGACGGGCAGCGACGACGGGCGGGCGGCAAGCGACGGGACGACGGGACGACGGGACGGGACGCGGCGGGCGACGCCGACGGGCGGCGACGAGGCGGGACGGCTGGTCGGCGACGAGGGGCGGGGGCAGCGACGTCGACGGGGACAGCGTCGGTCGGGGCAGGGCGGCGCGATGGAGGGAGGAAACAGAGGGAAACTGAATTTTTTTAAGTGTTGTATATATAGGATGGACCTTTAGTACCGGTTGGAGCCACCAACCGGTACTAAAGGTCTGTTTTGGCCAGCAGTGGAAGCGCACCCCCTTTAGTCCCGGGTGGTGGCTCCAACCGGTACTAAGGGGGGGTCTTTAGTACCAGTTGGAGCCACGACCCGGTTCTAAAGGGGGTGCGCTGGCTCCAGGCGGTGCGCAAGTTTAGTCCCACCTCGCTACCCGAGGGGCTACCGCACTGGTTTATAAGCCCAAGTGCGGTAGCTCTCTCGAGCTCCTCTCCTAAGCAGTCCTACTGGGCCTACCTGTCCTCTTCGCCTGTGGGCCTCTACTGGAGCCTTTATGGGGCCTGCATCCTGGCCCAACTAAAGGTTGTGTTCCTAGTCGTATGCAGGCCGCTTTGGCCCAGTAGGCGGGCTTTTTTTTTTCTTAAATTTTTTTGCTTTATTTATTTTTGTTCTATTTATTTTTTAGTTGTTTTTTGCTGTATTTTTTTCGCTTTAGGTACAAAAAATTACAAACTTTCTGTTAGTGCCGGTAGTTTTCAATTTTGAATAGTTTAAATTTTGAATTATTTGAAATTTGTGTGAATCACTAGTTTGTGAATAACTTAACTTTGAAAAAAGTTTTTTCAGTGATTCTTTTTTCTTATTTTAATATTAGTGTGCTTTATCATTATATTCAATTTGGTAATGCTTATGTTATTTAAAAAATGAAATTCCTTTGTAACATTTCAGTTTTCGTCGAAAACCCTGATACTTCGAAAAAGATTGTCCATTTTGTACATGAAGTGTATCCAATTTTTGCCGTAACCCTCTCTTCTTTTTTGCACATGCTATTTGTATGAAATTATGATACCATGCCAACTTTCAACCTTTTCTGAGTTCATTTCAAATGCTTTTCGATTTCAGGGTCATTTAGCTGGAAAAAAAATCAGTAAATGCATGAAAAGAATTTGTTTGCACATAAAATTTCTTCGCGTTTCAAATGCCAAAACACATAATTAACTACCCTAACTATTACAGACATTACATCCTGGGTGTGAAACACAGAAGAAAGTGATGATAGTGAAGCCGATCACAGCCCAGATCTTTGGGTGTGAAACTTTTTCTTCTCGTGTGTGTCCCTTTACCGTAGCCATGGAAAATCTTCATCATTTAACTGGATGCTCGGGTCAATATTCACTGTAAATGGAGCAATTTCATCAAACTTTTCATAATATGTCTGTCTTGTCATCCACTCCCACGATGTTTCTTTTCCCTGAAAGAACTATGTGACGCTTTGGCTCGTCGTATGATCCATTCGCTTCCTTATCTTTTCTTTTTCTCGGCCTGGTAGACATGTATTTCACATAAAAAACCTGCGCCGCATCATTGGCTAGGACGAATGGTCTGTTCACAGACGCAAGATTGTTGAGATCCACTGTTGTCATTCCGCATCTGCGGGTCTTCCGTTACCCCGCGTCGTGTCATATTGACCCATTTGCACCGAAACAAAGGGACCTTCAAATCACCTGATCCATAGTTAAGTTCCCATATGTCCTCTATGTAACCATAATATGTTTCCTTTCCCGTGTTGCTTGTTGCATCAAAGCGGACACCACTGTTTTGGTTGGTGCTCTTCTTATCTTGGGCAATCGTGTAAAATGTATTCCCATTTATCTGGTACCCTTTGAAAGTCATTATATTTGAAGATGGTAACTGGGACAGCGAGTGCAGGTCATTTTGAATATCGCCATCATTCAGGGCACGTTTCTGCAACCAACCGGCGAAAGTCCTCGTTTGTTTGCATGTAATCCAGTCGTCAGACTTCTCCGGGTGTTTGGACTGTAGAAAATTCTGGTGTTCCTCCATATACGGAGCCACCAAGGCAGAATTCTGTATAACTGTGTAGTGTGCTTCAGTAAGAGAATGCCTGTCCATACATATTATTTGATGCCCTCCTAGCGTGCCTTTTCCTTCCAGTCTGCCCTTATGCCGCGATTCAGGAACACCAATCGGCTTAAGGTCAGGAATAAAGTCAATAGAAAACTCAATGACCTCCTCATTGTCATGGCCCTTCGAGATGCTTCCTTCTGGCCTAGCACGGTTATGACATATTTCTTCAAGACTCACATGAACCTTTCAAAGGGGAACATATTGTGTAGAAATACAGGATCCAAAATGTTAATATCTTCGCAAAGGTGAACTAGGACGTGCGTCATGATGTTGAAGAAGGATGGTGGGAACACCAACTCGAAACTGACAAGACATTGCACCAAATCATTCTGTAACCTTGGTATGATTTCTGGATCGATTACCTTCTGAGAGATTGCATTGAGGAATGCACATAGCTTCACAATGGCTAATCGAACGTTTTCCAATAGAAGCCCCCTCAATGCAACCGGAAGGAGTTGCGTCATAATCACGTGGCAGTCATGAGACTTTAGGTTCTGGATCTTTTTCTCTGCCATATTTATTATTCCCTTTATATTCGACGAGAAGCCAGACGGTACCTTCATGCTGAGCAGGCATTCGAAGAAGATTTCCTTCTCTTCTTTGGTAAGAGCGTAGCTGGCCTGACCCTGATGTATGTCATCTTTTCCGTGCATACATTGCTGGTCCTCCCGTGCCTCTGGTGTATCTTTTGTCTTCCCATACACGCCCAAAAAGCCAAGCAGGGTCACGCAAAGATTCTTCGTCACGTGCATCACGTCGATTGCAGAGCAGACCTCTAGGTCTTTCCAATATGGCAGGTCCCAAAATATAGATTTCTTCTTCCACATGGGTGCGCGTCCGTCAGCGTCCTTCGGAACGGGTTGGCCGCCAGGACCCTTTCCAAAGATTACCTTCAAATCCTTGACCATATCATGTACATCAGCACCAGTATGGTGGCGAGGCATCGTCCGGTGATCCGCCTCACCTTTGAAATGCTTGCCTTTCTTTCTTACGGGATGCCTGCTCGGAAGAAATTGACGATGTCCCAGGTACACATTCTTCTTACAACTATTCAAATATATACTGTCGGTATCATCCAAACAGTGCATGCATCCGCGATATCGCTTGTTTGTCTGTCCTGAAAGGTTACTGAGAGCAGGCCAATCATTGATGGTCACGAACAGCAACGCCTTTAGGTCAAATTCTTCCCCCATGTGCTCATCCCTGCGACGCACACCTGTTCCATCCCACAGTTGTAAGAGTTCTTCAACTAATGGCCTTAGGTACACATCAATGTCGTTGCCGGGTTGCTTAGGGCCTTGGATGAGCACCGCATCATAATGAACTTCCGCTTCATGCACAACCAAGGAGGAAGGTTATACAAACATAGAGTCACAGCCACGTGCTATGGTTGCTGCTCTGCTCCCCAAAAGGGTTAATGCCATCTGCGCTTAGACCAAACCATACGTTCCTTGGGTCACTGCAAACTCCTCCCAGTACTTTCTCTCGATTTTTCTCCACTGCGAACCGTCAGCGGGTACTCTCAACTTTCCGTCTTTCTTACGGTCTTCTGCGTGCCACCGCATCGCCTTCGCATGCTCTTTGTTTTGGAACAAATGTTTCAACCGTGGTATTATAGGAGCATACCACATCACCTTGCACTACTGGAAACTGGGAATTTGCCATCAGCCAGCTCTTTGTCATCTGCCAGCTGATGGCAAAGAACGTCTTTGCCATCTGCTTATAAAAAACAGATGGCAAAGAACTGACAGACGGCAAAGAACATGGTTGCCATCAGCCAATTCTTTGCGATCTGCTAGTGGATGGCAAATAATCTTTGCCATCTGCCACAGATGGCAAAGAGGTGGGCAGGTCGATCTTGTAACGGCTGTCAACCCACCTCTTTGCCATCTCGCCAACAGATGGCAAAGAATCTTCCGTCTGTTGGCGGATGGCAAAGAAGTGGGTGGGGCCCAATGGATAACGGCGCCAGAACGGCCCAAGAGCCCCCACCCCCAACCCTCCTCCGCCTTTCCCTCCCCCATTCGCGTCGCGTCTCCACCCCACCTCCCCTCGCCTCCTCCTCCCCCCGTCCACCTCCCCGTGTCGCGAGAAACCCTCGTCCCATCCTCTCCTCCCTCCCTCCCTCCCTCCCATGGCGGAGTCGCCCGAGAACGCCGCCGCGGCGCCCGCCGCTCCTCCGCCCGCCCGCTTGGCCTTGGCCTTGGCCAAATCCCCTTTGCCAGTCCGGGATCCCTTGTGATGCGACCTCGACGCCAAGTGGGACGCCTGCCTCGACCTCTCCATCCGCCGTGTCGCCTACTCCTCCTCGCCGGCTCCTTGGGGCCTCATCCTCTTCCGTAAGCTCCCCACCTCCGCCTCCCCTTCCCGCCGCCCGCATGAGATCTGTTCGTCGCGCCTCCCATGCGTATCTCTTGATCTAGGGTTGCGCGGAAAGGATGCCCGTGCTCCATCTCGATCGGTGGTGGCCGCCGTGATCACCCGCGGCTTTGGTGAGCCCCTGCGCCACCGCCCTCTCTCCTCTCCTACCCTACTCCCTCACCCTTCTCTCTCCCCCGCAGACGAACCCCCCGCCGCCAGGAGGCCGCCATGGAGGCCCGTCCCGAGCTCGCCGCCGCTCCTTGATGACCCTCGTTGCGCTGGACACGGCGGATCCGATGATTCTCGACGCCAGGCTAGCTTGTAGCTAGCTAGCTTGTATATATATGCGTTTCTGCTTCTCCAAAATGGCGAATTTACTACATATCTCATTTTAGTACTGGACTGGACTGCCGTGCAGGTGTAGTCAAGATCCCCCCTTTGACCACTAACCAACGATTCCATAGCTGCTGCTTGCCGTGAGGGATGGCCGGAAGCGGAAGCAGCCTCTGCATGTGGCTACTTGTTGCACTCCCTGGGATATTCGTCTTCGTCTCCGTCGAGGCCAGCCGGGGAGATGCTGATCCGCACTATAGGTATGGTGACTCATCTCCTGTTGCAGCAGTTGCACATGATTGATCCATGTACCATTGCTCTTTATTTTCTTATTATACTTGATTCCAGATCTAAATTCTTCATGTTGATGTGTAACTGGGTTAAAAAACTTTACCTCATGTTTCCTCATCTTACCTACCTACACTAGTACTAGTTGGTTAAAAATATTATTAAATCTCTTTTTCTACCTCCAAATTTTGTGTTTTTTCTATATATTGCATTCTCACTACCATGCTTAATTATTTACAGGGCCATTAGAACATGTAACTTGAGTCGTGGAAATCCGAATGTGGTTATTTATATCAGAGTAGATGCTACTGTGATATGGGCATGCACTTCACTCCAGCGAAGATGTAATCCCCAAGGTAATATCTCCTCTCTTTGATTCATTCATCTTGACTGCATATATGTGTTTCCTAAACTTTTATCTTTCATGCTTAAGTGGTATGGTCGTAAATAGATAGTAAAATCTTTAAAGGATAATTGAGTTATTGAATCTAAAGGCATATAATCAGTTCTCAACTATAAGCGTGTCATAGATTGAATTTTTTGTGTTGTTCAAGATTAAAATGGGGAATAGATCATTGTGCCATGTTCAAAATTAGAACTATAAGCAAGAAGGAAAATTATCAATTAGGATGTTGTGTTGTTTCTGTGTAAATATATGCCATGCTAACTTGATGGTTAATATAGATTTTGTATGGTAATTCGCTGGACCTGAAGAATACCGACGAGTCAACGGACACAAGACGTTCCTGCAGGCTGTATGTTTCTGTTCTGTTTCTCACTGTCTTCTATTCCTAATTCAATTGCTTCTCAAATAGTTTGTGTATACTGTATGGTTTGATTAGAAAGAAAAAATCGTTGATTTAATCATTCACCTGAAGTGACTTTGTTGCACTTTTGATGTTTTTTTCTGTATCTAAACTTCTGAATTTTGTACGAATGTGAAAGTCTTGCAGCCAAAATAAAAGTACAGGGATCGTGTGCAATTCACATGTTGTGTTGTCTTTTGCCCTGAACAACTAGAGTTAGTTGTCACTTATTTGTTGTTTGGGCACGACAATATTTTAGGACGACCATTATGTTGGCTGGCGTCTGCTGTGCTAACCATCGGACAATTTTTTAATCTTGGTAATTTGGGAAGAGATGTCTTAGTTAGATATCAACTGCAGAAACTGTATGTTGTCAGTGTACATTCACTGTATTTATAGGACCATGCTGTTGTGAATCATGTATTAAACGAGGCGTACAATTCACATAGATATTATTTTATTTTAGAGTAATACAGAATTCTTGCTAACAAGTAGTGGGGATTGTGTATGCTTGGGCGATGATATCATTTCTTGGTCTTCCAAATAAGAACATCACGAGTCCCAGTCTATTGTGTAAGCCAAGTACCATGCCACAACTCACGATGTCGCTGAAACATGTTGGTTTTGCCAGCTGCTGCAGGAGCTACATCATCCACTCGCATACTGTACATTGTTTACTGAGACAACATCAACATGGAATATTTGTCTGTCAACTCAGTGAAGCACCAACGGATCAAGGACATTGAGGTTGATATTTGTATTCTACTCGAAAAGGTGACTATTAATTAATTCTAAGCACCCTCTTCAGTCCATCTTATATAGAAATCTCAAGCCTATGTCTATATAAGATGCACGTCATGCATATATACACTGCTTGAGCAACAACAACTTCTATACTACATACTCCTCTCTATGCGTATGTATGCATTACAAAAGAAGAAACTGATAATGGAATTTGTCAGTCGATTCACGGAACAGGGAGGGTAGTTTTAACAACAAAGTGTTTTAGTTTACTCCATCCTTGATCCGGCAGCGGAACAGGGACCAGTTGTACTCCTTATAAACTATTTTAGTTTTATAATCATCTTTTATTTTTCTCCAGTTTTTTCAGCAAACACATCGAGACGTTGGGAGAAATTGACGTGGTGTAAAAGGAGCTGGCTTTATAGTCTGGCGTTAAGCACTGGGGAGGAGTTCGTTCTTTAGGTGGTGAGCTCACTTTCATTTCAGATCCTGTGGATGTTACAGTAATCATGCCTTAAATACAGGCTGGTCATGGATGTTACTTAGCTCTAGAATGACCTTAGCATGTTTTACACCAAAATGACTTAGTATGCTTAGCTAGCTCAAAAATGACATAATAACCATACTTAGCTCCAAAATGACCTATTTTACAAATATAAGTTGCATCATAATAATCTTCACATTTTAGTTGCATCATAATAATTTTCTTCTTCTAGTCTTCTTCTTCTAACTTTCTTCTTTCCCATTTTACAGATTTACTTAAGATCACAGAAGCTTGGGTTGATGGAGTGCTTGTATTTAGTTTTTGTTTTGACCTTGTGAAACTTGCTACCTATGGATGAAACTGTGTAATATTGATGAAACCATGTATATGTACGGATGAAACTTGCTACTATTGGTAACATGTGTTGGATACATATGTGTTCATGACTATTGGTAATATGTGTTGAATATGCTATATTGGTCATATAAATATATTTGTGTTTGATTTCTGTGAAAATGAATTGATATAAGAAAAATCAAAATTAAATGGGGCAATATAGTCACTTTGCCATCTGCTGGCAGATGGCAAAGAGCTTTGCCATCAGCTGGCAGATGGCAAAGAGGCCACGTGTCATCTACATGTAACATTTGGGCTGGCCTATTTGGGCTCTTTGCCATCTGACAGCAGATGACAAATCTCTTTGCCATCTGTTGGCGGGCAGCAAGCATTCAGCCTTGCCATCTGGCGGCATATGGCAAAGAGCACTGCGACCTTCGCCATCTGGCGGCAGATGGCAAAGTATGCCGTTAGCCTTCTAACGGAGCTAACCCGTTAAGAGGCTTTGCCATCTTCCGCAGATGGCAAAGTTACGAACTCTTGCCATCAGCCCGCAGATGGCAAAGAAGCCTTTACCGGCAGGGTTTCAGACGAACTGTTTGCCATCTGCTGGCAGATGGCAAAGCCTATGCCATCCGCCGACCATGCCTTTGCCATCTGCCATGGCAGATGGCAAAGTGCCAGATTCCAGTAGTGTTGGTAGGAATCTTCTACCTGGGGTGCTCACCCTCGATCACCAGGGTCATCGTGACTGATCTTATAACGCAATGCACCGCATACCGGGCAAGCATTCAAATCCTCGTACTCACCGCGGTAGAGGATGCAGTCATTAGGGCATCCATGTATCTTTTGCACCTCTAACCCTAGAGGGCAGACAACCTTCTTTGCTTCATACGTACTCTCGGGCAATTCGTTGTCCTTTGGAAGCATATTGTTTATCATTACCAGCAACTTTCCAAATCCCTTGTCAGATACACCATTCTCTGCCTTCCATTGAAGCAATTCAAGTGTGGTGCCCAACTTTTTTGTCGCCTTCGCAATTTGGTACAACAATTTCTTGTGATCCTCTAACATGCGCTGCAACTTTGTCCTCTCCAGATCACTTGCGCAGTTTCTCTTTGCATCGGCAATGGCCCGACCTAGATCATCAGCGGGCTCATCTGATGCCTCTTCTTCAGCTTCTTTCTGCATTGCCGGCTCAACTTCTTCCCCCATTGTTGTATCATCGTATTCAGGGAACCCATGGCAAGGATAGCCGTCGTCGTCCTCTTCTTCTTCATTGTCTTCCATCATAACCCCTATTTCTCCGTGCTTGGTCCAAACATTATAGTGGGGCATGAAACCGGACTCAAATAGGTGGACGTGAATGGTTCTTGACGAAGAGTAACTGTGACCATTCTTACAGCCAGCACATGGACAAGGCATAAAACCATCCGCCCGCTTGTTTGCCTCAGACAAGCAGAAAAGTATGCACGCCATAAATGAACTCAGGAGAGCATCTGTCATCATACATCCATTGTCGGCTCATCTTCATTACACAACACCGAATAGACCAAATTAATACAAGTTCATACATAAAGTTCATACATAAAGTTCATATACAACACTTAATTAAATGCAACATACAAATAACTCTCTAGTTAAAGAATTTAAATGCAACAACAAATGCGATGAAGATCGCAACTAAGGTAACAATTGATCCAACAGCATAATGATACCAAGCCACACTATCAATGGCATATTTTCTAATCTTTCTAATCTTCAACCTCATTTTCTCCATCTTGATCTTGTGATCATCGGCGACATCGGCAACATGCAACTCCAATTCCATCTTCTCCCCTCAATTCTTTTCAATTTTTCTTTCAAATACTCGTTTTCTCTTTCAACTAAATTTAACCTCTCGACAATAGGGTCGGTTGGAATTTCCGGTTCACATACCTCCTAGATAAAAATATCTATGTCAACTTGATGGGCATAATTTGTCATAAACACGAAATGCAACAACTAGTTTTAAAAGAGAATATACCACATCCGAATCATAACAAGGACGAGGGCCGACGGGACGGATATCAAAACCATGGCACTATGTATAACAAACAACGTATGGGTAAGATAATTATACGAGTAACTATATATCCAAATCACACAAACATCAATTTGGTAATGTAAAACA
The DNA here is from genome assembly GCA_021605145.1 of Aegilops bicornis. NCBI lineage: Eukaryota > Viridiplantae > Streptophyta > Magnoliopsida > Poales > Poaceae > Aegilops > Aegilops bicornis. Next base: position 46,658,625 of record CM038669.1, read on the forward strand.
TTCATGAACAAGAGCCTCACCACAAGGTGGTGTCGGCTGACGGACAGTCTTGAGCGATCGATGGTGGTTACGACAGAGATTTAGAAGGCACTAAGTAAACCACACCTACATATGCAAACTAAGTGTTATTTTGACCTCAAATTGCATATAAATCAAATACTAGCAAATATAATTCCTCCCAAATTAATCACTATACAAGGCATTGCAAGAGCTAATCTAGCAATGAGAGTTGAAAGGACAAAGTTGCTAACCTTTGTGATCATTTGAATGGATGGGGGCCTTCAAATCTTGACAAATTTTGGGCAAAATATGTGAGGAGCTCGAGGAAGAGAGGGGAAGAACAGAGCATGTGAGGGGAAAGGGGAAGAACAGAGTGGCTCGGAGGGTTTATGTAGGTCGACCTTTAGTACCGGTTCGTGCCACGAACCGGTACTAAAGGTGCTGGGGGGCCCCAGACCGTCAACACCCTGCCACCACTCTCTTTAGTACCGGTTCGTGGCACGAACCGGTACTAAAGGTTCGCCAAGAACCGGTACTAATGAGAACGGCTGGCTAGCCATTGGAACCGGCACTATTGGACACATTAGTGCCGGCTCAAAATCAAACCGGCACTAATGTGTCTCATATTAGGTCCTTTTTCTACTAGTGGACCACTTTGTGTTGGATGATCATTATGATGAGACTATTTTATGTATATGCTATGATTACATTTGTGGTCTATCAGGCATTTGTATGTGTATCATGATGACATTTCTATGTGCTAAAGATTCTTCTATAAAGCCTGTTCAAATACAAAACAAATATGCCCAAAAAAATAAAAAACCTGTTAAATTAGCAGTAGCGAGTGTATAAAAGTTAGCAGCAGCGCCGCGATAGCAGTAGCGCGCCGTTGCAAAGCGCGCTAGAGCTACTAGCAGTAGCGAGCTTCCAATAACCGCGATGCTGCTACACTTGTGTACCAGTAGCGCCGGTGACCACGCGCTACTGCTATGTGTTAGCTGTAGCGCCTTATTAGTAGCGCCCTCCCAGCGCTAGTGATACACCTAAAACCCGCGCTGCTACGAGCCTTTTCCCTAGTAGTGGTAGACCCACAGTACGGAATGACAACAGTGGATCTGAAAAATCTTGGGTACACTGACGAACCGTTCGTCCTAGCCAATGATGTGGCACAGGTTATCTATGTGAAGGACATGTCTACCAGACCGAGGAAAAGAAAAGATAAGGAAGTGAATACATCATACGATGAGCCAAAGCGCCACATAGTTCTTTCAGGAAAAAGGGACATCCTGGGAGTGGAGGGCAAGACAGACATGTCTGAAGAGTATGAAAAGTTTCATGAAATTCCTCCCTTCAAAGTCAAGGCTGACCCAAGCATCCTGATAAATGATGAAGATTATCCATGGTTACGGCGCAATAAGCAAATGACAGCAGCGAAGAAAAAGTGAAGACTTTCTCCCGCAACTATTATGATGATACCATGCCAACTTTGTAACAGACGAGTATGATACCATTGTCCCATTTGTACATGCACATGCTATGCCAACTTTTTCATAGTTCATTTGAAAACTATGAATTTGAAAACCTCGCCAACCGAAGGGCGCTCACACCAGTTTATAAGCCCGTCCCTCTCTGCCTTGTTGAGCTCCTCTCAAAGTGCAAATAGATGCTCCTATACAGGGAATTTGGAAAAGTGAAATTCATAGAAATTGATTATGAATTTAGGTCGAATTTTCACTATAGGTGCATGTATGTTCATTTTTTTAGTAAAGTTAATCACAAACTTGTGATTCACACAAATTTCAAAGAATTCAAATTTTAACTATTCAAATTTGAAAACTAATGGCACAAACAGAAAGTTTATAATTTTTCTAAAACTAATGGCACTAACAGAAAGTTTATAATTTTGCTGACCTAAAAGCAAAAAGAATTTAAAAATAAAGCAAAAAACCAAAAGAAAATAAATAATGCAGAAAATAAAACAAAAAAACTGGAAAAAAAATTAAAAATAGCAACAATAAGTATTTTGTTGTAAGTAGAAACAAAATAAAATAAATAAAGCAACAAAGAAAACAAAAAAAGTGTTTTCAAATTTGAAAACTAATGTCACTAAAAGAAAGTTTATATTTTTCTAAAACTAAAAGCAAAAAGAATTAAAAATAAAGCAAAAAACCAAAAGAAAATAAATAATGCAGAAAACAAAACAAAAAATGGAAAAAAATTAAAAATAGCAACAATAAGTATTTTGTTGTAAGTAGAAACAAAATAAAATGAATAAAGCAACAAAGAAAACAAAAAGGTGTTTTCAAATTTTAAAACTATTGGCACTAACAGAAAGTTTATAATTTTTCTAAAACTAAAAGCAAAAAGAATTAAAAAATAAAGCAAAAAACAAAAGAAAATAAATAATGCAGAAAACAAAACAAAAAAACTGGAAAAAAATAAATATAGTAACAATAAGTATTTTGTTGAACAAAATAAACTAAATAAAGCAACAAATAAAACAAAAAAACAAAAAAAGTGCCACCTACTAGGCCCCCACGGCCTGAATACGACTAGAAACCCTACCATGGGCCAGGATTCAGGCCCGCGGGAGGCCCAGTAGGCCCACAGGCACAAATTGCAATGTTAGGCCCGAAAGCCTGCTTTAGAGAGGAGCTCGAGAGGGAAGGCGCACCGCACCTTATAAACAGTGCGGCTCCCTCTCAACTAGCGAGGTGGGACTAAACATTGAGGCCAGGGCAGCACAAGGCCTTTGATCCCGGTTGGTGGCACCAAGCTGGGACTAAAAGTGAGCATTGGTCCTGGTTCATGGCACAAACCGGGACTAATGCACCCTTTAGTCCCGGTTGGTGGCCGCCGCTTCCCGCCCTTTGGGCTGCTGAAAAGAGGCCTTTGGTCCCGGTTGGTGGCACCAACCAGGACTAAAGGGTGCATTAGTCCCGGTTGGTGCCACGAACCGGGACCAATGCCTTTGCTATATAAGCCAACACTTAGGAAATTTCAGATTTCCTCGCCAGTTGCCCCCGACGACGCCGAGCACATCGACGCCGCCAGGCTGCCCCAACGCCGCTTGCCGCCGCCTGCGTTCGCCGTCGCCGCCTCGCCGTCGCCCGCGCCTGCCCCGACGCCGCCGCCCCAGCCCGCCTGCCCCGACGCGCTCTGCCCGGCCTGCCCACCTCGTCACCGCCGCCCTGCCCGGCTCGACGCCCGCCGCCTCGCCGTCGCCCGTGCCTCTGCCCCGACGCCATCCTCGCCGCCGACCCCGCTATCCTCTCCTCAGCTTTGTCCGGCCGCCGGCGTCCTCCCTTTGCATTTTTTTTCATATATATGCTTGTTATTTATATATATGTGCTTGTTTTTATATATATATGCTTGTTTTATATATATATGTAATGATTTTTTTATATAATATGATGTTTTTTTCATAAATGATCACATATATGATGTATGCACGAATGTGGATGAAATAGATGGTTTTGTTGTTCATAGAACATGATGTTTTTGTAATTCTCATATTTTTTTTTTGTTCATGAGTGAGGCGTGGACGTTGAGTGTTCATAGATGTATTTTTTTAGAATTTTCTATCGTGCATAGACGGATTTTAGACCACGGGAGCACCCCCTCCCTATCGTTGCAAAATTTGCTATGTGATATTAAGAAAGGAAGGAAAAGAAGGATAGGAAAGAAGAAAATAAGAACAGGAAAGAAAGAACAAGAGGAGTGGAAGAAAAGGAGAAATAAATAAGAAGAAGAAAAAATAAGAAAAAGAAGAGGAGAACAAGAAAGGAATAGTGGAGAGAAGAGAAAAATAGAATATTCTATTTTCTCTTCTTCTCCACTATTCCTTTCTTCTTCTCCTCTTTTTTTTCTTATTTTTTTTCTTCAATCTTCTCCTCTAGCTATTCCTTTCTTCTTCTCCTCTTTTTTCTTCTTCTTCTTCTTAATTTTTATCGGGAACGAGGGTGTCGAGGATCGCCGAGGGGTCGAGAGAGGTTTCCTAGTGTCAAAGTATTGAAGAAATCCATGGCTTCATCATTAGCCGGAAGTAACCAGGGCATCATTAGCCGGGAACGAGGGTGTCGAGGATCGCCGAGGGGTCGAGGGTCGGGAACTAGGGTAGAGGGTCGAGGGTCGTTAAGGGGTCAAGGGTCGAGGGTTTCAGGGTCGAGGGTTCGAGGGTTCTATAGGGTCGAGGGATCGAGGTCGAGGGTTCCAGGTCGCTAGGGTCGAGGTTCGAGGGTCGTCGAGGGTTCGAGGTCGAGGATCGCTGAGGTCGAGAGGTTTCCTAGTGTCAAAGTATTGAAGAAATCCATGGCTTCATCATTAGCATAAGTAACCAGGGCATGATGGTACGAAGTCCTCCAAAGTTATTCTGGAATGGAGTCCCGCATAGGATAATTTGCCTTTTTGTACGAATTTCAGCAAAGGCCTTCCAAATAACGATATTTGGAAGGTTCTTGCTGAACTTTGTACCAAAAAGCAAATTATCCTATCTGGGAATCCGTTCCAAAATAACTTTGGAGAGCTTCGTACCATTATGCACCTGTTACTTTCGCCTAATGATGAAGACATGATTTTGTTGAATCCTTTGACACTAGGCAACCTCCCGACCCCTCGGCGATCCTCAACCCCTTGACCCTCGACCGCTCGGCGATCCACGACCCTCTACCCTACCGCGGGCGTCGATGCCCACGTCACTTGTGGAACATAGATGTTTGTTCATATATATGTATGTATGTAATGATATCGATGGATGTATGTTATTGGGGTCGAGGGTCATCGAACATGAGAGGAAGAAGAGGATAAAAAAGAAGAGGAAGAAGAAAAAAAAGTGGAGAAGAAAGAATAGAGGAGAAGTCTCCTCTATTCTTTCTTCTCCTCTTTTTTTTTTCTTCTTCCTATTTTTTTATCGGGAACGAGGGTCGTCGAGGGTCGCCGAGCGGTAGAGGAAACCCTAATTAAATAGCAAGTATCGTCGGTGTGAGATACATGTGGCCATCGGTGTCAGACACTACATCCACGTCCCACAAGTGCCGCAGCGCCGATGCCCACGTCACTTGTGGGACATAGATGTAGTGTCGTCGTTGTTGTTGTCGATATACCCTCCCGATAGCTTCAACACGTGGGGAAGTCGATATTACCCTCCTTGAAGCGTTCTCGAGGCCACCCTAACCCTTGAAGCATTGTCGAGTCCAATTCAAACCCTAGAGAAGCAGCGTCGAGGCCACTAATTAATATGATTCCTTATTGTGATTAGCTAGTTAGTTCTCGTTTGCCACTAATATATCCATATCTGTCATGTTTGAATAATAATTGCCATGTTGTAAATATTTGTAGAAACTATGGACACCCCCCGAGACGAAGCACAAGAAGCGTTGTTGAGGGACATAATCGCAGAAGGAAGTGATGTCGTCTGCTCGTTGATGTTTCTCAACGACACCGATGGTCTGGAAGGAGAGGGTGAAGAAGCAACTGGCTATCATGGTGATGGCTCCGATGACACAATGCCGGTGCAAGAAGGAGAGGGTGAAGAAGTAGACCGTGAGGACGGCTCCGGTGATCACCGAACTGAGTCCGGCCAGGTATATATATTAGTTAAGCCTGTGCTGACTAGCTAATTGATGCATTCATTGTTTTGGTATGTACACATATTAGTTAACTCTCGTCTTTGTTTCTTTTTTCCATCCCTCCTGATCGAGCACAACTTCGGTAAAGAGACGAGGCCCGAAGAAAAAGTTGAGCTCGGATGAAAGGTTTGAGATCATAGAAATCGCGCGCGACGGCCAACCGATTGAACCCATCCGGACAAAGAAGGCATTTGTTGGTCAGTGCGGGGTTCTGGTTAGGGACAAGATCCCGATCAGCATCCAGCAATGGTATAAGCCTAAGAACGAAGACCCTGAGGTGTCTTATGTCAATGATCTGCAGAAAAATGATATTTTGTACTGAGCTGAAGTCAAATTTCACCCTACCGCCAGAGGATGATCCGGAGAAGCCAGTTATAGAGCCATTAATCAAGTCTTTTGCTCTTAAAAAGATGGCAGACCTATTCAGGAATTGGAAGAAAGACCTGATTAAGTTTGTCAATAAAAAAGAGACACCAGAATTCAAGGGCAAATATGAGAAGATCAGAGATGACTGGCCCGCATTTGTGGCCCACAAGACATCGGAAAAGAGTAAAAAGATGTCGGCGACAGACAAGCAAAATGCTGCGAAGAAGATGCTTCACCATCGCACGGGGTCAGGTGGCTACCTCATAGCCGGGCCTAAGTGGGCCAAGGCTGAGAATGATCTGCTTGATAAAGGGATCGAACCAGAGACAATGAACTGGCCGGACCGTTGCCGGACTTGGTTCTTCGGGGCTGGCAGAACCTTGGACCCTGTATCAGGGAAGTGCATTTGGACGGACGATCAATTGGACATACCAGTCAAGAGGCTTCAGCAATATATCGAAGCAGCGCAGCAAGGAACGTTCGTTCTAGACAGGGAGAAGGACGAGCTCACAATGGCCCTCGGGAATCCTGAGCACCCTGGACGGACACGAGGCACGCGAGGCTCCGTTTCGTGGAAGGCTGGATTTCCGGACGCAGGGGGTTACAAAACCCAGGAGAGGAGGAAGAAACTGGAGCAGAGCCAACTGCAGGCGCTGCAGGAAAGGGTAATGGGGCTAGAGGAACGAGAAGCAGAACGGAGCAAACAACCTGTCGAAGCTTCCCCCAAAGCTACCCTGCCATCTCAACGGAGAAGCAGCGTGGCTTCCACCGAGCTGCTTCAGCCGGAGCATGCCTTGACGGCTCCTGCCAGCTATCCCGTGGATGCTATCACGGAGTCTCAAAATTGCCACCTTATGGCGGAATGGAGCAATTTGAAGGTCAAGGCGGCTGTTGGCTCTGTTTATCCTACTAAACCCGACTCAACTTTTCAATGCCGGCCGATTCCAGAAGGATATGCTAAGGTGATGGTGGATGAAAGAACGGAGGAATTTGAGGACCTCCGGCTTGACCACCCTACCGGTGAAGGGGAGTATCGACTGGGTTCTGGTCTGAAGACTCCATGCCTATGGCCGAAGGATCTCATCAACCTTCCGAACATGACGCCTCCGCCTCCTCCTCCTCCCCCGGCGAGTCAGGGCACTCCGCCTCCTCCACCACCTCCTCCATCGCCTCCTCCTCCGGCGAGTGACGATCAGGGCACTCGGACGGCTCCTTCTCCGGCGCGTGGCGGCACTCCGCCTCCTTCTCCGCCTGCGCCGGCGCGCCTGAGCAGCCAGCATCCTCCTTCTCCACCTCGTCAGCAAGGGCAGAAGAGACCCGCCGCCGCTCCGGCTGCTCCGGCGCGTCGTAGTCCTTCTCCTCCGCCTCGTAAGCAAGGAAAGAAGACATCCGCTCCATCTGCTCTGCCGACGTCTAGTAGTACAGCCAAAGGTGGAGCAGATACAGATTCGGTCCTTCTCTGAAAACTCCAGAGAAGTTATCGTACGAGAGGACCGAGGAGGAAAACGCGAAGATCGCGCAGACCGAAGTGGATGACTGGTTTTAAGGGTTGAAAGCAAAGAGACATCCACCTCCGGAGGAGAAGGTAGATGCGGTGAAAGCGAAGCGCACTCTGGCTGCCCTGACAAAACCACCCAAGTCTCCGCCGAAAGGCAACTATGAGCGCATTATTGGAAAGGCATTTGCCAAAGCGGAGAGGTCGGGAAGTACTAAAAGTGATCAAAGGATGAAAGAACGACGAGATGGGAAACAAATTGCGCAGCTCGGCGAACAAGCGAAGCAATCATGCCCCCCGCTCAAGGTGCCTGCTAGCGACATCGTCGATCCGAGGATGGTGCCCCGTTATGGCAATCCTGAAGATTACCTGCCCGACGATGTACATTATGATTTCTTGGAGGTGCAGATACAAAGATACGAGTACGGGAAGCCTCTCGTCAAAGATGAAAGATCTCTATCAACGATGATGCGAAGATTGCATGATTGGTACATGAAAACCTGTAGAGAGTCTGAGGGGAGGAGTACTTTGTATGTGAGAGTTAAAAAGTAGCATGACCTCGTTGGAATTGAACGGTTGCCTATTCCATTTGAGGAGTTCTATCAGTTTTTCAATCAATTGGCCCTCGATAAAGCAACGGTCACCTACCGTCTGTAAGTAGTACTACTACATCATTAAGTCTCTCTATATAACTCGGCTCTTTCATTGCATGTATTTATAATTATCCTCACTATATTATGTAGATTGAAGATCGCCGAATTGAAGAAAAGACAAGTGGGTGACATTGGGTTCATTAACACATATCTCATAGATGCAACTGAGGTTAAATTTCATGCCGAAAATACCGAGGCCAACTTGCTACAATCGTTGGAAATAAATGAACACAAAGATATAATACTCTTTCCTTACAACTTCAAGTGAGTGTTACTGTCTTGTGGCATATTCGGTTTTCCTTATTAGTCCAGGTTATAGTAATGTAACATTGATGAGTTACGCATACGTGCGCAGCTACCACTATATTCTCCTAGAGATTGAGCTTGAGCAGGGAGTAGTAACTGTCTTAGACTCCAAACGAAAAGATCCCAAGGAGTATGCAGACATGACTGAAATGCTCGAGAAGTAAGTTAAATCGATCATTATCCACCATAACAGCAACTTTGTTCATTTCTGATATCAAGTAATTGTTTTCTTTGTATGGCAGGGTTTGGAGAAAATTCACCAATAAAGCTCCGGGACTGCCGAAGAAGCTGCAATTTAGACACCCGAAAGTAAGTACTATAGTAGCATATTCCACGCATCTCCTAGTGATTCAAGCGCTAGTTTCATCAATACCATTTAGCATGCTTGCTAATTATCAGTTTGATTGACCTCTATTTCTTGTAAAGTGGTTGTGGCAGGAACAAGGGAATGGTTTCTGTGGATACTACATTTGCGAGTCCATCCGCCACACGACCTGTGAGCGGGGCTACTCTGACGAACAATATGAAGTGCGTAAATAACAGTATTCACAATTTTATTTTATTACCATCATTTGTGTTGAGTTTCATCCATTCATATATATATGTATTGACCCCCTTCTTAAAATTAGATGTTTCGGATGCGGGATGAACTCCTAGCACCAGATCGCCTGCGAGCAATTCAAGAGGGATTGGCGGCATTCTTTCTTGACCACGTGATCGCTGAAGACGGAGAATACTATGTGGACCACGCGTCCGTATGTTAGGAGATTATATTTGTAAAAGATAATTATTGTATATATGTAGCCGGTAGTGTCGGATAGATAGACGAGAACTTGTTGTTCGACCAATCTCTCGGAGAAGGAGAGGTGGTCGATATCACTTCTCTCTGTATGCATATATGTTCATGACGATCTTCTGTTTCCTTCGTTTGCTTACTAACTAGCTAGCGTGTCTAGCTAGTCCTCTCTATACGTATGTATAGTACGTAGCGTCGACCAAGCACGGACAAAAGAGAGGACACTTCTCTCTATTAATTAGCTAGCTAACACAATATATGAAACACCTAAATTAACCCCCTAAACCCCCCCCCAGACCCCCCCCCCTTTCAAAAAAAACAAAAACCCCAGCCACAGGAATGCTGACGCGTGGATGCCTATTGGTCCCGGTTGGTGCCACCAACCGGGACCAAAGGCCCTCCTGCCTGGGCTCAGCGCACAGGCCACGTGGAGGCCCATCTGTCCCGGTTCTGGATTGAACCGGGACTAAAGGGCCAGGGCATTAGTACCGACCCTTTAGTCCCGGTTCATGAACCGGGACTAAAGGCCCTCACCAACCGGGACAATAGGCCATTTTTCTACTAGTGGCGCTCCTACTCATATATAAGAGGAGGTTGCGTTGCTAGCTCTCCCATGTCACCTCTCATAGATTCAACCATACATGAGGCCGGAACTACCAGCAATAAAACAGAAAGTTTGAAGTCTTGTTGATAGGATTGAGAAATGTCAGAAACAGAGGCACTCGGTCTAGCATGTGTAGACATAGTCAGACAGGAGTTAATTGCACCAAGCTCATCAGTCCTCCTGCTACCACTCACAGAAAGCCCCTAAGTTCCACGGACTCTCTCACCCACCGTATGGCTGTCCAATATTCATTTCCCTCCTCACGCAACGATAGGGACAGAGACACACATGCTGCGCCGCCCAACTCCCAATGTAGATGCCCCTCCCAGCTGCTTGTTCTGGCAGAGAACGTATTGAATGCACCAGCTCAATTCATGCACCGGATGCACCCATGCTATATGAGCCATTGGAACGAAAACTGAGAGGTATGATCAAGGCCCGTAGAAGGATTATTGGAACATTGCAGACTGGTCCTATTATTTTATCAAAATCAGCCCTCACTTCACATCTCCCTCTCCCACAAACAAATCTTGTGTTTATTTTCTTGGTTCAAACAAAGCAGGGGTCATATGTTTTCAATTAAATCTCTGATTTCGCAAATGTTTTGACTATCTTCTATGTTTTGACAAGATCTTTGAATCAAAATCGATGTTGTTTACATTTTTCAACATTAATAGCCTCTGCTTTTTGACAATTCAATCGAAACTTGAATGCAACATTTACATGTTTTGTAATTTGTCGGATAGAAATATTTGCCTGCCTCTCATACAAGGCTCCCACGTGCACATGCTTCCAATACATCAAGTTCTGGGTCAATTTTCAAAAGCAAAAAATAAGGATTTTTGGAAACATATACAACGTTAATCTTATTTAAAAGAACTTGAGGGCAGCCTCCCCATGTGGGTCGATCTTGTAATAATGAAAAATGTCAACACGCAGTGGGTCGCGTCCCGATCTCGGGGGAAGATAGGCCCTAGCGTTATAGAGATCGCTCAGGCCCGGAACTTATTGTATTTTTTACAATAGCAGGTCCTAGTCTTTGACCAAGCCTACATAGACAACAACCGTGATTACATAGCGCCCTAGCTTCTAGAACATGCCTTACAACTCTTGTGCCGCATGGTCCACCTAATATGTGGTATCTCTGGAATTACGTGGTTGATGAGCCATATAATTATGTAACCGTTTTTATGTGTATGTTGTCGGATCGGTTGGCCAGGGTGGTTTTACGCAATATGGGTGACAACATAATCTCCTGATAGTTCCACCACCTCCGGTGACATTTGCATATTGTATGTCTTATATGAATTAATTTATTTTTTGACCATAAAACAGTAAGGCAAAAGCATTACTGTAGATCTTTTTCATTTAAATAAGAGTCATCAAAGTCTTTACAATGGTTGTTGGGGAGACAACCAGGGCAGATTATTGAAAAGTACAAAAGTACAAAAGTACAAAAAAGAGGAAGAAACAACTAGATGTTATCAATCCAGGAAGACATGCCCTCCTTTAAACTGGGTTTGGCTCTTAGCATAGTAAATTTGAAGGTTTTGATAAATTCATATCTGCAATCATTGATAGAGCATGGGATTCCTTCAAATATCAGATCATTTCTTTGATTCCATATACTCCAGCATCCAATAATCAAAATTTCCATGAAATGGTGTTGTTTATATCTTTGATGAGCTTCAATAATCATATCATGGATATTCAGGTCAGTGTTCCATTCAATACCAATGTTCCACCAAAAACCCTGGATGAATGGGAAAGAGAAGAGAAGATGCATTCTGTCTTCATAATCTTCAGCATCACATAATACACATTGGGTGGAATCTAGATGCATATTTTTCCTGGTCAGAAGGTCACACGTGTTTATTCTATCATGAAGTAGAAGCCAGCAAAAGAATTTATGCTTTGGTAGGCAGCATGACTTCCATATCCATTTGAAAGTGGCTTCAGCATCCTCATTCCTCAATAAGAAGTTATAAATTTTCTTGGTCATATTTAAACTGCTACCCCATTTGAAACTCCATATATCCTGATCATTGTTGAATCTGATATTGTGTAAATGATCAGCAAGAAGATGAAATTGTTGATGAGCAGTAATGGACAGTGGTAGTTGGAACAAGTTGTACAGGTTTCCAGTTTCTTTGGCTCTATTGATTGAGATATTCTGCTGAATGCAAAAGGAATGAAGTTCAGGGAATTTTAAATTCATGGTCTCTCCATTCCAGTTATCATCCCATAGTTTGCATGTGTTTCCTGCTCTGATCTCACATGTTGACTTATATGAATTTATTGGCTGATAGTGTCAGTTTTTTTACTTTAGTTATATGTTAGTGTTTTAGTTGTTTTTATCTTAGCTATACGATGGTCGGGGTTTTCTCATCATTATTTTCACGCGACATTTGGAGTTAATACAAGTGCCCTTTATCGGAAAAAATGAAATATTTTTTACTGATCGATTCTGGTGTTTTTCCTTTCCGTTTGTTGACACTGGTGAACTAATTGGAATTTTTTTCTGTTCTTTTCAATAAAATGGTTGTGTGCATCAGTTGATGCATAGGCCATGGTACGCCCCTCATTGGAAAAAATGTGGCACTTCTCATGTTCTTTCTTAACATATTCAAGTTACATTCTTACTACTAATCGCAACGTACTCATCAGATTGTTGAGACGATTATCTTCTTACTTGCACTGTTATATGTACCACTTTCTCAAGTTCCAGGTTCACTGACGCAAGGCTCATATTTATTCAATGGCACTATGGATGAGCTCACTTGTATATACACTTTGGAGAGTACATTGATCAGTTTGAATGCAACACACATAGAGCACATAAATATAAGGAAATGTTTCATTACTTTCCCTTGTCACTTGCCATACACAACCATAGAAAAGACTAGTATACATATATCCAACAAAAGTGAAAGACCAAGCAAAAGATCATTCAATCTTACAATCTTGTTAATATATAAAAGTGACATGTATCGGAAATAATACAAGACTCTGTAGGCTATATAACTCTAGTTTAAAATGCGGTAGAAACTCGACTTTCTTCAGGATATTGCATATAGGTTTACGGAAATAATATACGACAGATCATGGATCTAGTACCAGAGTTTGGCAGATGTTGATTAGAGTAAAGAAATCATGTCCATAGTTTGTTCTTCCTTTTTTTGTACAATTACCAAAAGAAGATTTGCACTTCTTATGAGTACTATTTTCCTTCGGGATCAAGTAATCTCTTTCTGCATTAAGAAGTAGGAATACCAACAAATGCCATTTTTGTTTCTAATCTCCTCTTTTCAATGAATATATGTTGTTGCATCGCAATTTGGAGTAAATTTCACGACAACTTAATTCTAGGAGTAACTATAAATTTTCATTTCACCTAAGAAAACAAGTATATTATATAAGCTTTACACAAATCGAATGTTTTTAGCTATTTGATAAAAAAACTGACAAGTAGGCCCAAAAATTAGGTCAAACGTGGTGTTGTGATTGGGTCAGTCTCACACAATATTTAACTTACTATATTTATAATGAATAGATTTCTCCTACTCCCTCCATTTCTATATACTAGGCCACAAAGTCAAATTATAGGTATCTAGGTAAAAATCAAGGCTTGCTTTGCAAGCCATCTTGTCTTCTCGTTCGTAGGGTGCATGCAAATTCAAGGAAATGGAATGGGCGTCAGGAAGGAAGTAGCCGAGCATGTTCATTATCATCCACTCCATGCATGCGAGTGCCAAGTAGTTAAACCATGGGTTGCTAGTATAAGGCACCACCATCAACTTTTGCCTCGATTACTGTTGGTGGTCTTATATAGTTGCAAAGTGTATTTTTTATAGTGGCCATGTATTAACTATTTTCTTAAGGAAATGTGAGGAGTGACTTTGATTGATCTAGAATGATATGACCTATAAATAAAGCTTGGACTGGGAATCCAGCCAAAGTGAGTTTGTGTTTATGTGCGTCTAGTTTGTAATTGGAGCCTCGACAACAAAAATGCATGAAGCAACCAGCCATAAAGAACTCAAACTTTGCCAAGTTTACAACGACATGGAAAATTTATTATGAGATAATGTAAATTCAATTTAATTTTGAGCCTTGATTGTTTACTCAATAACAAAATTATAATGGCTTATTGTATTGTCCTGCTTTTGTATGTGGAACTTGATACCTGAACCGTGAAAATAAGCATATATCTTGCCTTCTTGAATTCAGGCAAGCACCCAACCACTAACTAAAAAAATCACAAAATAAAATCTAGTTTCATGCATATGTACCGACTACTCTCACAACCATCCAGTGTCTTGGAACATATCATCTCTAGCATGATCTCATATCGGCATAGTGTGCTACCGATGTAAAGCTTTGCCTGCCCTTGTTGGGTTTCTCCAATTCTAATCGCCACAATAATAGTGTATCCATCACTTTGTATGTGCCTTTGAGATTCACTATCAAACCATGGAAATTGCACACTTACCTTTTTCGACGACAATTATCAAGTAAGCTTAGTATGAGGCAATAAATCCAGTTAACCACACAACTACCTCATTTTCTTCTGGTATTTTTTTAGGACTCATACGATAGATCAAAATGTATTCGGGGAACGAAGTCCTAATTAATGTATGGCTTTCTGTGCCATTCCAGAGCATGCAAATTAGTAGAAGTGACTCTTGTAGAAGTACATGAGAAATAGAGCGACGGTAACTGGGGAACATTTCTTGGAATGAGAGGGATCCGAAAATAGGCACGTTATTGGTGTGCATATGCACGATGTAAGATGCAGCCGCGAAGCGGGTTTTTGCCCTTCATATCATGCGAAGGAAAATCGGATCATAGAAGCATACTGTAGCCTCCTTTGTTATGCCAATTATATTTTATTTGCTCCTCTATGTTCTCAGAAAACATCTGCCTCCTTCGAGGTTATGCAAACTTAGTAGTTACTAGTAGTTTTTTTAGGGGATTAGTGTAGTTAGTAGTTAGTACTCCCTCTGTAAACTAATATAAGAGCGTTTAGATCACTATTTTAGTTTACGGAGGGAGTACTAACTAGTTCAATGCTGAAGGCCAAAAAAGGTTCCCCGCAAAATGTTGCATGCATGTACCATGAAGATAAGCGAAAGATCCATATGTTTTGAAATATATTAAGGAAATGATTATATTGTTGTGGTGGACGGCTAGGCTCCAGGTGGGTAGGGGGGAGCAGTACTTCTCCATTCCAGACTGGTGCTGGTTTGCATTTCAGTTTGTTCAGATCCTACTCTTGTGAATGATGCCGTGCTCCCCAATCATAATGAAAATAACAGGCATCTTTGGTTGCCAGTTCTTGGAAAAAATTATTTATGTGCTTTATACTTTTAGAATATCTAAAATTAGTCATGGATAGATGTGTAATGAGGATTGTCCGCTCCGTGAAAAAAGAAACGATCGTAGTCCATCTAGGGAAAACTGTCTTAGGAGTTATTATGTAGGACGTATTCGATGGCGCCTAGAGGTGACATGGCTGTTCATGACTGGAATTATGGTGGTGTTCCACTCGCACATTCCAAGTGGGAGGTATTATTGGATAATGCACGGCGATGATCAACTCCAAAGAAAGAGAGGGGAATTTGGGAGATCTGCTGAAATCAAATTTGGACCTATCTGTGATTGAACAAAAAATTTCTAACAAGTTGGTACTATCATCAAAGAACTATCTTCTGATAAGTCACCTGGGCCATATGATTTTAACACCAATTTCATCAAACATTGTTCGGATATCATTGCTCCAGACCTTTATGCTCTTATTGAGGATTTCTCTAAGGGTTCAATTAGGTTGCAGAGCATTAATACTTCCTATATCACTCTCATCCCAAAGAAAGACTGCCCAGTTTCTGCCAACGATTATAGGCCCATCTCCTGATTGAACTGCTCAATTAAAGTCATAACCAAGCTCTTGGAAAACAGACTGCAGAAGATCATTCTGAAGCTGGTGCATACTAACCAGTATGGATTTCTAAGTCAAGGCCCATTCAAGACTGCATAACCTGGGCATATGAATCTATTCATCAATTTACTCGTCCAAAAAGTAGCTTATCAGCAAAAAATTGACTTTGAAAAGGTTTTTTACTTAATTGAGCATGGCACTATTCTAGAGATCCTAAAAGCAAGGGGTTTTGGGGAGAAGTGCCTTATGTGGATGGATATGATCTTCAAGTCTGGGTACTCCTCTGTGTTATTGAATGGTGTTCCTGGCAAGCAGTTCCTCTGCAAGAGAGGTGTTAGGCAATGGGGATCCGCTCTCTCCATTATTATTTGTGCTTGCAACTGACACCCTGCATTCAATCTTAATGAAGCCATGCATGCAGATCTTATCAAAGCCGCTCTTGAGAGTCACCCCTACTTTGTTTTTCCTGTAATACAATATGATGATGACACTGTTTTGATAGCCTGCATGTAAAACTTAGATCCAACAACTCAAGAACCTCCTAATGCACTGTATATTTGAGGTGTGTAGGGGATAATATACGGGCAGCTGCAAAAGAAATTTAAGGGTAGGCTGTTTTACGGGATCTATTCGGCGCTTTTTACAGGATATATACTGCAAATTTAGAGGTTTGACCCATTATAGCGCATCTGATACAGATGCTCCTAGATGAGCACAATTGTGATGTTCGACACCAAAACTGACTTGTGTCAGTTTGTCTTGTCTTTTTTTAACAGAATACAAACTTCAATGCTCACCTACATGGATATACACTCAACAGTATCAACGCACGCATGCACACACGCACACCCCCTATGAGCACCTCTGAGATACTGAGTCAGCACGACATCTTCATATTGACGAAGTTGACACAGACACCTTCATAGTTGACAGGAATGTCACCTCCCACTGAATGCACATCATCGAAAGGCCTGAATTAAATCGAGAAAAGCGCGACCACCGGTGCCAACTCTAGGACTTGAACCATGTTGGTTTCATTCCACCATAAGAACCTAACCATCCCAGCTATGCTCAGTTCATGATTGTCTTAGGCACTTAGGAAAGCATTACGCGATCTGATGCAATTTATTTTAGGACGCAGAGGCTGCAAGATGTGACATCGAGCAAAGAAGAATGAGCTGATTAATTAACTAATTAAGGCATCCCAGTTTAAATAAACTTGTGTACCTCTCAAAGAGAATTACAACAGATGGAATAGTTCTCTTGCGGCTGGAGATGTTTTATTCCAAAATTATACAGTTACAATCGAGAGGCGGGATCTGCTCAATACAGGCTCTTTCCACTATTTTGACCATGTAAGAGAGCTTTAACACAAAATAAACTCCCCAGAGAATTTATTTCACGATCTGACTTTATTCGTAACGCCACAGCTTGTGGCATTTCTGCTCTATTTAGAAACGCCGAAACAGCCTACGTTGCTCCCCTTTTAGATAAGTGGCAAAATGGGAACATGCCGCTGGAAATCCACACACACTGGTGCTTCGTTTTGGGGCTGCAACGCCACACACTATTCCAAAATTATTTAGTTACAATCGAGATGCGGGACATGCTCAACACAAATGAGTCCGCTATTCAGTCAAACTGCATTACTACACTTTGGTACGGCTATATCGTGTCAACTGATCTACTACTCTATTTTGATCGCGGTGAAACTTCTGTGGAACAAACTCTCAGTCAGTGTTACATCACTTGAACCGCAGTATGTTTTGTGCCAGAGGGTGATCATTCAATGCCTATATGGCCCAGGCACCGGTTTGACACATGCGGAGGTCAGGCAGAGGTAGGATCCCTGGGTTGTTCATGCCAGTTCAATAAAATAAGCAAACAACTTTCACATGACTCTTTAGGCAAGCAGCCGACCCGACACTACGTGTCTGGAACTGCCAAAGAACACGCTCAAAAACTATTGAAGCAAATTTCCAGACACCCTCCAATCCTAGTTTACAAGTGAACCGTGATATTCCTCATCTTAGGTCTACTAATACTTAGAACTGATTTTAGACTGGTCGTATGTTGTTGCAAGTTTGAGGAGATGAGAGTATATATGGCACTACCACTACAACATCATTGATATTTCTTTCTTTAAGTACCTTTTGATCATCTACAATAAATATCGCATCAACTCATTAGACTGGTTGTAATGAGAGTATCATATAGTATCATGCATGCCAACTAAGCAATTTTAATGAGGTGGCATAGAATTAAATGAAGAAATAGAGCCTTGAGTATCATATCATGATACCGTATCATGTTAAATGATGTGCTACTTTGTGTCATGCATGACAATAAATATAGTCATGTATGATACCAACATATGATATCATGCATTATGGATGTAGTATCATACACTAGTATCATATGCATGATACTAATATATGATACTCCCTTTAATTTACATCCAGCCTTAAAAAAGAAATTGTTCGGCGACTTTAAGTTGGCTAAGGGTACATGGACATTAATTGTAGCACAACTGTATATGTTTTTGTAGCCGAAGTACGGAAATCTAACTGTATTTTGTTTTTCTGGAATACACATAAGCAATGCGTATCATATATTCATACAAGAAGGGGTGGTACACTAGTAGAAAAAGGGTCAAATCTGAGACACATTAGTACCGGTTTGCATATGAGTCGGCACTAATGTGTCCATTAGTGCCGGTTCAAATGACTAGGCGGGAGGAGATCTTTAGTACCAGTTCAATGCGAATCTTTAGTACCGGTTCATGGCACGAACCGGTAGTAAAGAGGTTGTGGCATTGCTATTTTTAGTCCCACCTCACTCCCCTAGCAAGATTTTGACCACCTTAAATATGTTACTTCTCAAACTATGACAAGCATTTGGTCTTCATTGAACTCTATGTGTAGGATCTGTGGCTGCAATAGGAGTCTTCGCCGGTTCTTAAATCGGTGGTAGATTCCTATTAACAATTTAGATTCTATACAAAAAGATCATTGATGATCCATGTATTTTTTATGTACTTCTTTGTAGCAGTAGCGCGTTTCGGACGGGAAATCATCAGTTACACAGGCACTTCATTTTTTTTAACTTATTTGAACTTCAGACTTTTTTTCGAGCCGGCATTATGCAGCATTCAAAGCGACGTCATCAATTTCCAACACGTTCTGACATCATTTGCTGCTTTTCAGTCACCGATTTTTTTAGATCAGAGCTAAATGACCGTGAAAATGAAAATCACTACAAAACAAACTCTGAAAATGTTGAAGATATCATCATTTCACCCGCATAGCATATGCGAAAGAGCAGAGAGGGTCACGGCAAGAACTGGACGAACTTCGTGTACAAACTGTACAATCTCTTTCGGAGTATCAGGGTTTCGAACGAGAACTCTTCTGTTACATGGGCACTTCTGTTTTTCAGTCATTTACCAATTTGTTTAGAGAGCTAAATGACCGTGAAACAGTAAATCACAACAAAACGAACTCTGAAAAAGCAGAAAAGAAAAAACTAGATAAAAAATTACTCAAAAATAAATAGAAGAAAATAAATAATGCAGAAAAGAAAAAACTATATGAAGAAAAAATATTCACAAAAAAACTAAACACAGCAAAAAAAACTACTCAGAAATAAATAGAAGAAAAAAATAAAGCAGAAAAGAAAAAACTATATAAAAAATTACTCAAAAATAAATAGAAGAACCAAAGGGAGAGAAGGTTGTGGATTCTATCAGGAAGAGAGGCAGCAGCGTGCGATGGGACAGCATTCCACTCTTCTGCTAAATGAATTTCTGCTCAGTGTACTAAAGAGGACATCACACAAAAGACCTTTAGATTGAAGTAACATGTACAAGTACAAACAACACCTACTAGAATCAGAGGTATAAAAGGATATCAAAGTGCTCTTGCTCTATACATTGAAAATAAGGTGGTCATTGCTCCTTGAGAAAGAGAGAGGAGGGAGTTGGGTAAGTTTAGAACCTTGCTGATGCAAATGATATGATTAAAGAATGGATAGAACATTGTTCCGAAGGACAGTGGCAAAGCCAGTACCCCACGGCCTGGGGCAGCTGCCCGGGTCGCCGGTGAGATGCCATTTAAACATAGCTATGTCTTGATCTAGTTATTGGCTGAATTTATCATGATTTGGCCGGGCTAATACTTCTTGAGCCTTGCTTGGTGCTTCTTGCCCCACCTCCTAATCTTCTCTGGCTGTGCCACTGCCGAAGGATGTACATACACATGATTCTCGATAATGACCAAGTATGATGTTAGCATGACTGGCAGTAGATTAAACTCTATTTTGTTTCTAAAAGATTCTCCCAGCCAGTAACGTTGGAGGAACAAACATGCTGGCAGTCTGTTGGTAGCCGAGCATCTGCAAGAGAGTCAAGCACTGTAGAGAGAATCAGAATTGCAGCGTCATGTGAGGATTTTGTCTTGCTCTCCCTTGAAATCGAGGAACAGCGTATGTAGTAATTTTTACTTCTTCGAGCATATAAAAAGTTGATGGTGTAAATCTTTCATTTTCCTTCAGATAATGTGATATACTATAAGTTTTCTAGTTGATGTGGAAATTTCTGCCCCTCGAACAAATCAAGTGCCTTGAATCCTCCCTATTGCTTGTGGATACATAGATAAGACCATTTCTAACCGATCCCCTATATCTCCTTAGTGGAGTAAATTTGGCTTTTTACTCCACTAAGTTTAACATAGGCGATCCACTATACGGCTTAGTGGAGTAAAAAAATTACTCCTTCCCTAAAAATCTCCCTATATTTACTCCATCTTTGCTTGGCCGAGTAAAACGCTGTGTCTTCTCCCTGCCTTCCCTCCCCCCCGCACCGTCGTCGGCGCGCCCCCCGCCCTCCACCGCCGCTCCGATGGCTGGACGTGGTGGCCGCCGGACCCTGCCGCCGATCCGCAGTGCGGATCCGCGCCGCCACGCGTGCGGGTCATCCTCCATGTGCTCTTCATCGAGACACCGTCGCCGGTCGCCCGATCCGCCCGCCACCGCGTCCCTACGCCGGTTCGAGGACTTCCCCGTCCTCCCTCCGCCCCGGCCGCTGATCAGGACCTACCTCGGGGTCCGGCAGCGGCATTGGGGGACGTGGGTGGCCGAGATCACAGATCGGAAAACCCACACTTGGCGGTGGCTCGGGACCTTTCACACATCCGAGCTCGCGGCCATAGACACTAGTCCAGAACCGGGCAATAGCACCGGTTCGTAAGGCCCTGTAGTGTCGGTTACATAACCGGCACTAAATTGTGGTCACTAAAGCCCCCCCACCCCTTTAGTACCGGTTCAGCACGAACCGGTGCTAAAGGGCAACCACGTGGCACGAGCCAGCTCCGGGGGCCTGGAGCCCTTTAGTACCGGTTTGTAAGACCAACCGGTACTATAAGGTTTGGGGGTTTTTAGTTTCATGATTTCTTTTTCATTTAATTTTGTGTTTCCATTTTAATTCTTTTTCATTTCCTGGTATTTTACGATACTACACATTATACACGTTATGCATATATATATATATATATATATATATAGAATTTCTAGTAGAACCAATCATCATGCATATATATATCATCAATGTCTCACAAACCACCATATTAATTAATTCACACATACACACATGTATAGCTATATACAATTTCTCCAACATATATGCATGTTGCCTTAGGAGTCAGTGGCATTAGCCTAATTGGTGCCTTCGGAGCACGATGACAATTGGAAGTGGTTTTCATGGGGGCGGTAGCGGGTAATAGTATTCTCCCTTTGGATTTATGACCTGGTCGAGCAAAAATCCCGCTATTTCCTCTTGAAGTGCTTCTACGCACTCCGTTTGTAGGAGCTTCTCCCGCACCTCTTTGAACTGTTAAGAAGGAGATCAATATGCATGTGTATTAGTTGTGTGACTAGATATCGATAATGGTGTAAAAATTGTGAATAGTGTTCTGACAAGCGTACCCATTCCTGTCTTTGAGATCTGCTCCTTTCGGACGCCATCATGCGAATGTTCTCGCAAATGCAGAATGCACACAGATCAGTCCCTTGCGCCTGCTTGAGGCCTTTACGATAATGGAATTTGATCAGATCGATAATAATTAAATCAAGCATGATAATTAAAGAGATGGCAGCTAGCTAGCTATCTAGTACTACTTAATTACTTACCTTGGGTCGAAACCATTTAAGCTTTTTTTTCCATTCGCCTTCCGTGACGCTGATGAACCTTGCCCAAGCCCTGCCCGCCCACAAAGAAAATGAATAAAGGGGTTATTAAATAGTTCATATCATGAAATGACGAACTAAATAGGCCGAGATATATAGTTAATAATGATTGAAATTACCTGTTGACTATCCCAAACAAGATGTTATAGTTAGTTTTTTCTTTGAGTAGTGAGTCCAGTATTTCAACTGTTCCGGCGTCAACTTTAATGATACACAAGACCCAGTGAAATCTACATGCACACACGTTTGCATGTCCTAATTAAGCGGGCATATGTAAGCAAAAACATGTAGCTAGCTAGTAGGCAAAAAATAGAGAATTTGTAGTACAAGACAGTGTGACTCACTGGAAGTTGTAAGGAAGTAGTATATCTTCATTGTATTTGAGGCGCTTCAAGAACTCTAGCATGTTGTCCTCTACGGCCTTTTGATGATGTGGATTTATTAGCCATGTGTATTCATTAACGGTGTTTGGGTCAATGAACCCAATGCCAAAGAGTCCACCTTTGCTCTTTTCATACATCTTCATCCTGCATAATATACCACAGAAAAGAATATAGTGAGGATAATTACAGGTAATGATTGATCAAAAGGATCACTACAGCTAGCTTGAGACTTAAATTACAGAAAGAAATCACTTACAGACAATAGCAACTGACGATAGATTTGTCGAGTGCGTCTTGATTGTATAACTGAAACAGTTCAGAATACTCAACGGACAGAGCTTTCTCATGGAAGTAATGCTCCTCCTTGACATTCACCATGAGGGACAATCGATTGGAAATCTTGGTAATGTTCATGTACCATTGATGCAATTCATACATTCTCGTTGGGAGGTTCTTT
Organism: Aegilops bicornis; assembly: GCA_021605145.1. NCBI lineage: Eukaryota > Viridiplantae > Streptophyta > Magnoliopsida > Poales > Poaceae > Aegilops > Aegilops bicornis. Next base: position 46,681,490 of record CM038669.1, read on the forward strand.
ACCTTGTCTGGCTTGACCAAAGGTTGGCCCCGGACATATTTCCGTTTTATTTCATCCTCTCTAAGCACAGGCATGGGCTCGATCTCGAGGAGTTGTCCAACAGTGATCTTGAGAACTTCAGCCTGCATTGCCCACCTCGGGAACGTAAACTGTTTGCCCACAATAATATTGGGCGCGCGTATTGTCACGTGTTGTTGGCACAACAAGCGAGGGGATCGATTGCGCCGCCTGTTCTCCCAGCTGGGGAATGGTTTTCCCGCATTTTTTGGCAGCTGCTTCTTGTTTGCTCGATCCCGATGTAGACGTGCTCGCCTCCCTTTGTAGACATGCTCGATTTAACTTCCTGATGTGGCGCTCATAGTCTGTGTCAACATGCTAGGGAGCTGGGGGGTGAGCCATACGAATGAAGTGGTCAATCATTTCCTCAGGCACTTTCTCCCTTGGCGGCGGTGGCGGTTTCGGTGCAAAATGGGCTTCCACCTCGGCCTTCGATATGGCTGTGATTTCCTCCTCGGACCTGTCATAAGACCTCTGCGGAAGAGGCTTGAGGCTTGGACCATATTTATATCGCTTGCCTCCGCCTGTACTTCCTGTACTACCTCGACTCGTACCGCTACGCACCATAGCTGCGGGGTGTCTCTTCTGCCATTGCTGAGGCGGCGGAGACGGCTGACGGGGCTGAGTTGGACGAGGAGGAGTGGCCTGAGGTTGTGCCGGACTTGGAGGAGGAGTGGACGTCTGACGCTGTGGCGGACTTGGAGGAGGAGGATTGTCCTGACACTTTGCCGGACTTGGAGGAGGAGGAGTGGCCTGACACTTTGCCGGACTTGGTGGACTTGCAGGAGCGGGAGTCTGCTGACTCGGTGGCGGACTTCGACGAGGACTCGGCTGACGCGATGTCGGTGGCCTTCGAAAGATGATGCAATCCTTTTTCCATAGGATGATATGATGTTTGGCCTCTCCGAGAAAGCGCTCGCCGTCACCTCCAGCAATGTCAAGCTGTAGCTCCGAATATGGTGGGTCCACCACCTCATCAACCAAGACACGAGCATAGCCCGCTGGAATCGGGTTGCAATTGAAGGTTGCCTCGGGGGGATTTGTAAAAGCAAAGCCGTCCGCCACCTTCATGGATATGTTCTTCATTTTGCCGTGTAGCTCCCAGTTAGTGTTCTCTGTGATGTCATCCACGGGGTATCTACCCAGCATTGCGTCGTCCGGGACGGAACCCACGCTGCTTCTCGGCATGGATGGGCCGGTGCTATCCAATGCTGGATCATCCGCTAGCTGCTGCAGCTGCTGAGACCCCCTTTGATGGGTAAGTGAGTCGATCTGCTCCTGCTGCCGCTGGAATTTGACTGCCAATTCCGCTTGACTTGCTTCTAGGCCTTGAAGGCGTTCATAGTCCCGCTTCCTCTGCTCCTCCTCCATCTTCCTCTTCTTCTCCTCCGCAATCTTCTTTCTCGCACGGGTTCTGTAGTCGGTGTTCCATTCTGAAAACCCCTCATACCACGGAATAGCGCCCTTGCCTCGTGTTCTTCCGGGTGTTCAGGATTTCCCAGAACGCAGCGTAAGCTCGTCGTTCTCTCTGTTGGGCTGGAACACCCCCGATCGTGTCTCTTCTATTGCAACAAGTATCGCATCGTCGGCTCCCTTCAGACTTGCCCTCGTCGAAACATTGCCTGTCTCCGGGTCCAACTCGCCCCCATGCGCATAGAACCAAGTCCTGACCCTGGGGGGCCAGATCTTAGTAGCCGGAGTGACACCTGCATCCTCCATCTCTTTCTCAGACTTATCCCACTTAGGCATTGCCACCGCATAGCCACCTGGCCACAGCTTATGGAACTTATCCTTTTTTTCGGCATTCTTCTTGTTTATTTTCGACCGTTCCTTAGCTAATTCCGAATCCTTGAATTTCACGAAATCGTCCCAATGGTCACGTTGGTTCTCTAGTGTTCCCTTGAATACTGGAGTCTTCCTTCGTCCCTTGACGTACTTCTTCCATTCACGATTCTTGTGGTTCTTGAATGCAATCGCCATCATCCTAAGAGCAGCCTCCTTGACTTTCTAACATTTCTATATAACACTAATTTCTAACATTTCTATATAACACTAATTTCTAACTGATTAAACACTAATTATATCCATCTAACATGCATTCATACATATATAATAGTGAAAAATAATAATCTAAATAATCTAAACTAATTAAACATACAAAATACGTGTGTGTGTGTACTAATTAAACACTAATTATCTAAACTAATTAAACATACAAAATAATAATCTAAATAATCTAAACTAATTAAAGACTAATTATCTAAACTAATTAAACATGCTTGTGTGTGTGTGTTCACGGGCTCGGGAGGGCTCATAGCGGGCGACGGCGGCAGCGAGGCGGCGAGGCGAGGCGACAGGCGACGGCCGGGCGGCGACGGTGACGGCGCGACGGGACGGGACGGCGCGACGGGACGGCCAGGCGGCGACGGGGACGGGGACGGCGACGGGGACGGGGGCGGCGACGGGGACGGGGGCGGCGACGGAGACGAGCGGCGACGGAGACGATCGAGGGCGGCGGCGACGGCGACGGAGACGGAAACAGAGGAACGAACAGAGAGGGAAAACGAAATTTTCGCACTCTAGCATATATAGAGGGCACCTTTAGTACCGGTTGGAGCCACCAACCGGTACTAAAGGCCTGTTTTGGCCAGGCCAAGCGGCGGGAAGCGACCCCCTTTAGTACCGGGTGGTGGCACAAACCGGTACTAAAGGCCCCCCCTTTAGTACCGGTTTGTGCCACGACCCGGTACTAAAGGGGTCTTGCGCAGGTCTTGATGGCGGCAAGTTTAGTCCCACCTCGCTAGTCGAGGGGCTACCAAGACTGGTTTATAAGCCCCAGTGCGGTAGCTCTCTCGAGCTCCTCTCCTAACCAGGCCTACTGGGCCTACCTGTCCCCTTCGCCTAGTGGGCCTACTGGGCCTTCGCGGGCATGCATCCTGGCCCAACGAAAGGTTGTGTCGCTAGTCGTATGCAGGCCGCTCTGGCCCACTAGGCGGGCTTTTTTTTCTTAATTTTTTTTTGCTTTATTTTTTTTGTTTTATTTATTTTTGAGTTGTTTTTTGCTGTATTTAGAGTTTCTTTGTGAATATTTTTGCTTTAGGTACAAAAAATTACAAACTTTTTGTTAGTGCCGGTAGATTTCAAATTTGAATAGTTTAAATTTTGAATTATTTGAAATTTGTGTGAATCACTAGTTTGTGAATAACTTAACTTTGAAAAAAGTTTTTTCAGTGATTCTTTTTTCTTATGTTTAATATTAGTGTGTTTTATCATTATATTCAATTTAGTAATGCTTAGGTTATTTAAAAAATGAAATGCCTTTGTAACAGTTCAGTTTTCGTCGGAAACCCTGATACTTCGAAAGAGATTGTCCATTTTGTACACGAAGTGCATCCAGTTTTTGCCGTAACCCTCTCTACTTTCTTGCACATGCTATTTGTATGAAATTATGATACCATGCCAACTTTCAACCTTTTCTGAGTTCATTTGAATTGCTTTTCAATTTCAGGGTCATTTAGCTGGAAAAAAATCAGTAAATGCATGAAAAGAATTTGTTTGCACATAAAATTTCTTCGCGTTTCAAATGCCAAAACACATAACTACCCTAACTATTACAGACATTCCCTCCTGGGTGTGAAACATGTAAGAAAGTGATGATAGTGAAGCCGATCACATCCCAGATCTTTGGGTGTGAAACTTTTCTTCAGCGTGTGTCCCTTTGCGCCGTAACCATGGAAAATCTTCATCATTTAACGGGATGCTCGGGTCAATATTCACTGTGAATGGAGCAATTCCATCAAACTTTTCATAATCTTCTGACTTGTCTGTCTTGTCATCCACTCCCACAATGTTTCTCTTCCCAGAAAGAACTATGTGCCGCTTTGGCTCATCGTACGATGCATTCCCTTCCTTATCTTTTCTTTTTCTTGGCTTGGTAGACATGTCCTTCACATAGAAAACCTGTGCCACATCATTGGCTAGGAAGAATGGTTCGTCTGCATACGCAAGATTGTTGAGATCCGCTGTTGTCATTCCGTACTGCGGGTCTTCCGCTACCCCGCCTCGTGTCATATTGACCCATTTGCACCGAAACAAAGGGACCTTTAAACCACGTCGATAGTCAAGTTCCCATATGTCCTGTATATAACCATAATATGTCTCCTTTCCCGTCTTGGTTTCTGCATCAAAGCGGACACCACTGTTTTGGTTGCTGCTCTTCTTATCTTGGGCGATCATGTAAAATGTATTACCATTTATCTCGTACCCTTTGAAAGTCATTATATTCGAAGATGGTAACTGGGACAGCAAGTACATGTCATCTTCAATAGAGGTGTCATGCATGGTACGTGTCTGCAACCAGTTGGCGAAACTCCTGGTTTGTTCACGTGTAATCCAGTCATCAGACCGCTCCGGGTGTTTGGAGCGTAGCAAATTCTTGTGTTCATCCATATACGGAGCCACCAAGGTGGAATTCTGTAGAACTGTGTAGTGTGCTTCAGTGAGAGAATGTCCGTCCATACATATTATTTGTTCCCCTCCTAGCATGCCTTTTCCATCCAGTCTGCCCTTATGCCGCGATTCAGGAACACCAATCGGCTTAAGGTCAGGAATAAAGTCAATACAAAACTCAATGACCTCCTCATTTTGATGGCCCTTGGAGATGCTTCCTTCTGGCCTAGCACGGTTATGAACATATTTCTTTAAGACTCCCATGAACCTCTCAAAGGGGAACATATTGTGTAGAAATACAGGACCCAAAATGTTAATCTCTTCGCATAGGTGAACTAGGACGCGTGCGTCATGATGTTGAAGAAGGATCCGGGAACACCAACTCAAAGCCCGACAAGACATTGCACCAAATCATTACGTAACCTTGGTATGATTTCTGGATCGATTACCTTCCGAGAGATTGCATTAAGAAATGCACATAGCTTCACAATGGCTAATCGAACGCGTTTTCCGTGAAGCCCCTCAATGCAACCGGAAGCAGTTGCGTCATAATCACGTGGCAGTCATGAGACTTTAGGTTCTGGAACTTTTTCTCTGCCATGTTTATTATTCTCTTTATATTCGACGAGAAGCCAGACGGTACCTTAATACTGAGCTGGCATTCAAAGAAGATTTTCTTCTCTTCTTTGGTAAGAGCGTAGCTTGCATGACCCTGATGTATGCCGTCTTCTCCGTGCATACGTTGCTGGTCCTCCCGTGCCTCGGGTGTATCTTTTGTCTTCCCATACACGCCCAAGAAGCCAAGCAGGGTCACACAAAGATTCTTCGTCACGTGCATCACGTAGATTGTGGAGCGGACCTCTAGGTCTTTCCAATATGGCAGGTCCGAAAATATAGATTTCTTCTTCCACATGGGTGCGCGTCCGTCCGCGTCCTTCAGAACAGGTTGTTCGCCAGGACCCTTTCCAAATATCACCTTCAAATCCTTGACCATATCATGTACATCAGCACCAGTACGGTGGCGAGGCTTCGTCCGGTGATCCGCCTCACCTTTGAAATGCTTGCCTTTCATTCTTACGGGATGCCTGCTCGGAAGAAATCGACGATGTCCCAGGTACACATTCTTCTTACAACTATTCAAATATATGTTGTCGGTATCATCCAAACAGTGCGTGCATCCGCGGTATCCCTTGTTTGTCTGTCCTGAAAGGTTACTGAGAGCAGGCCAATCATTGATGGTCACGAATAGCAACGCCTTTAGGTCAAATTCTTCCCCCATGTGCTCATCCCACGCACGTACACCTGTTCCATTCCACAGTTGTAAGAGTTCTTCAACTAATGGCCTTAGGTACACATCAATGTCGTTGCCGGGTTGCTTAGGGCCTTGGATGAGCACCGCATCATAATGAACTTCCGCTTCATGCACAACCAAGGAGGAAGGTTATACAAACATAGAGTCACGGGCCGGGTGCTATGGTTGCTGCTCTGCTCCCCAAAAGGATTAATGCCATCTGCGCTTAGACCAAACCATACGCTCCTTGCGTCATCCGCTAACTCCTTCCCGTACTTTCTTTCGATTTGTCTCCACCGCGACCCGTCGGGTACTCTCAACTTTCCGTCTTTCTTACGGTCTTCTTCGTGCCATCAACGCCTTGGCATGCTCTTTGTTTTGGAACAAGCGTTTCAACCGTGGTATTATAGGAGAATACCACATCACCTTGGCAGGAATCTTCTTCACGGGCGCTCGCCCTCGACATCACCTGGCTCATCGCGGCTGATCTTATAGCGCAATGCACCACATACCGGGCAAGCGTTCAAATCCTCGTACTCACCGCGGTAGAGGATGCAATCATTAGGGCATGCATGTATCTTCTGCACCTCTAACCCTAGAGGGCAGACAGCCTTCTTTGCTTCGTACGTACTCTCGGGCAATTCGTTGTCCTTTGGAAGCATATCCTTTATCATTACCAGCAACTTTCCAAATCCCTTGTCAGATACACCATTCTCTGCCTTCCATTGCAGCAATTCTAGTGTGGTGCCCAGCTTTTTCTTGTCACCTACGCAATTCGGGTACAACAATTTTATGTGATCATCTAACATGCACTGCAACTTCTTCTTCTCCAAATCACTTGCTAGTTTCTCTTTGCATTGGCAATGGCCCGACCTAGATCATCAACGGGCTCATCTGATGCCTCTTCTTCAGCTTCTTCCCGCATTACCGGCTCAGCTTCTTCCCCCATTGTTGTATCATCGTATTCAGGGAACCCATGGCTAGGATAGCTGTCGTCGTCCTCTTCTTCTTCATTGTCTTCCATCATAACTCCTCTTTCTCCGTGCTTGGTCCAAACATTATAGTGGGACATGAAACCGGACTCAAACAGGTGGACGTGAATGGTTCTTGACGTAGAGTAATTGTGACCATTCTTACAGCCAGCACATGGACAAGGCATAAAACCATCCGCCCACTTGTTTGCCTCAGCCATAAGCAGAAAAGTATGCACGCCCTCAACGAACTGGGAGAGCATCGGTCATCGTACATCCATTGCGGCTCATCTTCATTACACAACACCGAATAGACCAAATTAATACAAGTTCATACATAAAGTTCATACAACACTTAAATGCAACAAACAAATAACTCTCTAGCTAAAGCATTTAAATGCAACAACAAATGCGATCAAGATCGCAACTAAGGTAACAATTGATCCAACAGCATAATGATACCAAGCCTCACTATCGATGGCATATTTTCTAATCTTTCTAATCTTCAAGCGCATTTTCTCCATCTTGATCTTGTGATCATCGGCGACATCGGCAACATGCAACTCCAATTCCATCTTCTCCCCTCAATTCTTTTCAATTTTTCTTTCAAGTACTCGTTTTCTCTTTCAACTAAATTTAACCTCTCGACAATAGGGTCGGTTGGAATTTCCGGTTCACATACCTCCTAGATAAAAATATCTATGTCAACTTGATGGGCATAATTTGTCATAAACACGAAATGCAACAAATAGTTTTAAAAGAGAATATACCACATCAGAATCATAACAAGGACGAGGGCCGACGGGGACGGATATCAAAACCATGGCACTATGTATAACAAACAACGTACGGGTAAGATAATTATTACATGATTAACTATATATCCAAATCACACAAACATCAATTTTTTATATAAAATTTCATGAACAAGAGGCTCACCACAAGGTGGTGCCGGCGACGGACAGTGCGAGGCGATCGACGGTGGTTACTGACGAAGATTTAGAAGGCACTAAGTAAACCACACCTACATATGCAAACTAAGTGTTATTTTTACCTCAAATTGCATATAAATCAAATACTAGCACATATATATATTTCCTCCCAAATTACTAAACTCACAAATTAATAACTATATAAAGCATTGCAAGAGCTAATCTAGCAATGAGAGATGAAAGGACAAAGTTGCTAACCTTTGTGATCACTTGAATGGATGGGGGCCTTCAAATCTTGACAAATTTTGGGCAAAATGTGTGATGAGCTCGAGGGAAGAGGAAGAACAGAGAGGAGAGGAGAGGGAAAGGGGAAGAACAGAGCGAGCTGGACGAAGGGTTTATATGCAGGAGGACCTATAGTACCGGTTCGTGGCACGAACCGGTACTAAAGGTGCTGGAGGGGGCCCAGACTGACAACATCCTGCCACCATCCTCATTAGTACCGTTTCGTTGCACGAACCGGTGCTAAAGGTTAGCCACGAACCGGTACTAATGAGAGCGGCCCGGCTAGCCGTTGGAACCAGCACTAATGTATATATTTGTGCCGGCTCTAATACAAACCGGCACTAATGTGCTTCACGTGTGACCCTTTTTCTACTAGTGAGAGTACGACCGCTGGCACACATTCGGTCCACCTCATCCCGCCAGAGCCAGGGTGGTGAGCTTGGCTATGGCGTGGGAGGACCGCGAGGCGAGGGAGCGCCTCGAGGCTGAGGCCGCCGACGAGACCTACATCCCAGAGCTCCGCCGGGAGTACCTGCAGCTCATGGAGGTGGAGTGGATGATCTTTGCCGATGCCGGCGGCCAGGTTATCGTTATCTCCGACAACGAGGTCCAAGGCGGCGAGGACGGCGGCGCGGAGGGCGGCAAGGTGGGTGGCGAGGACGAGGAGACCGACGTCAACGAGTGGAGGAGTGTCTTCCCCGACGACGAAGACGACAATACTGGCCCGGATCCGAATCGCGACACACCGTACCTGATAAGGAAGGATTGGCTCTACCTCACATTCGACAGAAAATAGTTTAGTTAAGCTTAGATTAGTTTAAATTTGTGTTCTATGCTCGGTTGTGCAAAACTATCTATGTTTATGTTTGAATGCATGCTACTTTCGGTTCAAATTGCTTTGAATTTGATCAAATTGAAGTTTACTCCGTCAAATTTAGGGCATCGGCTAGAAATGACAAAAAATTAGTGGAGCATATATATTCCACTAAGGATTTTACTCCCTTAACTTTTAGGGGATCGGCTAGAGATGGCCTAAAGTGGTGTTAATGTTGAATATTGTGATTACCCGCTTAAAATGATTTTGGCATGTCTCGTTCGTGGTTACCACCAAGTAATGTTGCCTAAGAATAATACGTAGATACTCCCTCCGTTCCGAAATAATTGTCGCTGGGAGAAATCTCCGACCAGGTGAAAACGAACGAAAGTACAGAACTACCCCTAACTTGAAATCAGATTGTAAGTCTTCCTCGTTGTCTTCCTCCAGGGAAGCGCATCCAGGCCAGCAGCAGGCCCCTTCTCCAATCCTCCTCCTCCAGCTGCTCGTCCAGACCGGCAGCAAGCCCATCCTCCTCCTCCTCCTCCTCCGCTCTCCACCAGTAGGAACCTCCGCCAGGCTCCTCCCTGTCGTCTAGCTGCTCGTCCCCGTAGCCAGCAGCAGGCCCCTCCTCCTCTGCCCTCCACCAGCAGGACCCTCCACCAGGCTCCTCCCTGTTGTCTAGTTGCTCATCCCCGTCGCCAGCAGCAGGCCCAACCTCCTCCGCCCCACTGCCCCAGTCTTGTCGCCGCGGCCCTAGCGTCCTCGCCCCGCTGCCCAGACAGATCGTCGCTGCGCCACCGCCTGGTCATCGCAGCACACACCACTCCAGGCAGGTACTCCTCACCTCAAATTACAGAAATTAACAACACAAGATTGATTCAGTTAAACAGTACAACAGAATTTGAGGAATCACTATAATTTCAAATTCAGGACTCAATTGAAATAAAAGAGACAAATAAAGGAGGCAAGTGTAGCCTGCAGCCCACATTTTCCATCAGTCATCAAAATATGGCTAATTAAACGTGGCTTGCTTTGGTTGTGTGTTAAGCTTACATTTATTATTTAAACATGGCTGGCTTTGGTTAGTTAGCAATGGCACTTTCAATTTACGGTCATAGCCAAGAAAAGAAAATGTAGGGTAAAGCAAAGAAAAGAGCAGCTGGCAAGGTGCACTAACTGCTTCTTACTGTAGACACGAATACAAAGAGTACATCACTCTCTGTCTATAGGAGTAATATGAACATCATTCTACATGGGTCTCTGAACATCTTCTTACAAAGTTGGAGCACAATCACTTCATTTATCGATCTGTATATCATGGAAGAGGAACCGAAGAATGTGCATGTACTTACAGTAGTCTTTTGTCTTTGTACTCCAAATCTGGAAGCAGGCAAAGATTTTCTTTACTTATCAAAAAGACACTTAAAATTGGAGTCTACAACAAAATTTTGTCTACAGGTATGAATATGCACTGGTGTACTCAAATTCTAGAAGCACTAGCACTAGTACTGTACATTTTTTTTGCTTCAGTTGATGTATACACAAATCTGGAAGCAGGCAAAGGTTTTCTTTACCTACAAAAATGTGCTTCTGCTTTCTGGTAAATGGCTTGCATCGTCCTTGGATGAAGTGCATTGAAGTACTCCTATTAGAAGATGAACAGAAAAATGTTACTCGTACATTGTACTGAAAAAGTTGCACAAATCTCTACTGCCAAGCCTTGCATTCACAGGAAGTACTCCATACTCCATATTGTACATCCTTCCATAAGCAAAGAAGATGCCAACAAATAAGATGCACATAAATCTCTACTCCATGCTTTAGTGAATTTAGTGAATCAAGTCTGTAGAAGCTACAGAAGCTACAGGAGATCACTACAAATCTCTACTCCATGCTTTAGCACATTCAATTACACACAGGAGATCACAGAAGAAGATGCGGAGATCCCATAAAGCTGTGAGACCAGCCAAATTTCATTGCTTGATGGCCATTTAGACAATTTTAATAGTGATAAACCTTTTTTAATTTTAGTCAAAGCATCACAGTGATAGTGCTTATTTTATTTCAGTTTTTACAGTGGATACAGTTTTGGCAGTAAAATCTGCAGTACTCCAATTTTACAAACTGAAAACTATGACAGTACAAGCAGATCTCAGTTTCCACATGGAAAATACACTTCTCAACTTTATAAACTGAAAATTACTGTATGATAGTGCAAGCAGATCTCCGTTTCAAAATAGAAAATACACTTCTCAGTTTTACAAACTGAAAATTAAGACAGTACAAGCAGATCTCAGTTTCCAGATGGAAAATACACTTCTCAGCTTTACAAACTGAAAATTAATGTATGATAGTGCAAGCAGATCTCAGTTTCAAAATGGAAAATACACTTCTCAGTTTTACAAACTAAAAATTATGACAGTACAAGCAGTTTCAAAATCTCCAAGAAGTCACCTGGAAATGCAAAGTCTTCAGGGGAAAGCACTCGAGTAAGCTCATCACCTTGAGAACTTCACAATAATAGCCATGATCTTCAAGCTATGTTTACAAGCAGATCTCAGTTTTTCAGTTTCATAAGCAGATCTCAATTTTTCAGTTTTGACAGTCAAGCATCCTCACCTTTGCTCTGTCGCGGGAGGCGACAGTGGTGGCTGCTATATACCCATGAGCTCGACGTGACGACCTCTCCTCTCTCCGGGCCCTGGCGACCTGCACCAGAACACAAACGCTGACTGTGCCTCCCCAACCTTGTACAGGTATATACGACGATCCATTTTCAGCAATCCTACTGTACATACAAATTTGTTGCATTTGTTCAGACATCACGGACAGCAACTTATAAATTGCCCATTTTTTTGTTGGCTTTACTACTATTGCCCCTAACATTGACCAGGACCATGATCCTAGATTAAATTGTGCAAACTTCTGGGAAGAAAATTACTCCTGCTTTCAAGTTTGTGATATAACCTGAAGGAGAAAGAGTTCATTATCGACCAGCAGGTTCAGTTTTTTACCTCATTTTCCATTCCCACATTATCTCAATGCATTTTCAACTTGATTCAGTCCTCCTCCATTGTCGTCATCAGTCCTCCTCGTCAATCTACTGCGGCCGCACGGCTGGCTGCAGGCAGGTTGATGAGGGCATCTACTGTACACAAGGCCCGCAAATCAAATCAAGTCCAATTCACAAAAGAAACATCAAATCACACGGCCGGAAGAGGGGAAGGGAACCTGCTCTGCTCCATTGAAGAGTTGGAGGAGGAAGAGACAGCATGAAGAGGAGGACTGCGCATCAGGGACGAGTTCGGAGTGGCGCCGGTAAAGCTCAAGATCTGCACCTGCTTGAATCGCCAAGTTCAATCCTTGTACCGCATGAAGAGAGTAGATGAGCAACAGCGAGGGTGCTAGGAGGGGGTGACGTACCGAAGGGCGTTGGAGTGGGGGAAGGCCATTGCAGATCGAGCCGCCGCACTCGGGGTCAGCCGCCGGAGAATAAAAATGAGATCTTTGCGATGGTGGCGGCGACGCGGGCGAGGGAGAGGAGGCGGCGACGCGGGCGAGGGAGAGGCAGCAGCGACACGGGCGAGGGAGAGGCGCCGAGGACGCGAGCTAGGGAGAGGCGCCGGCGACGTGAGCTAGGGAGAGGTGCCGACGACGCAAGCTAGGGATTCGGCTGAGCGAGAGAGGGAGTGCGTGAGTGAGCGAGAGAGTGGACGAGGTGGGAGGGTAGTTTAGGAAACAGCAAAAAAGATTGTACTAGAAACTCCCGGCGACGATTATTTCGGAACAGAGGGAGTATTTAACAGTTTATTAACTCTAAAAGATGACGGTTGCGTGATGATATGAAGTGGTAACACCCTTTCATCATGAAACTCCTTGAGGGGTAACAGAACTCCTGGTATACGTACGTACAATAGCATATGGATAAAATAGCTTCGGATTAATATCATAGTTTTTTTTTTCCTTTTCGTGTTCTAGCATGCTACACGCCTACTCATATATAAGAGGAGGTTGCGCTGCTAGCTCTCCCCTGTCACCTCTCATACATACTCGTCCATACAAGAGGCCGCAACTAGCAGCAATAAAAGAGAAAGTTCGAAGTCTTATTGATAGGATTGTGAGATGTCAGAAACAGAAGCGCTCAGTCTAGCATATGTAGGCATAGTTACACAAGAGTTAACTGCACCAAGCTCATCAGTCCTACCACTCAAAGGGGAAGTCCAAGTAGCCCAGCCTCTCTCACCCGACGCAGCTCATTCTTTTGCCGCCGGGGCCTTCCATTCTTTTCTCTTTTTTTCCTTTTTGCAAAAGCTCATTCTGTCTAATATTATTTTCTCTCCTCACGCAACTATACGAACTGAAATGGATATAGACTCCCCTCTCTAATGCCTCCCAGCTGCTTGTTCTACGCAATTTATAACTTCTCTCCGTATTTGAAATCCAGAGATTCTTGATGCATTGTACCTCCCACTAAAAAATTATTTATGCGTTGAATATCCTATTCAAAAGTTCTTTGTTTGTATTAGTGGTGTCCTGAGTGGTGGCAATGTCCACCCCACAACATACAACCCCTTGAGGGCAGCTTATGCACCTAGGTCGAGCTTGAAAAATGACAACACGGTGTCACGGGTCATGTCTCGACCTCTGGGGCAGTTAGGCCCTAGTGTCGTACACATCACTCAGGCCCGGAAGTCTGTCGATTTTGTTTACTATGGCAGATCCTAATCTTTAACCAAGCCGACATATAAGAGCATCTCCGACAAACACGCAAAAATACCGAGCGCTAAAATAGGTTTATAGCGCCGCGGCCAAACATTGGTTTTTCACATGTCCAAAAACGCGCGCCCGAGAAAAGATGCGCGCGGTCCGGCACCCAACATTTGCAGCGTGCGATAGCGCTTTTTAGCGCGTGCCATAAATTTTTTTTCCACGCGCACTATTTTGCAGCATCTGCTAGAGCGTCTCCGACGTCCAAAAAGAATGGCTTTTAGCGTGCGGAGCAGTTTGGGACACCTGTTGGAGATGCTCTAAAGCAAATTAGTGAGCCGTGATTAATTAGGGCCCTAGCTTCCGGCACGTGCTTTACTACTCTTGCACTGCACAATCGAATTATAAGGTTGATGAGTCATGCAATCATGTGATCTTTTTTATGTGTATGGGTTGGAGTGGATGACCAGACAGGTTTCTGCCCAACATGGGTGGCAAGATAATCTTCGGATCAATTCACCACGTCCTGTCACATAGGTATACTATCGGCCCTATATGACTTTATTATGGGCAATATGTCAGTTTTTTATCTTTTCTTTTGTCAAACTATTGGTGTTTTGGCTGTGGGATCTCACCAATGTAGAGCCCGTGTGTTGCTCATCATGTTTTTGATGCTACATTGTTGAAAAATATATAATCTTTTTACTGAATGGTTTTGGTCTTTTTTTCCTTTCCTTTTAGTTGAAACTAATGAACTAATTGGACTTCTTTTATTCTTTTTAATAAAATGGTTGTGTGCATCAGTCGATGCAGAGGCTGGGGTACACCCTCTTTTCAGAAAAAAAAAATGTGGCATTTCTCGTGTTCTTTCCTAAGATATTCAATTTTCATTCTTACTACTAATCGCAGGGTACTTGTCATATTGTTGAGGTGATAATCTTCTTACTTGCAATGGAATTCTCATCTTTCAGATTCACTGATGCAAGGCTTATATTTGTTGCATGGCACCACGGATCAGCTCACTTTTATATACCCTTTGAAGAGTACATCAATATGAATGCAACACATAAAGAGCACATGACATAAGGAAATGTGGTGTTACTTTCCCTTATCACTTCCAATACCCAACGATAGAAAAAGATTGGTATACATATATCCAGCAAAAGCAAAAGACCAAGGAGAAGATCATTCAAACTTATAGTCTTGTTAACAGAAGTGACATGTATCAGGAATAATAGAGGCGGTCTCTGTAGGCTATATACGTTGAGTTTAAAATGAGCATATACTCGACTTTGTTCAGAATGTTGCATATAGGTTGTGTGCGGAGGTGGCGTGAGTCTGTATCGTCTCTTGGATGTAATGAGGTGTTGGTTGCTGTAGAAGTGCATGCTCTAGCCAATGAAACCAAAAAAATGATCTGGTGGAAGGGACTAGGCAATACATTTATACATCAACACTTCCCCTCATGTGCCCTCAGGCCTAAACGTGGACAGAAAGTGAGCTGCAATTTAAGTGCGCCAGCCGGATCTTTAACTCTAGACCTCTTGACTCTAATACCATCTAGAAGTGCATGCTCTAGCCAATGCAACCAAAAGACCGATCTAATGGAAGAGACTAGGCAATACATTTATACGTCAACAGTTGCTTTATAATATAAAGCGGGGAACCCTTTTTCGTCATGTTGCATATAGGTTTATGGAATAATCTACGATATTTATCACATTGTCTCACAGATCATGGATCTAGTACCGGAGTTTGGCAGAAGTTGAGTAGAATAAAGGATCTGAGTCCATAGTAGTTCTTCCTTTTTGTAGGATTACCAAAGAGCTAAGGAGATTTGCCATTTCTATGAATACTATTTGCCTTCCTGCTCGAGTAATGTCTCTACATTTAACAATCAGGAATACAAAGGAATAACATTTTACTCTCTAATCTCTTTTCTCCAATGAAGATATGTGTTGCATCATAATTTAGGGTAAATTTCACGAAGCCGCAATTCTAGGAAATTATAGGAGTTATGGTAACTATGTAGTTTCATGTAAGAAAACAAATATATTGGGGTAATCTTATACAAATTGAATGGTGTAAGCCATTTGACACATAAACAGACATGTAAGCCCAAAAAATCAGGTGGAACATTTAACTGTGATTGGGTGGTTCAGTGCGATGTTTACCTTTTATATTTATGATGTATATAATTGTCCTACTATTTTCATGAGAAAAAGTGAGGAGTGAATTTGATATATCTACTACGATATGTCCTCTAAATAAAGATGGGATTCAGAATCCAGCCAAAGTGAGTGTGTGCATCTACGTTGTAATCGGTGATTCCCAACAAGAAATAAGCACACAACCAAAAGACCACAGATCACTCAAACTTCCCAAAAAACGCAAGGACATGACTAGCTTTAGTATGAGATAATGTAAGTCGAACTCAAGTGTGAGCTCTCATTCTTATTGCAATAATAAAACTAGAAAAGCATATGGTTTCGTGCTGCTTTTGTGCGTGCAGCTTGATGCCTGAAACGTGAAAATGAGCATATATGTTGACCTCAAGAATCCGGGAAAGAACCCAGTCACTAACTAAAGTTTCACAAAAATTCTTCTAGTTTCATGCATATATACCGACTACTCTCACAATAATCCAGTGTCTTGGAACAGATGATCTCCAGCATGATCACAGCTATTCATAACACTGGTGGAAAAACAGGCTTCCGTCCAGCCCCATAAGTCGCGAAGCTGTAGGAACCGCGACTAATGGGACCTTTAGTCGCGGTTCTGGAGGTGAACCGCGACCAAAGGCCTGGGCCCAGGGCGCTCGGTGGCCAGCTGGCGCGCGTGAGGTCTTTAGTCGCGGTTTGCCAGGACAACCGCGACTAAAGGCCTTTCGAACCTTTAGTCACGGTTTGCCAGGCCAACCGCAACTAAAGCCCTCCCTATATATACCCATCCAGCAGCCAACACTTAGCCATTTGGAGCCATTCTCTTCACAAGTGGGTGTAGGTTTGCTTTTGGTTCCTCTTATGCACATAAGGTGTTTGATGAAATGCCCCAAGAGCATGAAACAAACATGACATGAAGTGTTGGAGCCACACTCCTCGATCGCGGTTAGCAACTTGATGAACCTTTGATGTGTCATTGATAAAATATGCATGTGTGTAGTTCATTGTGTAATTTATATTGTTTGTAGCTAGTTAGTTTAACAAATGCATGATGGTTAATTATATATTTTATATTATAATAATGCAGATGAATCGGCAATGGATGTACGGTAACCGACTCTCCGGCGAGTTCACTACGGGTTTGAAAGATTTCCTCGTAGTGGCTAATGCGAACAAGCGGGGGGTTTAGTTATCTGTCCATGAGTTATCTGTAAGAATCGGAAGGGTTACTCTTCCTCAAGAGATGTTCACATGCATCTGCTTCGGCACGGTTTCATGCCAAGCTATAATTGTTGGACCAAGCATGGAGAAAGAGGGGTTATAATGGAAGAAGATGAAGAAGGGGATGATTTCATCGATTAAAGCTATCTTGCTCATTTCGGTGATACTTTCATGGAGGATGCTGAAGGTGAAGGGGAAGGTGAAGAAGAGGCACGTGATGATCCCGTTGATGATCTTGGTCGGACCCTTTCTGATGCTGCGGAGGCGTTGCGAAACTGAAAAGGAGAGGGAGAATTTGGATCGCATGTTAGAGGATCACAGAAAGGCGCTGTACCCCGGATGCGATGATGGTTTGAAAAAGCTGGGCTGCACACTTTGGATTTGCTGAAATGGAAGGCAGAGGCAGGTGTAGCTGACTCGGCATTTGAAAACTTGCTGAAAATGTTGAAGAATATGTTTCCAAAGGATAACGAGTTGCCCGCCAAGATGCGTCTGAAGCAAAGAAGGTTGTCTGCCCTCTAGGTTTAGAGGTTACGAAGATACATGCATGCATCAACGTTGCATCCTCTACCGCGGTGAATACGAGAATTTGAATGAATGCCCGGTATGCACTGCATTGCGTTATAAGATCGAGGCGATGACCACGGTGACGATGTTGAGGGCGAAACCCAGGAAGAGGGTTCCCGCCAAGGTGATGTGGTATGCTCCTATAATACCACGGTTGAAACGTCTGTTCAGGAACAAAGAGCATGCCAAGTTGTTGCGATGGCACAAAGAGGACCGTAAGTCGGACGGGGAGTTGAGACACACCGCAGATGGATCTCAATGGTGAAAGATCGACAGATGGTTCAAAGATTTTGCAGCTAATGCAAGGAACATAAGATTTGCTCTAAGTACGGATGGCATGAATCCTTTTGGCGAGCAGAGCTCCAGCCATAGCACCTGGCCCGTGACTATGCATCTACAACCTTCCTCCTTGGTTGTGCATGAAGCGGAAGTTCATTATGATGCCAGTGCTCATCCAAGGTCCGAAGCAACCCGGCAACGACATCGATGTGTACCTAAGGCCATTAGTTGATGAACTTTTACAGCTGTGGGGTGGTGTCCGTGTGTGGGATGAGCACAAACAAGAGGAATTTGACCTCTGACGTTGCTTTTCGTAACCATCAACGATTGGCCTGCTCTTAGTAACCTTTCGGGACTGTCAAATAAGGGATACAATGCATGCACGCACTGCTTACATGAGACTGAAAGTGTACATTTGCCAAATTGTAAGAAGAACGTGTACCTTGGGCATCGTCGATTTCTTCCGAAAATTCATCCGAAGAAAGAAAGGCAAGCATTACAACGGCAAGGCAGATCACCGGCGAAGCCTGCGGAACGACCGGTGCTGAGGTATTTGATATGGTCAAGGATTTGAAAGTCATCTTTGGAAAGGGTCCTGGCGGACAATCAGTTCGAAGGAGCTGACGGGCACGCAGCCATGTGGAAGAAGAAATCTATATTCGGGAGCTAGAATATTGGAAAGTCCTAGATGTCCGCTCTGCAATCGACGTGATGCACGTTACGAAGAATATTTGCGTGAACCTCCTAAGCTTCTTGGGCGTGTATGGGAAGACAAATGATACAAAGGAAGCACGCAGCAGGACCAGCAACGTTTGAAAGACCACGATGACCGGCATCCGGAATGGTTTCAAGGTCGTGCCAGCTACGCTCGACCAAAGAAGAGAAGGTCATCTTTTTGAATGCCCGAGCAGTATGAAGGTCCCGTCTGGATTCTCGTCCAATATAAAGGGAATAATAAACATGGCGGAGAAAAAGTTCCAAAACCTGAAGTCTCACGACTGCCACGTGATTATGACGCAATTGCTTCCGATTGCTTTGAGGGGCTCCTGCCGGAAAATGTTCGAGTAGCCATTGTGAAGCTATGTGCATTCCTCAATGCAATCTCTCGGAAGGTAATCAATCCAGAAGTTCTACCACGGTTCTGAGCGATGTGATCCAATGTCTTGTCGATTTCGAGTTGGTGTTCCCGCCATCCTTCTTCAATATTATGACGCACCTCCTGGTTCACCTAGTCGAAGAGATTTTCGTTCTCGGTCCTGTATTTCTACACAATATGTTCCCCTTGAGAGGTTCATGGGAGTATTAAAGAAATATGTTACGTAACCGTGCTAGGCCAGAAGGAAGCATCGCCAAGGGCTATGGAAATGAGGAGGTAATTGAGTTTTGTGTTGACTTTGTTCCTGACCTTAAGCCGATTGGTCTTCCTCGATCATGCACGAGGGGAGACTAAGTGGAAAAGGCACGATCGGAATGAAATCAACGATATGTATGGACGGCCATTCTCTGACTGAAGCACACCACACTGTACTGACCAATTCCAGCTTGGTGGCTCCGTACTTTGAGAAACACAAGAATATTTTACGTTCTGACAACACGGGGAAGCCTGAATCCTGGATTAGGAAGGCCCACATGGAGACTTTCGGCAGTTGGTTGAGAAAACATTTAATGAATGACAATGATGTTGTAGATCAGCTGTACATGTTGGCCAAGACACCATCTTCGACTATAACGACTTTCCAAGGGTACGAGATAAATGGGAATACATTTTACACGATCGCCCAAGATAAAAGAGCACCAACCAAAACAGTGGTGTCCGCTTTGATGCAGCAATCGAGAATGGGCAAGAGGTCACATATTATGGTTACATAGAGGAGATATGGGAACTTGACTATGGACCCTCCTTTAAGGTCCCTTTGTTCCGGTGCAAATGGTTCAAGCTAACAGGAGGTAGGGTAAAGGTGGACCAGCAATACGGAATGACAATGGTGGATTTCAACAATCTTGGTTACCTTGACGAACCATTCGTCCTAGCGAAAGATGTCGCTCAGGTTTTCTATGTGAAGGACATGAGTAGCAAACCGAGGAAACGGAAAGATAAGAAAACGATCAGTACATCATGCGATGATCCAAAGCGCCACATTGTTCTTTCGGGGAAAAGAAACATCGTGGGAGTGGAGGACAAGACAGACATGTCAGAAGATTATAATATGTTTGCTGAAATTCCGCCCTTCAAAGTGAACACCGACCCAAGCATTAAGTTAAATGATGAGGATGCTCCATGGATACGGCACAATCGTAAGCAAGCAGGGACACAAGGGAAGAAAAATGATGTGTAATAATTTATTGTACCAAACTTTGTTGAATGGATCATGTGAATTATATTACCCGTGATGTGTTTGGTGTCAATTTTCGAATGATTCGAGATACCACTGATGATACATGAAATTTGGAGTGATTTAGTCATACTCCTGCCTAGGCGTATAATATGCATACTCGTAGTCTTCATAGCCGCCGCCGTCGTTGTCTTGGTAGTCGCCTTCTAAGTTGCCGCCGCCGATAAATGCGTCTTTGTCGTCGCTGCTGTCGTCGCTGTCGTCAGCGGCGCTTCGTGGCTTCGAATCGAGGGTAGCGCAGGCGGGGGATATCGCCGCCGTGATGTAGTCCATGACGCTCTGCAGAGTCCGCCATACCACCATAGCCGACGGCCGGCCTCGTGGAAGTTCGGGAGGCAGACCGTCCTCCTCATACTGGCGGCGCCCTCTCACGCCGATTGATGAAGAAGGCGTCCCAAGTATGTTGGTTATCGGGATGCCAGCGAGATTCATCCGCTGCTCCGGCGTGAGTCGAGGTAGTAGTGGTTCGTGATGGCCGCCCGTATGCGATACCACGAGGGACGGAAGGACCGGCACGCCGCCGGCGCTTAGGCTCCAGCCGGTGGGGACGCGGTAGCCCGGTGGACAAGGGTAGTTCGAGGCGCAAAGCTCCTCCACCTGCTGGTAGGTTAGAGTGGGTGCGGTGGAAGCCATGAGAGAGTGATGAGAGATTGTAGAGATGTGATAATGCTGGCCAAGCCGGGCTACATATTGTTGGGGAACGTTGCAGAAAATTAAAATTTTTCCTACGGTTTCACCAAGATCCATCTATGAGTTCATCTAGCAACGAGTATTCAGATTAAATAGCATCTACATACCACTTTGTAGATCGCAACGGAAGCTTCGGAGTGAACGTGGATGAGGTAGTCGAACTTGCCGCGATCCAATTCACCGATGATCTAGTGCCGTTCGGACGGCACCTCCGCGTTCAACACACGTCACGGTCAGCGTAACGTCTCCTTCTTCTTGATCCAGCAAGGTGAAGGAGAGGTTGAGGAAGATGGCTCCAGCAGCAGCACGACGGCGTGGTGATGGTGGAACTTGCAAGATACTCGGCAGGGCTTCGCCGTGCACTACGGAGGAGGAGGATGTGTTGGAGAGGGAGAGGAGGCGTCCAGGGCAAAGGTGCTGCCCCCTCCCTCCCCCCTTTATATAGGTGCCAAGGAGGGAGGGCGCAGCCATGCCCCTCCTCCAAGGGAGGGTGCGGCCAAGAGGGGAGGTGTCCACCTCCCCAAGGCACCTCGGAGGTGCCTTCCCCCTCATGGACTCTTCCCTCCTTAAACCCTAGGCGCATGGGCCCCTTGGGGCTGGTTCCCCTTGGCCCATGTGGGCCTAGGCGCACCACCTAGGGCCCATGTGGCCCCTTGGGGCTGGTGGCCCCACTTGGTGGACCCCCGGGACCCCTCCGGTGGTCCCGGTACAATACCGATATCACCGAAACTTGTCCCGATGGCCGAAATAGCACTTCCTATATATAATTCTTTACCTCCGGACCATTCCGGAACTCCTCGTGACGCCCAGGATCTCATCCGGGACTCCGAACAACATTCGGGTTACTGCACATACATATTCCTACAACCCTAAGCGTTCTGAACCTTAAGTGTGTGTAGACCCTACGGGTTCGGGAGACATGTAGACATGACCGAGGCGGCTCTCGAGCAATAACCAACAGCGGGATCTGGATACCCATGTTGGCTCCCACATGCTCCACGATGATCTCATCGGATGAACCACGATGTCAAGGATTCAATTAATCCCGTATACGATTCCCTTTGTCAATCGGTATTTTAC
The DNA here is from genome assembly GCA_021605145.1 of Aegilops bicornis. NCBI lineage: Eukaryota > Viridiplantae > Streptophyta > Magnoliopsida > Poales > Poaceae > Aegilops > Aegilops bicornis. The sequence continues at coordinate 46,703,391 of CM038669.1, forward strand.
TTGCCCGAGATTCGATCGTCGGTATACCAATACCTCGTTCAATCTCGTTACCGGCAAGTCACTTTTCTCGTTACCGTAATGCATGATCCCGTGATCAAACACTTCGATCACATTGAGCTCATTGTGATGATGCATTACCGAGAGGGCCCGGTGATACCTCTCCGTCAAGCGGAGTGACAAATCCGATCTCGATCCATGTAACCCAACAGACACTTTCGGAGATACCCGTAGTATACCTTTATAGTCACCCGATTACGTTGTGACGTTTGGCACACCCAAAGCACTCCTACGGTATCCGGGAGTTACACGATCTCATGGTCTAAGGAAAGGATACTTGACATTGGAAAACTCTAGCAAGCGAACTATGCGATCTTATGCTATGTTTAGGATTGGGTCTTGTCCATCACATCATTCTCCTAATGATGTGATCCCGTTATCGATGACATCCAATGTCCATAGTCAGGAAACCATGACTATCTCGTCGATCAACGAGCTAGTCAACTAGAGGCTCACTAGGGACATGTTGTTGTCTGTTATTCACACATGTATTACGATTTCCGGTTAACACAATTATAGCACGAATAAAGACAATTATCATGAATAAGGACATATAATAATAATGCTTTTATTATTGCCTCTAGGGCATATTTCCAACAGTCTCCCACTTGCACTAGAGTCAATAATCTAGTTACTTTGTGATGAATCGAACACCCATAGAGTTCTGGTGCTGATCATGTTTTGCCTTAGGGAGAGGTTTAGTCATCGGATCTGCGTCATTCAGATCCGTGTGCACTTTACATTTTTCTATGTCTCCATCTTGAACATTTTCACGAATGGAGTTGTAGCGACGCTTGATGTGCCTGGTCTTCTTGTGAAACCTGGGCTCCTTTGCAAGTGCAATAGCTCCGGTGTTGTCACGAGAAGAGCTTGATTGGCCCCGACGCATTGGGTATGACTCGAGGTCGGTGATGAACTCCTTCACCCAAATTGCTTCATGTGCTGCCTCCGAGGCTGCCATGTACTCCGCTTCACATGTAGATCCCGCCACGACGCTTTGCTTGCAAATCGCACCAGCTTACTGCCCCACCATTCAAAATATACACGTATCCGGTTTGTGACTTAGAGTCATCCAGATCTGTGTCGAAGCTAGCGTCGACGTAACCTTTTCTGACGAGCTCTTCGTCACCTCCATAAACGAAACATTTCCTTAGTCCTTTCAGTGTACTTCAGGATATTCTTGACCGCCGTCCAGTGTTCCTTGCGGGATTACTTTGGTACCTTCCTACCAAACTTACGGCAAGGTTTACATCAGGTCTGGTACACAGCATGGCATACATAATAGAACCTATGGCTGAGGCATAGGGGATGACACTCATCTCTTCTATATCTTCTGCCGTGGTCGGACATTGAGCTGAGCTCAATTTCACACCTTGTAACACAGTTAAGAACCCTTCTTAGATTGATCCATATTGAACTTCTTCAATATCTTATCAAGGTATGTGCTTTGTGAAAGACCTATGAGGCGTCTCGATCTATCTCTATAGATCTTGATGCCTAATATATAAGCAGCTTCTCCAAGGTCCTTCATTGAAAAACTTATATTCAAATAGGCCTTAATGCTGTCCAAGAGTTCTATATCATTTCCCATCAAAAGTATGTCGTCTACATATAATATGAGAAATGCTACTGAGCTCCCACTCACTTTCTTGTAAACACAGGCTTCTCCATAAGTGCATGTAAACCCAAACGCTTTGATCATCTCATCAAAGCGAATGTTCTAACTCCGAGATGCTTGCACCAGCCCATAAATCGGCGTTGGAGCTTGCATACCTTGTCGACATTCTTAGGATCGACAAAACCTTCCGGCTGCATCATATACAATTCTTCCTTAAGGAAACCATTAAGGAATGCCGTTTTGACGTCCATTTGCCATATCTCATAATCATAGTATGCGGCAATTGCTAACATGATTCGACGGACTTCAGCTTCGCTACGGTGAGAAAGTCTCATCGTAGTCAACCCCTTGAACTTGTCGATAACCCTTAGCGACAAGCCGAGCTTTATAGATGGTCACATTACCATCCGCGTCATCTTCTTCTTAAAGATCCATTTATTTTCTATGGCTCGCCGTTCAACGGGCAAGTCAGTCAAAGTCCATACTTCGTTTTCATACATGGATCCTATCTCGGATTTCATGGCTTCCAGCCATTTGTCGGAATCCGGGCCCGCCATTGCTTCCTCATAGTTCGAAGGTTCACCGTTGTCTAACAACATGATTTCCAAGACAGGGTTGCCGTACCACTGCAGTGCGGAGCGTGTCCTTGTGGACCTTCGAGTTTCGGTAGGAGCTTGATCGAAGCATCTTGATCATCATCATTAATTTCCTCTCTAGTCGGTGCAGGCTCACGAGAAAGCGTTTTCTTGAGTTTCGCCATTTTCCGGTCAAGAGATAACACTTCATCAAGTTCTACTTTCCTCCCACTTACTTCTTTTCGAGAGAAACTCTTTCTCGAGAAAGAATCCATTCTTAACAACAAAGATCTTGCCTTCGGATCTGAGGTAGAAGGTATACCCAACAGTTTCTTTCGGGTATCCTATGAAGGCGCATTTTTCCGACTTGGGTTCGAGCTTCTCGGGTTGAAGTTTCTTGACATAAGCATCGCATCCCCAAACTTTTAGAAACGACAGCTTAGGTTTCTTCCCAAACCATAATTCATACGGTGTCGTCTCAACGGATTTCGACGGAGCCCTATTTAAAGTGAATGCGGCAGTCTCTAAAGCATAACCCCAAATGATAGTGGTAGATCGGTAAGAGACATCATAGATCGCACCATATCTAATAGAGTGCGATTACGACGTTCGGACACACCATTACGCTGAGGTGTTCGGTAGCGTGAGTTGTGAAACTATTCCACATTTTCTTAAGTGTGTGCCAAATTCGTGACTCAAGTATTCTCCTCCACGATCTGATCGTAGAAACTTGATCTTTCTATCACGTTGATTTTCAACCTCACTCTGAAATTCCTTGAACTTTTCAAAGGTCTCAGACTTGTGTTTCATTAAGTAGACATACCCATATCTACTCAAGTCATCGGTGAGGGTGAGAACATAACGATAGCCACCATGAGCCTCAACACTCATTGGACCGCACACATCGGTATGTATGATTTCCAATAAGTTGGTTGCTCGCTCCATTGTTCCTGAGAATGGAGTCTTGGTCATTTTACCCATGAGGCATGGTTACGCGTGTCAAATGATTCATAATCAAGAGACTCTAAAAGTCCATCTGCATGGAGCTTCTTCATGCGTTTGACACCTATGTGACCAAGGCGGCGATTACCACAAATATGTGGGACTATTGTTATCAACTTTAACTCTTTTGGTACTCACACTATGAATATGTGTATCATCACGTACGAGATTCATTAAGAATAAACCATTAACCATCGGAGCATGACCATAAAACATATCTCTCATATAAATAGAACAACCATTATTCTCGGATTTAAATGAGTGGCCATCTCGAATTAAACGAGATCCAGATACAATGTTCATGCTCAAACTTGGCACTAAATAACAATTATTGAGGTTTAAAACTAATCCCGTAGGTAAATGCAGAGGCGGTGTGCCGTGGCGATCACATCGACCTTGGAACCATTCCCGACACGCGCGCCGTCACCTCGTCCTTCGCCAGTCTCCGTTTATTCCGCAGCTCCTGCTTTGAGTTACAAATATGAGCAACTGCACGGTATCAAATACCCAAGAGCTACTACGAGTCTTGGTAAGGTACACATCAATTACATGTATATCACATATACCTTTGGTTTTGCCGGCCTTCTTGTCCGCTAAGTATTTGGGGCAGTTCCGCTTCCGATGACCACTTCCCTTGCAATAAAAGCACTCAGTTTCGGGCTTGGGTCCATTCTTTGGCTTCTTCCGGAAACTTGCTTATCGGTATGACAACTTCCTTGCCGTCCTTCTTGAAGTTCTTTTACCCTTGCCCTTCTTGAACTTAGTGGTTTTATTCACCATCAACACTTGATGCTCCTTCTTGATTTCTACCTCTGCTGATTTCAGCATAGCATATACTTCAGGAATGGTCTTTACCATCCCCTGCATATTGTAGTTCATCACAAAGCTCTTGTAGCTAGGTGGAAGCGATCGGAGGATTCTGTCAATGACCGCTTCATCCGGAGATTAACTTCCAGCTTGAGTCAAGCGGTTGTGCAACCCGGACATTTTGAGTATGTGTTCCTTGTGAGCCATTTTCCTCCATCTTACAGCTAAAGAATTTATCGGAGACTTCATATCTCGACCGGGCATGAGCTTGGAAAACCATTTTCAGCTCTTGAACATCTCATATGCTCCATATCTCTCAAAACGCTTTTGGAGTCCGGCTCTAAGCTGTAAAGCATGCCGCCTTGAGCGAGGGAGTAATCATTGCAGCGTGACTGCCAAGCGTTCATAACGTCTTGTTCTGCGGGGAGAATAGGTGCGTCACCCAGCGGTGCTCTTAGGACATAATCTTTCTTGGCAGCTATGAGGATAATCCTCAGGTTCCGGACCCAGTCCGTATAGTTGCTACCATCGTCTTTCAGCTTGGTTTTCTCTAGGAACGCGTTGAAGTTGAGGACTACGTTGGCCATTTGATCTACAAGACATATTGTAAATACTTAGACTAAGTTCATGATAATAAAGTTCATTTAATCAAATTTAATGAACTCCCACTTAGATAGACATCCCTCTACTAGTCATCTAAGTATTACATGATCCGAGTCAACTAGGCCGTGTCCGATCATCACGTGAGACGGACTAGTCAACATCGGTGAACATCTTCATGTTGATCGTATCTTCTATACGACTCATGCTCGACCTTTCGGTCTTACGTGTTCCGAGGCCATGTCTGTACATGCTAGGCTCGTCAAGTCAACCTAAGTGTTTTGCGTGTGTAAATCTGTCTTACACCCGTTGTATGCGAACGTAAGGACCTATCACACCCGATCATCACGTGGTGCTTCGGAACGACGAACCTTAGCAACGGTGCACAGTTAGGGTGAACACTTCTTGAAATTATTATGAGGGATCATCTTATTTACTACCGTCGTTCTAAGTAAACAAGATGCATAAAACATAATAAACATCACATGCAATTATATAAAGTAGTGACATGATATGGCCAATATCATATAGCTCCTTTGATCTTCATCTTGGGGCTCCATGATCATCTTGTCACCGGCATGACACCATGATCTCCATCATCATGATCTCCATCATCGTGTCTTCATGAAGTTGTCACGCCAACGACTACTTCTACTTCTATGACTAACGTGTTTAGCAATAAAGTAAAGTAGTTTACATGACGTTCTTCAATGACACGCAGGTCATACAAAAAATAAAGACAACTCCTATGGCTCCTGCCGGTTGTCATACTCATCGACATGCAAGTCGTGATTCCTATTACAATAGCATGAACATCTCATACATCACATATAGATCATTCATCATTCATCACAACTTCTGGCCATATCATATCACAAAGCACTTGCTGCAAAAACAAGTTAGACGTCCTCTAATTGTTGTTGCAAGTTTTACGTGGCTGAATTAGGGTTCTAGCAAGAACGTTTTCTTACCTACGTTCAAACCACAACGTGATTTGTCAATCTCTATTTACCCTTCATAAGGACCCTGTTCATCGAATCCGATCCAACTAAAGTAGGAGAGACAGACACCCGCCAGCCACCTTATGCAACTAGTGCATGTTAGTCGGTGGAACCGGTCTCACGTAAGCGTACGTGTAAGGTTGGTCCGGGCCGCTTCATCCCACAATACCGCTGAATCAAGATTGACTAGTAACGGCAAGAAGAATTGACAACATCTACGCCCACAACAAATTGTGTTCTACTCGCGCAAGAAGAACTACGCATAGACCTAGCTCATGATGCCACTTTGTTGGGGAGCGTTGCAGAAAATTAAAATTTTTCCTACGGTTTCACCAAGATCCATCTATGAGTTCATCTAGCAACGAGTATTCAGATTAAATAGCATCTACATACCACTTTGTAGATCATAGCGGAAGCTTCGGAGTGAGCGTGGATGAGGTAGTCGAACTTGCCGCGATCCAATTCACCGATGATCTAGTGCCGAACGGACGGCACCTCCGCGTTCAACACACGTGACGGTCAGCGTAACGTCTCCTTCTTCTTGATCCAGCAAGGTGAAGGAGAGGTTGAGGAAGATGGCTCCAGCAGCAGCACGGGCGTGGTGATGGTGGAACTTGCGATACTCGGCAGGCTTCGCCGTGCACTACGGAGGAGGAGGATGTGTTGGAGAGGGAGAGGAGGCGTCAGGGCAAAGGTGCTGCTGCCCCTCCCTCCCCCCTTTATATAGGTGCCAAGGAGGGGGGGAGGGCGCAGCCTTGCCCCCTCCTCCAAGGGAGGGGTGCGGCCAAGAGGGGGGGAGGTGTCCACCCTCCCCAAGGCACCTCGGAGGTGCCTTCCCCCTCATGGACTCTTCCCTCCTTAAACCCTAGGCGCATGGGCCCCTTGGGGCTGGTTCCCCTTGGCCCATGTGGGCCTAGGCGCACCACCTAGGGCCCATGTGGCCCCTTGGGGCTGGTGGCCCCACTTGGTGGACCAGGACCCCTCCCGGTGGTCCCGGTACAATACCGATATCACCAAACTTGTCCCGATGGCGAAATAGCACTTCCTATATATAATTCTTTACCTCCGGACCATTCCGGAACTCCTCGTGACGTCCAGGATCTCATCCGGGACTCAACAACATTCGGGTTACTGCACATACATATTCCTACAACCCTAAGCGTTATCGAACCTTAAGTGTGTAGACCCTACGGGTTCGGGAGACATGCGAACATGACCGAGACGGCTCTCGAGCAATAACCAACAGCGGGATCTGGATACCCATGTTGGCTCCCACATGCTCCACGATGATCTCATCGGATGAACCACGATGTCAAGGATTCAATTAATCCCGTATACGATTCCCTTTGTCAATCGGTATTTTACTTGCCCGAGATTCGATCGTCGGTATACCAATACCTCGTTCAATCTCGTTACATGCAAGTCACTTTTCTCGTTACCGTAATGCATGATCCCGTGATCAAACACTTCGATCACAAAGAGCACATTGTGATGATGCATTACCGAGAGGGCCCGGTGATACCTCTCCGTCAAGCGGAGTGACAAATCGATCTCGATCCATGTAACCCAACAGACACTTTCGGAGATACCCGTAGTATACCTTTATAGTCACCCGATTACGTTGTGACGTTTGGCACACCCAAAGCACTCCCTACGGTATCCGGAGTTACACGATCTCATGGTCTAAGGAAAGGATACTTGACATTGGAAAACTCTAGCAAGCGAACTATGCGATCTTATGCTATGTTTAGGATTGGGTCTTGTCCATCACATCATTCTCCTAATGATGTGATCCCGTTATCGATGACATCCAATGTCCATAGTCAGGAAACCATGACTATCTCGTCGATCAACGAGCTAGTCAACTAGAGGCTCACTAGGGACATGTTGTTGTGCATTATTCACACATGTATTACGATGTCCGGTTAACACAATTATAGCACGAATAAAGACAATTATCATGAATAAGGACATATAATAATAATGCTTTTATTATTGCCTCTAGGGCATATTTCCAACACATATATGTAGTGAGAAATGGCGGGAAAAATGGGAGCGGGAAGACAGGAGGCGGGAAGAAAGGTTGGTTGGTGCAACCGGGACTAAAGGTTAGACAGGACGCGTGGGTAGCGCACGACGCCCTGTCGGAGGAACAAGACAAAGCAGAAGCGGCGCCGTGCCTATAAAAGGAGCATCGTCACGCGAAGATAGAGGCGTGAAGAAATGGCGGGGAAGACATAGGCGGGAAAGAAGCTGGCGGGAAGGCTGGCGGGAAGAACTTGTGGGAAGACAGAGGCGGCCGGGAAGAACTTCTCTGAATTTTTGATATATTATTTGTATTTTAGAATTTTGAAATGAATTAGTTCTATTTTTCTGAATTTTTGATATATTATTTGTATTTTTAACATATTGAATTGAATTAGTTTTATTTTTGACATATTATTTGTATTTGCCTCGTAGGGTTTGGAGACGGTTCGTAGATACAAAGGACGTAGAACTTTATATGCATTAAATTATGTATGGAAACTTGTTCAAAATTGTATATGGTCATCCGATGATATTGAATATATATTGTATATTCCTCTTGAATTCTTTTGGTTCTAATTTCAAATTTGTTTGAAATTGTACATTCATATGCATGTATGTAGTACCGTAGAATATGTGAAACTCCTTCAAAATTAAAATAAAGCACAAAAGAAATAAAATAATACAAATTAAACAGAAAACAATACAAATTAAAAAGAAAACAATACAAATTAAACTGAAAACAGGTTTGGGGGGGGGGGGCTAAAACCCTAAACCTGCAGCTGACCTTTAGTCGCGGTTGGCGAGACCAACCGCGACTAAAGGTGAAAATATGAGCATAAAAACCATAAAAACCCTTTAGTCGCGGTTGGGCAGGCGACCAGCGACTAAAGGGTACCTTTAATCATGGGTCTCGTCGCCAACCGCGACTAAAGAGGGGGGCATAAAAACCATAAAAACCCTTTAGTCGCGGTTGGGCAGGCGACCCGCGACTAAAGGGTACCTTTAATCATGGGTCTCGTCGCCAACCGCGACTAAAGGGGCTATAAATACAAGGCTCGATTCTCGTCTTCTCCGATTCCGATTCTCGCTCGTCTCTGCCACGCCCTCGGCGCGCCGCCGTCGCCCCTCGCCCTCGACGCCGCCCGCCGTCGCCCTCGCCTACCGCGCGCGCGCCGCCGGCCGGCCTTGGTACTGCCGCCTCGCTCGCCCGCCCTCAACGCCGCCGACCGGCCTCCCTCGCCCACCGCGCGCCTCGCTCGCCCGCCCTCCCTCGCCCACCTTGCGCGCCGCCTCGCTTCGCCCGCCATGAGCCGGACTCGGCGGCGGCGGAGTCGTCCCAGCGGGACTCGGCGGCGGCGTCTTGTGAGGAGAGGGAGGCGGGCAAGCGGGCTGGCCTGAGGCACAGGCTTTGGGCAGGCTGAGCCTCGGTCGGGGGGCAGCGCTCGTTTTTTTTTTAAATTAAAACAAAACCAAATAAATAAAAAATAAAACGAACACCGATTTAAATAAAAAAAATTTTCCCCGACAACAAAAAATGAGGCGAAAAAAATTAACATTTAAAAACTGCAACATGCATAAAAATCTTAAATGCTCATTTTGCCTAAGCAAAATAAATCTTCGAAAACCAAATTTGATTTATTTATAATATCTTCGTTTTCCTAAATGTTGGTAAAGTCATATTATTCCCTCTCTTGAGATTTTTATAGGAAAACTTTATGAAGATAATTTTAAATAAATCCAATGATCCTATTTCCAAAATTTGAGAAATCCCAAATATGAAAATAATGAAACTTCCAACTCTCTCCGAGGGTCCTTGAGTTGCGTGAAATTTCCTAGGATCGGAAAATGCGAGAAAATATGATATGCATGATGATCTAATGTATAACATTCCAAATTGAAAACCAAAAACAAATTGTATTTTTTTACCAAACATTGACAAATGTTTAATTGCTTGCAAAGTTTCTTCACAAAATGACATTCGTGAAGGCGTGGTTGTCTGTTGTCCTCGCCTCCCTCTCCGTGTGTGTTGTCCTCGCCTCCCTCTCCGTGACGCCGTCTGCCGCCCGTCTCGCGCTCTACCGCGACACCCTCTCCCACCCCTTCCTCGCCTCCTTTTGCCACCGCCCTTCGCCACCGCCACCGCCACCGCCCCCCGTCCTCACTTAATTAATTTGTTTTTACTACATGTTTTCAGGACTGACATAATGGCGGACGATAGAGCTGACCCGATTATGGACAACTATGATCCGGACGGTGAAGCACATATGTTCGGCATCATAAACGGCGATATTCTATATGTGCCGACCGGAGATGAAGGGCGCCGTCAGCAAGATGATGCCGAACAAACGTCGATAAACGACGATCTTCAAATGGAAGTAGCAACCACCTCCGGCGCCGAGGTATATATATACATTGAGCCTCTGGTGATACAAACTAACTGATTTGAATAAATATGTGTGTACTAACGCAGCGACTCTCTTTCTTATTTTAGCCCTCGGCGGATCGTCGAAACAATCGAGTACGTCGTCAAAGCGTGGCGCAACCAAGACGATGAAACAAGGAGAAACATGCACCATCGAGGTTGTCGACGGTGCAACCGGCAGGCGCTGGAGCCCCGCAAGAACGCCACCAAGTTTGTCAGCCAATGCGGAGCCATTGTTAGAGACAACGTCTCGATCACCGTCCAGGAGTGGAATGAGCCAAAGAAGGCACGAATTGATGGTTTCACTTTTGTCGATAAGAGAACAAAAAAAGATTGCTTCAAGAAGCTTATGGAACATTTTGTTCTACCTCCGGAATACAACAAATTCGATGAGGAGGGTAACAAGATTGAGGAAAACAAGGAGAGGAGGAGGCTAGTCAAACAGTTCGCTCTTCATAAGATGGCCGACGCATTCCGGAAATTCAAGCAAAATCTAGCCCATGACTTTGTCAAGCAGAACAAGACTCCGGATTTCAAAGGACAATATGAGAAACTGAAACATGATTGGCCAGAATTTGTGAAGCAAAAGAAATCGGAGCAGTTCATTCAAATATCGAAAAAAATAAGGAAAATGCGGCTAAGAAGGAGTACAATCATGTTATGGGGCCAGGAGGGTATCGCATTTGGGTGCCTAGGTTGGAGAAGATGGAGAACGAGCTGAGGCGCGAGAATCCGTCCAGTGCGGAGGATGGGACCCAAGGGCCAAAAGCTGGTGGTACGGGCATGGGGAACGCTGAACCCGGAGGCGAGGGAGTGTGTTTACGGGGCAAATTAATTAAACCCACCCAAGCCCTTATTGACGCAATGAAGGATGCTCAACAGGGAAGATCAAGTTCAACAGAGAACGACGGCTGACAAAAGCCCTCGGGAATCTCGAACACGGAGGACGTGTACGAGGCATGGGGCACATTCCGTGGAAAATAGGGTTCCCCGAGCGATGACCCGTCTGATTCTGAAGCCGTAGAGAAAGATGGATCGGGAATCAGATGTTGTGGCGCGGTTGGCATCGGAAATGGATGTGATGAAGAAAACCATGAGTGTACTAGTAGCGAAAGAGATGCAGCTCGGGTGCAGCATGAAGATCATCCAGCGGATCTCGGAAGCCAGCAGCGGAGAAGCAGCGTGGCTTCCACGGAGGCCCCACCGGCTGGTGCAGATGCACCGACGATCGAAATTACTGCACGGAGCCTCTGGTGGTCGAAATTACTGCACGGAGCCTCACGGTGGTCGAAATTACTGCACCGGAGCCTCCTCGCTACCCGTGGGCGATATAAAGGAGATGAAAGAATGTCATCTGTATTATCCTATCGGGAACATGTCCATGAAGGTAGCCATCGGCGGTGCTTTACCATGTTTACTGGAGCACTCCACCACAACAACCCCATTCAAGATGGCTATGCTCGTGTCACGGTGGAGGACATAGTCCAAGGGTTTGAGGACACGGAGATTGACATTGCTACACACGAAGGGGAGAAAAGACTTGGAGATGTCAAGCGCCATTTCATTCTATGGCAAAAGAAGTTTATCAAGTTTCAGGCGAGGCGCCAAGGACAACAAGTCCACCCCTCACGGTGGTGGTGGTGGCGGTGGCGGTGGTGGTGGTGGTGGTGGTGGTGGCGGTTCACCTACACCTCCGTCACGTCAGCCGACGCCACCCCCCAGTCCACAACATCCGGCGGGTGATCAGCCGCCGCCCCGATCCTCGTCCGGCGGGTGATCGAGGCCGCCCCAATCCACCTCCGGCAAGAAGCGAAGCAGTCCTGGATTATTAACCCGGACCCTTATGTACCTAAGACCACAAAGGTACCGGAGCCATCACTGAAGCCTCTCCCCACAAGGCCTTGGGAGCGTAGTGCCGAGGAAGTCGACGCTGACGCGGCTGCTGATTTGGAGAAATGGAAGGCGGACTGCAAGAAGAAAAGAGAGCCCGAGCCCAAGCCGGTATTTTCGATGAGCAAAAGAAGTGGGCTAAGTCATTTTGAGCACACCGTCCCAAGCCGCGAAGAATCTGCCTAACGACTATGCACGTGAACTTCACAGGCAGGCACTCATGTTCAAGGAGAACAAAGAGCGGGAGAAGGCCGAAAGTAAAATAAGCGGGAAACAAGTTGCCCAGCTCGGGAACAAAGTAAACAATCGATTGCCCGCTTATAGTGGAAGCCTTCTGTCCGGATGCCCCGAGATCATACAAGCTGCGGCAAGACAGGATTGAATGTGAGTGCGAGAACAAGCGGCCAACTTAGGTATTACTCTTCGTGAACTGTTAGGCCTTGATGAGGCGCCCGATGAAGGAGGTAGTAATTACATATGTCAAGAATGGGCCTCTCGTCGAGCCTGCGCAGAGAAGGATCTACCTCCACAAATGAAAGGTCTGCTGAAATGGTACAAGGGTTACATAAAAAATAAAACGCCAAAGAATATATTTATGCGGAAGTTAGACATGAGCATCACTTCAAACATTACTATGTACAAATTGAACTGAGTGAATTGTTCCAGCTTTTCAATCTGCGCGAGCTCGACAAATCTATCATCGATTGCTACGTTACGTAAGTGATTTATTAATTTCTACCCCATCTCGTTCATATTGCCTGCACTATATATATGTCCTAACTATATTGTTGTGTCCGCTATTATACATGCAGAATGAAGATTAAGGAATGCAGAGTAAGGAACATCCATGATGTTGGGTTCATTGACCCACACATCGTTAATGGACATGTGTTGGAGCCGTCACCCGCCGACGTGGAGGCAGACCTGGCAGTTTCTTACAAAGCAGGAACTCAAAAGTGATATTCTATTTCCTTACCATTTTGGGTGAGTGTTTCTGTCTTGAGCACATTCTCTTTTGTTTACTCCATGCATAGTATGTGGCCGGCTAATCGATGAGTTATGCATGACGTACTGTGCATGTATCGTGTCCGCAGGTTCCATTGGATTCTGCTAGTAATTAAAGTTAACACCTCAGAATGTCTCGTCCACGACTCTCTGAATATGGATCCAAAGCTTTGGGGCGGCATGAGAAGAATGCTGCAGAAGTAATTATTTTCATTCATTTGTGCTCTATATCGATCGGCCTATTTCGTTCATTTCCTAATATCAAGTAACTAATAACTCTCTTGTTCATTTAATTTTCTTTGCCTCGTAGGGTTTGGAGACGGTTCGTAGATACAAAGGTCGGTGAATTCAAAAAAGAGCTAGAATTCAAAAGGTCAAAGCCTAAGAATGCTGGGGATATTCAGCCACCGGAGACCAATCTATGTGGATACTATGTCTGTGAGATGATCCGGAGATACACCTCTGAGCGGGTTCCGAGTGATACCAATGCTCTGAGGAATAACCTCGGATGATGCTTAGTCCAGAAGCTCGCTTCCGACCACTTCAAGAGGAACTAGCTGGATGGTTCAGCAGGGAAGTCCTCCATCCTAAAGGAGAACACTATTACGAGGACGACTTTATATGCATTAAATCATGTATGGAAACTTGTTCAAAATTATATATGGTCATCCGATGATATTGAATATATATTGTATATTCCTCTTGAATTCTTTTTGGTTCTAATTTCAAATTTATTTGAAATTGTACATTCATATGCATGTATGTAGTACCGTAGAATATATGAAACTCCTTCAAAATTAAAATAAAGCACAAAAGAAATAAAACAATACAAATTAAACAGAAAACAGGTTTAGGGGGGCTAAAACCCTAAACCTGTGGCGGCCTTTAGTCATGGTTGGCGGAAGAACCGCGACTAAAGGTCCTCCTTGACGGCCGCTGGCGCCCACGTGGACGGGCCGTTAGTCGCGGTTCTTAAGCAGCCGCGACTAAAGGTGGGGGGCATTAGTCGCGCTTATTTGGTCGCGGTTGCCCAACCGCGACTAATGGCAGTTGCGAACCGCGACCAAAGGCCTTTTTTCCACCAGTGTAATGGCCTCGAAGTTAAGCTTCACCTACCCTTGGGGGGTTTCTCCTATTTTGATGACCACCTGCATCAATCACTTCGCCATCGGAAATTGCATGCTTGCCTTTTTCCACAACAATTGTCAAGTAAGTTTCTTTTTGCAGGGGAATTGACAAGTAAGTTCAAATATGAAGCAAGGGATCCAGGTAGCTACGCCTGCAAGTACTGGTTTCTTTCTGGACCCTTCGGTCAGCAGAAATTGTAGGGCTCGTACGGAAGAGAAAAAATGCATTCAGTGAACTAAGTCGTAATTATTGTTTCCTAGGTAGCATGCTGCGCGTGGATATATATATTGCATTTTGTGCCATCCCAAAGAACCCAAATAGCTAGAAGCTACTCCTGTATAGAAGTATACGAGAAAGAGAGAGACAAGTAAATGTGAACCCTTGATGGGAATGAGAGGGATCTGAAAATAGGCAGGCTCTTCGCGTGCATATTCATGATGTATCTTGCTGTGACGCTGAGCTTTTTTCCCCATAACATCATGTCAAGCGGAGGGGGTTCGCGCCAGAACCTTGATATATCTAGCAATTTTAGTATACTTACTCCACAACTGTAAGCTCCTCTGAGATTATGCAAACTTAGCAGTTAGTAGTTAAGTAGTTCAGTGTTGAAGGCCAAAAAAAAGGGTTCCCCACAAAAATGCATACATGCAAGACGGAGACAAGGAAGATCCAGATGTGTCAAAATAGAATTTCTTTCAGATCGTTGCGTCCGACTCATGTTGATGCATATATACCAATATACAATACATAGGAAAGGCGGGGGTAAGGACTAAAAATAGTAACAGAACATTTGTGCATTTAGCGGGAAAAAATGATTATATGGTTTGCTTTGGTACATGCCCACAACAAGTAGACATATTACTGAACTTAAAGACAATTAATGAAGTGATTCTTAAGTACTTAACATTTTAGAGTATTATTACTCTATTATGTAACATTAGTCACGCTTAGATGTGAATTAGGCCCATTCACAACGGGCAAAAAGGAAACAGCCGTAGTTGATCTAGGAAAATTTGTCTTGAAGTTATTACATAAGACGTAGTTGATGGCGTTGAGTGATAGCCTGGCCGTTCACGACTGGAGGACAGGATTATGCGTTTTACTCCCACATTGCCAAGGCAAGGGAGGACAGGATCATACACGACGGTGATCTCCGAAGAAAGGGAGGAGGATTGTGCGTAGCAACGAATAGTCATGGACATGGTTCTGATCATGCACTTGGGTTGTGACAATGTGTATTGTGGCGCCCACATCCGTCATCTGTGTGGGAAATATGTGGTCCAGACTGAAATACTCCTTCACACCACTAGTGATACTATAAAGCAACAGAAAGTCAGTTTGTGCTCGAGCCCTGTGTCGGTCACCCGCGGGGCGGCCGGGCCCGAAACCCTAGCCGCCGGAGGCCGCACACCCCACCACCCCCAGGGTTTTAGTTACCGCTCGAAATTTCAAGATTTACCACGGTTACTGCATATTTCGGTCCCCCTCGATAAATGGGCATTTTGAGGAAAAAAATCAAAATTCTCGAATTTTTTGAATTCAAACGCTCAATGTATAGTAAAGTATGGCAGCACTTGACAACACGTGTGTAGACAATGTTCCACTAGCTAGTAGCGCTTTCATGATAAATATGAGTTCAAGTGCTATCTATATCTATTTTGAACGAATTTGAATTTTAATTCAATTATAAATTTCATTCAAAATTCGTTTGAAATTTGCTCAAAATTTCATGGTATCCGTGGTAACCACGTTTACCAGTCCCCCTCGGTAAAAATGCACCATTCGGTAACCAAAACCTTGACCACCCCTACGTCCGCCGCCGCCGGGCAAAGCCTGTGCGTCGGCGGCGGCGGCGGGTCTTCTCTTCCCTCTCGCCTTGTGATGGAGCTACGCGGGGCTGCTCCCCTGGGCGGAGGAGGCGCTCGGCGTCGCGGGTGCTGGGCGTGGCGCGTGGCGTGGCTTTGACGCGCTGGAGGCAGTGGTGGCGCGGCCGGGCAAGCAGAGGCTGGGCGGCGTCTGGATGAGGGCCGCGGCTGTCTTGGTAGCGTGGATCCGGCGTGTTGCTGTTGTGCTGGCGCTCGTGGATCTGGCGTGCCACTATCGCGGCGGCGGGTATGGCGGTCGGCTGGGCGCTGGACGGCGCGAGGAGGCGCACGCGGGAGTTACGGGAGAGTCGAGCTCTTGGGCGTGGTGAGCAGGGTCGAGCCCGATCTGGGCGGATCTGCTTGCTCGATGTGCATTTGGCTTCCCCGGTGCAGATCTACCAGGGTAGTTGGCTGGCGACCTCCTGGGCGCGGCCTAGAGTGAGATGTGAAACAGTGCTTTGTATGCCATGGAATTGTTATGCAGGAAGAGCTGGCTGGGTCAAAGGTTTGGGTGGGTGAGGCTGCTGGCGAAAGCCGCGGTTCGGTTGTGGCCGGAGTAGTCGATGGCGGTGCCTACAGGCGTCGTTCCCTTGTTGGAGGCATCGATTTTGCAGTCCTTCCCTTCCCTTGCCTGACATTCTTCAGGGGAAACCCTAGATCCGGTCTCCCGGGTCGGACGATGATGACGCTATCAGCTTTGCTCGATGTCGTGTCTCCTCTTGAGGACACCGTCTTTGAAGATAGACTCAGTGAGAGGGACTTAGTGCTCGTGTAGGTGGTTGGCGACGACTGTGTAGCATCTCCGTGAGAGCAGCAGAAGCACCCTCCACATGCAAGTGCGTTAGGCGAGTTATGTCGGCCAACCTCGCAGAATTGAAGCGGCGTATGTTTGCTCGTTCGGACATAGCGTTCCTCTTTGACGTCGTTGAGTTTTGCGGATATGCTTGTGGCAGCCCGGATTGATACAACGGTTTTCGGTGTGCATTTTGGTAGCGGCGAAAGCGCTCTGATGCCCGGCCTGGTGTGTTGTGGGGTATTGGCCTTCTGATGTGTTGTATGTTTTGTGTTGCTTTAAGCCTAGTCTTGTTAGGCGTTGTTTAGGTTTTCGCCCAATTTCCCTTGATAAACTGAGCAACCCCTTTTCATTTCTTCTTTTTTAGCACTCGTCTTATGCAGTGCATTCCTCCTTTGCGGGTGTTACTTGTAATACCTCTTTCTGAATTTGGCAGCTCTGCTGCCAATGTTTGATACTATAAAGCAACCTATCGTGCTCACTTGCTCAGTTGTTGTTGTGAACAGATGTCAGTAATGACCTCATGAGCTGGTTTTGTTAACAAACCCGGCTGCAAGTAAATAACCGGTTGGGAAAGCATAGAATTCCCACTGGTTCACATCACTAACCGGTTAGGATAATACCTCAACCAATCAAGAAAGATAATGAATTTGAATAAAGATCTTTTTCAAATGAGTTCTGGAGTATAATCCGACTAAGACTTTTTCCTTTTTCTTTGACAATATCAACCGACTAAAGAAATTTGTTTCTCGACGGGTTAACTTTTCAAACCGACAATGACAGTTTTCCTGAATTATTAATGCAAAGTAACCGGGCATCATGCAAGTGTCTATTGTTGGGAGATAGCGCGTTGCCAGCTTGGTATAGATGCTTCCAATTTTACGCCATTTTATAACCAATTTATTGAATTCTATATCCAATATATGATAATCAAAAGTTTGTATATTAATTAAATAAGTTTCATCTAAAGAAACTAGTAGGCCCGTAGCACCAAATTTCTTCAGGGTTCATGATTCCTCATCTTCCAACAAATGAACTAATAATATGGGCGAGGAATAGGGATCAAAAGTGCGATCTTGGCTCGTGTCGGGCCACTGATTAGCCATAGGATTATGATTCTTGATCGTGGGATTGACTACATTCAACCTTGTTCAAGAATTCCTATGCTAAATCAGTTAACTTGCCGATTAATCCCTACTCGTAGGGTCACCAAATAGCTGATAAACTGATAAATCAGTAGATTAACTTGCCGATTAGCCTATTAATTCCCTATTCGTCAGCCAACCGAGCAGCCATCAGTTAACGATTCCTCAACAATGATATTTACACGTATGTGGCCCATAGTTTCAACAAGGATTAGCACCAATAATTATGATTTTTCCACAAATAGTGATTTCTTTCTGAAATCAACCTCTTTTGAGAATCATGCCCGATTTGATCATCTGCAACAAATCCTTTAAACTGTTGTAACATGATTTGTACTAAATATGCGGACGTGTGGAAAGGAAAGAAAGCAGACTCTGAGCTATCAGATGGATGACAAATGAACAATGCTTGAAGAGACCCAAACGATTAGCCATCCGGCTTGTTCAATATAATAGATAGATCATAAATGCTATAAAAGAAAGTAGATGGATGCAACACTTACCCACAGAAGCTCATCATATAAGAGAAGAGCCCCTTGCTTTCTCCCTGTAATAACTTGCCATACTCGTCCATAGTAGAGAGTGTAGCTAGCTATCGTATAAATATAAGAGAAAGAGCAAGCTTGGAGAAGATAATTAGTTCAAGTTTGAGTCTTCTCAATTGGATTGAGAGGAATCAGGAAAACAGGCGGACGTTGTTGGATGCATAGACTAAGGTATAAATGTTGCAACACCACGTAGTTTTTCAGTGGATCATGAACTTTTTTGGGCAAGCATGTTCATGCTAGCAAAGGGTTGGGAAAGGTTCCCATTCACGGTCCATCTAAGGGCATGTTTGGCAAAAGGAGGTTTCAAAGCCCAAGGGAACTAACGATGGGATGGGATTCGGTGAACGCCTCCTATTCACCCAATACCCTCGGCTCCCCTCCGATACACAATTCCCTTTTGTCCCCAAAGATCCAAAGGAATCACTCAAGGCTAACGACTAGGTGCTACAAGGATTCACTCGAGCCATAATTGTCGTGTTGGTGGCAAAGAAACGCCAGACCTATATGTCCTCTAGGAGCAACAATCTGTGCATGCTCGTCCAATGCTAGAGTGACTTTGTGCACGAGTACAACCTATATTGTAGGACATGTACTATTCAAATTGAAGATGGACCATAGAGGAACTTTCCGCGGACATGGTGATTAAGCTCCTTTCTATTGGCGCTCTTTATCAGTTTCATTCAGAACTGAATTTGGGGAAAACCCCTGAATTCAAATTAAGAAAAATCGGTCTTTGGCATGCTTTTTACTCTGAAGTCAGGCTGGCTAACTCTCTAATGTACTCCCTCCGATCCAAAATAATTGTCATGGTTTTGAACTATCGTTGAAGTAAACTTAGTGTAAAACTGCAACACATATTTTGGATCGAAGGGAGTACTATATCCTACTCCCTCCGTCCAAAAATAAGTGTCACTGATGTAGTACAAAATTTGTACTAATTTAGTACAAAATGAGTGGCACTTATTTTGAGACAGAGGGAGTATATAATAACCCATTGTATCAAAATTTACTATGTAACTAAAAAAACGTGTTCCTAGATTTCCATCCTTTTATTCTGATTGTACAATGTAAATTGTAGATGAACAACAATGATAACTTATAATTTAATCATGAGGTAACATCCGTGAGTTATAGAATTGTAGATGAACAAATAATGGAAGGCATTAACATAGCTTAGTAGGTCAGAAACCCGATTTCGAATAGATAAAGCATATGACAGTACAGTTTCAGCATTCATGCATCAGATATACATTGCTTCCGTCCAATCTTACAACTTCCATAATGCTACTGGTTTTCATTGCGCAAATCTTTGTTACTTCCTATTAACACGTGCAATTTGAGAATGAACACAGGTCTCACTTAGACGACTATTCATAGCACTCGACTACAAAATTATATTAGATACACAAAAGAAAATAATGCACCCCATAGTTTTTTAACCCTGATATTGCATCTCCGTAAAATCCCAAACAAAGGACAAATCTGATCAGCCATGCGATCGGAACAGATAATCACTCGCTCTCTCAAAAAAAAAAAAAAAAACTGGATAAACAGTACTGTCTAACATATCACTCTAACTGAATGCCTACCTGCAAAAGAAATGAAGTAAAAGGGCATGGTTACTCAGATAGCTAATAAGATGTAAGGCATTAATAGATTAAAATAAGCCATTAAGTCTATTAGATTATGCTACCATCCATATCAGCTGGTCCGAAGGGGCGTGCCATATAAGATGCACCAATTACTGCTTATGTCGCAGAAGTTGCACCATTACAGCTGCCATCAAAGACTGTGCAACCCAGACTAACATTTAATAAGAAAGATGTGGATTTCTCCAGCTTTAGCGTCTCACTCATCTCCCTTTGACTGGGTGGACTCACCGGAAAACGGACTCTGCTCGCCGGAGCAGCTCAAATTCAGGCAGGAAAATAGCACATTAACTGAAGAAAGAACAGAGACCTCACAAGCTCAGTTATTGATCCAGCTCCCTGGTACCTGCCACGGTGGAAGCCTTCCTTTTATCTATTTCTCCAGAGTGGGATTGGCTTCAACGTGCCCTCCCCTCCTTTTCAACATGTTAACAGTGCAACATTTCCACAGGACATGCATTGCTCACACCCATACCACGCACCATCAGCTATAACTTTGCTGATGACTGAGGAAGGAGATGCATAGCCTAGACAGGAATCTTTTCTTTTCTACCATCACAGGAAAAAAAATTCTCGAATATGCACGAGTGTGCATATCATATATTAAAGAAGAAGGGCAAAAGAAATGCCTCCCACGCTACTCCTCACGTCTATCCCACCGTGCCAGCTAACTAAAGAAAGGGCTAACATCCCCTTTTAGTAGGCCTGCCGACACCCACACTAAGCCCTCGAGCCTAATTCTACGCAGCAACACCTCACACGAGGGTTGTGCCCCATCAAAGACAATGGCATTCCTATGCTTCCATAGCTCCCACATTGTTAGTCCTAGAATAGTACGCAGATCCTTCATGTTCATGCCGTTCAGTCCACGTTTGTTGCATAGCCAAGGTGCAAGGATGTCCTGCTGTGTTGGTGTCCAGTCTGGCCGCCCAAAAGCCTGGCAAATCTCCTTCCAGACCACCCTGGAAAAGACACATGTGAGCAGTAAGTGGTTGATTGTTTCCTGCTCCTGGTCACAAAAAGGACACGCATCCTGGTGCGGTAGGGTAGCCCTTGCCGTGCTAGGCGATCCGACGTCCAACATCGATCCTGTAAGGCAAGCCAGGCAAAGAATTTGCATTGTGATGACGCGCGCGATTTCCAAGTTAGATCCCGCACCATCACAGGAAATCATGTTTCTTGTGGAAGGAGTAGAATCGTCTAGCTTTAGGAAAAGAATTGTGCAAGTCATAGTTAAACCTAGTCCACTGATCCATCATACTGAACGGGTAGATCTTCCTCTTTCTATGTTTTTCCATGATTTAAACTTGGGAACTCCTATGGTGACTCCAATTAGATAAGAACCTTTACGCAAATGCTTTATATCCTTCCATACTGTCACCTTCACCAAGTAGCCCGTCGAATTCCGGATAGGCAATTTTGATGCCCAAATGCATCCAAAAGCAGGCTTAATATTTGCCAGCAATAGTTAGTCTCTATGCAACAAGGTATGCCAGCAGGCACAAAGACAAACAAGAAAATCACTCTTGGTTTCTCCGGCAATCCATCCCAACAAAGTAAGCCCGTTTAATTATAAATTGTGCGGCCTCACGAGTCACCACCCAAACAAAGCAAAGCTCCATAGCATCAGTGTATATATATCCTCCCAAAGCTAGCACAAAAACATCAGCGACTGATTCAATGGCACTCAACTGCTACACCTTGTTGGCGCTGCTCGCACTCTCGGTTCCCCTGGCTGTTGTGGCCGGCGACCCGGACATCCTGGCCGACTTCATCGTCCCAGCGAGCGCCAACCCGATGAACCTTACCGGCAACTTCTTCACCTACACCGGCTTCCGCCCCACAAGGTCAGTGACGTCTGGTTTCACCTTGACCAAGGCCACCATGATGGAGTTCCCGGCCTTGAACGGCCAAAGCGTGTCCTATGCCACGCTCACATTCTCTCCAGGCTCGGTCAACCCCACACACACCCACCCGCGTGCCTCCGAGCTGCTGGTCGTCATCAGCGGCACGCTCTCTGTCGGGTTCATCGACACCGCCAACAGGCTCTACACCCAGGACCTCGCCACGGGCGACATGTTCGTGTTCCCCAAGGGGACGGTGCACTACCAGTTCAACCAAGGGAACAGCACCGCCACGGCGCTCTCCGCATTCGGGAGCGCCACGCCTGGGCTCGTGTCCGTTCCCCTTGCTGTGTTTGATACCGGCATCGACAACACCGTCCTCGCCAAGTCGTTCAAGACTGACGAGGCGACCATCCAGAAGCTCAAGGCTGGCCTGGCTTTCCGGTGCTGTTAACCAACCAATCGCTTGATGCCTGGGTACCATGCTGTGTTCTGAGTTTAAGATTTATATAATTGCAGACCCCTGCAAAACTGCAACAACCAAATATAGGTAAATAAAAGACAAAGTGGGTGATCTCAACACTGAAAATAAGGTTTATTATATCAGGCAAGCAAACCGATTTAGTACTGTAGTACACACCATGTCTGCGTCCAGATACATTCTGGACTGGGTTCATGTGAAATGAAAATTGATTTGATATGGAATTGGACTTTAGAAATACAATTGCATCGGCCAAAGAAAAGCAGGTCACCTCTTTTAACCGAAGAAAATACCAGTTCATTATAAGCTGACGAAACTTCCAAAGGCTTTGGTCTG
The DNA here is from genome assembly GCA_021605145.1 of Aegilops bicornis. Lineage (NCBI taxonomy): Eukaryota > Viridiplantae > Streptophyta > Magnoliopsida > Poales > Poaceae > Aegilops > Aegilops bicornis. The sequence continues at coordinate 46,726,185 of CM038669.1, forward strand.
ACAGTAACTGCAATTTTCAAATAAAAGTGTATGACAGAAAGATTTCCAAACCAGTGTGTTCTCCCTTCTTTAAGAAGGCAATCCATATTCTTCTTTCTCTTTATTCTAGCAGATGGTGTAATCTTGACTGTAAAATGTTATGTGAGCTGAATATATTGGTACCTTCGGGTGCCTTTCTCTGTTCAAAAAAAAAAAAAAGAAGGCAATCCATATAGCAGAGGAGAAAAGCAAAACCATCAAGGATCTGGAGTCTGACTATAGTTGCATAAGTTATAACTCAGAACTTGGTGTTTTCATCTAAAAAATTATTGAAACTATCAGGAAAAATGCAGATAGGTAGCAATAAAGTGATATATCCAAAAGCTCAATTTGTAATATTATGTATGAAGACCTCTATGTGGATGCTAGCAAACAACGACCGAAATAGCGAAACTGTAATGTCATGCAAGTTCTGGGCAGGACAGTATAGAGATTTGTAAAATGCAAGTGGATTTCTCTGAGAAGTAAAGGATCTGAGCTCTATAGAAGTTGCATCATGTGGTAAAAAGTACAAACAAAACAGTGAAACTAATCGTGTGGTGCCTATTGCGAGCAAGGCAAGACACTTGCAAAACTGCAACAACTATATACTCCCTCCGTCCGGAAATATTTGTCATTAAAATGGATAAAAGAGGATGTATCTAGACGTATTTTAGTTCTAGATACATCTCTTTTTATCCATTTTGATGACAAGTATTTTCGGACGGAGGGAGTACCTAAATAAAAGACCAAGTGGATAATCTGAAGACTGAAAATAAGGTTTATTATATCAGGCAAAGCAAACAGATTTGGTACTCCCTCCGTCCGGAAAAGCTTGTCCCTCAAATGGATGTATCTAGCACCAAGTTAGTGCTAGATTCATCCATTTGAGGAACAAGGTTGGGACATGTTTTTTCAGACGGAGGGACTACTGTATTACGCACCATCTGTCCAGATACATCATCCTCTGGACTTGAGAAATAGAATTGTACTGGCCAAAGAAAAGCAGGACATCCTTTCTTTTTTACCAAAGAAATATACAGGTTCAGTATAAGCTGACGAGACATATTTTGGATCACACAGATCAAAGGCTTTGGCCTGGCAATAAGTGCAATTTTCAAATCAAAGTACTCCCTCCGTCCGAAAATACTTGTCGGAGAAATGGATAAAAATAGATGTATCTAGAACTAAAATACATCTAGATACATCCATTTCTCCGACAAGTATTTCCGGACGGAGGGAGTATATGATAGAAAGATTGCCATACCAGGGTGTTCTCCCTTCCATACCAGGGTAATCCATATTGCAGAGGAAGGCAAAACCATCAAGGATCTGGAATCTGACAGTAGTTGCATAAGTTGTAAACTCGGTGTTTTCATCTACAAAGGTGGAACTATCAGAAAAAAATGCAGATAGCTAGCAACAGAGTGATGTACATCCAAAAGCTCAATTTGTGCTATTAGTACGAAGAGCAGTTGATGCTGACAATTAACAAACAAATTAACAACCGAAAGAGTGAAATTGTAATGCCATGCAAGTTCTGGGCAAGAACAATATAGAGATATGCAAAATGCAGATGGATTTTCTGAAAAGTAGCATTTGAGTCCACAGCAAGGCAACGCCCATCACAGAAAGCCAAGTTGCCAGCTGGAGGGCCTCACATCCTGTCCAACATGAGGCGTGCGCCCAAATTTGCTTGACTGCCGGGAATCGGCTGAAGTGATCGCTCCATAAATTAGGACTGAACATGAGGGAATAATTTGGGGCGAATGAGCAAAAACAGCTGGCTTGCGACACCCAAAACATCTCTCGGATCCATGGAACTCCATATGCGGCATGAGCAGAGAGAACACGAATTATAAGAAACAGAGGTGCAGTAAAGAAGATAGAGAAGGAATCAGGGGCAAACCACAACAAATCCCTGGATCACAACACTTGCTCACCTGAACCTACACCACCGAAAGCTGACGGCGCATCCACTGCAACCTGCTAAAGAGAGCATCTCCCAGGCACCAGGGTCTCTATCGTACAGGGAGCTTGAAAAGAAGTAATATCCTAACACTTCTCTAATTCTAAAATTCACTGGCATATCATATTGATTTCAGCTATGCAATGATAATATTGTGCAAAAATGCAACAGAAATCACTTAGCCGCTTAACATAAACCTCTCAGCTCATTTTGCTGTTTGGTGACTGGTGTATTCTAGATCAAGCAATTAGAAACAAGTAGAAACCAAGCAGCATCAATTAGGACTTGGAAGCAAACAATATAGGCATGAATCCATCTTCACCTACATGATTTTCCAAGCAAAAATCCATGGGAAAAGGCAATGCAGGCAGGTAAAAGAAGAGTATAGCAGTGCAGACATTGAAACCAAAGGATTGATTTAGAAACAAAGAATTTGGGTAAGGGATGTCCCGTCTAATTTAGACTAGTGTGTTACAATTAAAGCTAATGCTCCAAATGCATCTGGGGCAAGATTATTTTCTCGAAGCAGACAATTGATTACATAAATAAATATATTTAAAACGATATATTGTGTAACATCAAATGTTAAGGCACATTAGGTCAGGAATCAGGAGCAAGCCACAACAAATCCCTAGATCACCATGCACTTGCTCACCTGAACCTACACCAGCAAGCAAAAGCAGACTGCATATCCATCGCGACGTGCTAAAGAGAGGATCTCCCCGGCACCAGGGTCTTCGTACAGGGAGCTTGAAAAGAAGTATAATTCTAAAATTTGTGCAGAATGACAGATCATATTGATTTCAGCTACGCAATGATAACATTGTGCAAAAATGCAACAGAATTCCCTTAGCCGCTTAACATAAACCTCTCAGCTCATTTTGCTGTTTGGTGACTGGTGTATTCTAGATCAAGCAATTAGAAACAGGTAGAATTCACCTTCACCTACACGATTTTCCAAAGCAAGACTCCATGGGAAAAGGCAATGAAGGCAGGTAAAAGAAGAGTATAGCAGTGCAGACATGGGGGAAACCAAAGGATTGATTTAGAAACAAAAAATTCAGGTAAGGGATATCCCGTTTAATTTGGACTAGTGTGCTACAGTTAAAAGTAGTGCCCCAAATGCATCTGGGGCAAGATTATTTTCTGGAAATAGACAATTGATTACACAAATAAATATATTTAAAAATGATATATTGTGTAACATCAAATGTAAGGCACATTAGGTCAGATAGGTCCCACTATTCAGCAATATTATTTTCAGGTTCGATGCTCATAGCATAATTTATATGACAAATAATTGAAGCGAAAGGGCTTTGGGCAATGAAATATGTATGTGCTCTCGTACAATGTGGGAATAAATAGTGGATACCTGACATAAAGTTCACTACGATCACTTAAGAAATAGATTTAGTTGCAAACAAACAATATTATGTACTTAAATCTATCAAATACCAAACATTAGTTCAGCCTTTCCAATATCATATTAAACTGGAAAGATGTTTCTGCATGTGCCACTCATGAACCTTGAAATATATGGCTGCCATGCTGTTAATTCAGTTGGAGTACCAGTCCTTTCAGTTCAGAAGGAAATGTAATATCATTTGAGGTGGCATACAAAAATCAAAGGAGTGTTTGAAGTGGCATTTAAGTAAGCAACATTTGCAACGGCATGTAAAATGATTTATGATTTGCAGTGTCACATACAAAAATTTACATATATTGAATGAATAATCAGCTTATAATCTCAAGAAAGCAAAATGTACTTGGATCTCCACAAAGAAGTTTTACTCAATGACAAAACGTAAGCTCTACTTGTCAACCTGCCCAAGAAATTTGACACATAGTAATCCTTAACTAGCATAGAAAATGAAACTGAGCATATGGAGGAAGAACATGGAAGAGGTCATTCACAAACATTACACATCATTGTCAGTGGTTGGACAGAAAGCAGCTAACTTTCTGAGGATAAGCATAGGTTGAAATGAATGCCACTGCACCTGTTTCTTTTCAAGCATACTCAGGGTTACAAAGTTGCATACAAAAGGGAGTTGTTACCATCAACTATGCAGAACGCAATTGTAAGGTAAGTCAACATGAAGACGAAACCTGATTACTTGGAATCAGGTGGCATAGCAACCTAACAACCTAACCTGCCTACTTGACACTTGATACAACCAACAGCAAGAACAACCATCTTGGTGCTGCAGCTTTGTCAACCATGTACTGCAAAAATATGAAGTTGAAGTTAGTTAGAGGTGAAGATGAGATACAATATCTTTGATCACATCTAATTCAACAAAGTTTATGATACAAAAGCTAGATGATACCTACAATTTTGATAAGCAATCAACTATTAACTTCGTCCTGTTGAGCAATATAGCTTTTGCTTCACTTTATTTTTCTAGCCAGGAAATTTTCAGGCACAGATGCTGGATCAAGTTCCCAGTAACCACAGAGTTTGTCGCCTTCATTTGTCATGCGGTATGAAGGAATCTGATGTGAGAACATCATCATGTCACTTCTTAATATTTTCACGGCACTTGTAGATTCACCTTTCCTCTCTAGCATGAATACAGTACTAAAACCATCCACTTTTGTGAGATAGGACAATGTTAGAGAGGCAGCAGAAATCTCCAGGACCTCCACAAGATCATATTCACAGCTTTTAAAATTTTCAAAGCTCCAGCCACGATTCCAGTTCTTGTATACAGCCCATACCTGGCCAACACGAGGAAGAATTTCATACTTCTTTCCTTTACAAACCGGTGTCACTTCCATGATATGAGAGAAGACACTTGTGCAATCATAGTTGTCACTTTGACTGCTAACTCTGAATGCTCCACAGCCAGCAGACAGACCACCTTGCACCAAACGCTTCTCCGTCTCTCCACATGGACAGTACTCAAGCCATCTTATGTGGATTGTGAAGTCATCTTGATCAACTTTCTTTATGAAGGCATAGTACTTTGGGAACTTGTCGGTGTCACAATAGAGTGCCCAAATTTGTCCACTCTTGAATTTGTCAAATGACCTTATATCACCAAAGTTGAAAAACTCTGGTTCAGGATACACAAAGGTTGCTGGAGATTCAGATCGAAAGCTATCATCCCATTGGTCAACAGTATGAGCATCAATTACAGAAGCCTCTGAGCCATTATCATGCTTGCCATCTGCATTGATATTGGGTTTCTTCACTCCATTGTGAACATTACCTTCATTTGTAGCAGCGCTATCCAGACCCTCTTTGGTCTTACCAGCAGGCATTTGACACTTAAAAGAGTCTCTGGTAGACGAAACATTGCCTCCAATATTACCTTCTTGAGTGCTACTCCTGTTAAGATCTGCAGATGAAGATGCTTCTTCCAAGTTAGAAGGCATAGATGCAGGATCCAGTTCAAGGGCGCCATTAGGGATATGTGGCTTATCAGCTTCTGACAACCTATGAAAAGGGATGTTGTGTGAAAACCTTAGTGTGTCACCACCAGGAATCAAATATGGTTCTTCCTTGTCCGACTGCAGAAACAGGCTAACGAAACCTTTAACCTTTACTAAGGGAGTGACGTATGTGCCAATGCCCACAGCAAAGTCTGATTTTATCTCTACAATGTCATAGCTGTAGTTCTTATGGTCACTGGAACCTGAACTCGGGTTGATGTCACATCTCCTAAATAGGGCCCATACTTCGCCTTTCACTGGATAAATCTCATAGCTGTTTCTCTTCTTTCCTTTTGTCCATGAAACTACATGGGAAAACATTTTTCTATCTTCTGTTAAGATTGTTTTCCCAATTCTGAAACGACCACAAGCAACAGGCATGTCCTTAGAATACCATGCCTTCTCAGCATCATTGAGAGGATCAAACTCTAGCCAACTGAACCACAACATGAAGTTTTGGTGAACCTGCTTAATTCGAGCATAGTACCTTGGCATGGAATCACTGTCATCATAAACAGCCCATATTTGATCAGCTTTGAATTGAGTTGCATTCCTATTTTCCTCAAAGTCATAAAATTCTGGATCTGGATACGAGACATCACCTTCACACGGAATACTATTGACCACAGAACTAGCAACGCCATCTCTTCCAGAGTTGCGCATTTCCTCTTTTTTGCTTGCTCCTTGTTTCTCATCCAAGCCATTGACCACCTCCACATTTTCATTTGGAGTCTTTGTAATTGGAATACTGCATGCTTGTGTGGTGTACACATTACCATCTTCGTGTACTGTTCCACCATTCTTGTCAGCATTGCTTGAAGAGTATCCTTTCTTTATCCTTTTGGCCACAGGAGAATCATGAATATTATCACTGCCTTTTCTACAACCACCACTGCCATCTTCATTACTGACATTATTTTCCTGCTGGCTTGATCTCTGAGGATTCTGCCCTGTTTTCACTGCACCATTAGCATCCTTCATTACCCCTTTTCCCATGTTTGCAGGTGAAACTTTATCAGAACTTGCAAGTGGTGACTCAGTTCTGCTTGAACCATTTTCTTTATTAAGTGATGCCCTTGGTACATTCATGTTAGCACATGTCCTGGCATTAACTGTGACATTACTGTCTGACACTCCCATACTGTTAAGATTACTTGACCCTTCATTAAAACTGGGTTTCTGCGACTGAACTTGCTGATTAACAGGAGAAGTTCGCTGACTAGGAAAATGCTGAGACTGTATTCCCCTTTTCTGCATGTTTGTAGGTGAAAGTTTAGCAGAAGACACAAATGGCAATTCAGTTCTATCTGCACCATCTTTTTCTTTGATTGGTGCACTTGATACCTTTGTGCTTTCTGTGGCCCCTTCACTGTTAGGATCACCTAGACCCTCAGAGCTCATAACATTTGTTGGTACTGCACTAGGTGGACGCCTCTGAGACTGCTGTTGTTGGTTAGCAGTAGCAGTTTGCTGATTAGGAACATCCTGAGATTGCTGCGCAAATGGCAATTCAGTTCTACCTGCACCATTTTGTTTTCTGGATGGTGCTCTTGATACTTTTGTGCTATCTGTGGCTCCTTTATTGTTAGGATCACCTACACCCTCAGAGCTCATAGCATTCTTTGACCCTGCACTGGGTGGACGTCTCTGAGAGTGCTGTTGTTGGTTAGCAGCAGGAGTTTGCTTATTAGGAACATTCTGAGATTGCTGTTGCTGGTGAGCGGGATGAGTCCAACCAGGAAAACTCTGATTGTTTTGTCCCTGGTTAGTAACATAAGCTTGCTGACTAGGAGGGAACTTTTGCGGCTGCGTCCCAAATCCACTCCCTGGATATGCTGTGTCCACTCCAGCAGGAACAGATTTCTTGGACAAATCATAGGCAAGGAAAGACCTTGAACAGATTCGGCAGAGGACAAACCTCATAAGCGAGCTACAAGGATACTGGTATTTTGTTCCACAAGTCAAGCAAATAGTCCAGAAACTGGATAATCCACTTGACTTTCCAGCCTGTTGCTGTGGATTCTTCTGGGTTTGTGGGGCACCAAAGTTCTCCTTGTTGTTCGTCTTATGAGCAGGATCAGTTTTCTTTGATGCCCGTGCCCGCTTCTTTGGTACAGGGGCAGAAGTTGCAAAAACTGCTTTCCTTTTATTGTCATGGGAAGAACGTTTTACATGGTCTGTCAGTGTCATGTAGGCTTCACCAATTAACTTAAAAGCAGCTTCAGCACCCGCAAATTTGTTCTTATCTGGATGAAGTAAAAGAGCAAGTTTGCGATACTGTTTTTTAAGTACCATGTCATCTGCAGTTGGTTCTACTTGAAGAATTCCATACCAGTCTGTCTCCCCATTGATCTTAACAGAAGAAGAGCAATGAACTTCGCAAACAGCAAGCAGCTGAGAAATATTTTCAAGGCCAGGAAAAAGCTGGTGAGCCTTGAGAGCCATCTTTTTTGCACCAGGAAAGTCTGCTTCATGCAGCTTTCTTTCAGACACATCCTTGGCTCTTGAAGCTTCTTCCTTGTTGCATTCCATTGTGGTGACCCGAGGAACAGAAATAGGCACTAAACTTGTGAAGTACTCTAAACAAGAACTCTATAATTCGTCTTTATCACAATCCTGCATAAGAATGACAAGATAGTTTTATTACCAACAATATCACTTGGACACAGAATTTCTGCTATGTGAAAGTGTGCAAGAATTTTTTCTAACTTTAGAACTTGGCAACCTTAAGGTGAAAGAAAAAGGTAACACAAAATGTCTTGAGAATGAGCGTGTCATAGCCTCATAGGTGATAAGTGTCTAGACTTGTGTAGCATTTCATTGTGTCTCTGAACTTGCATAAGTATGCCAATAGAGGTGCAAATCATGCTTAAATAGCAATTGATGATCATGTAGTACTTTGAATATATTTAGGCTAGGCTCTACACAAATCAAATGAGGAGCCTGTAAATGTCCAATGACATTGTAAACTTCTTTTTATCCAAATATTAATCATCCAGCTGTTCTAAAGTTTTAGCACATCTTTTACCACAGTGAAAACCCAAAGAACTCCCAAAAAACAAGGGTCGAGACATGGAGGCAACCTCTTTATATAATAAGAGTAAATTACTCTTTAGCTAACCAGACTTGTTCAAGTGTGTCATATGGGTTACTGTTCTCTAAATGTGCACCTCTGGGTCACCAAACTAAATTAAGTGAGTCACTCAACATCACCAACATGCCATGTCATCATTACCACACCACATCAGATGAGTGAGTCAGAGTAGTTATGTGTGGAAGCCCATGTCTGTTCTGCTTAAACTTCCCGTATGCCCATGTCTGAATAAAAACCTGTTCTAATTCCATGTTCGCCCTATCTCCTTGATTCTAGCCAAATGACCCTCTATTTCCAAAGATCCCTTCCCCATCTCACATCATTTTTTCACTGAGAAACAATCTCTCCCCAAATCCACCATCATCTTAAGTTCTTAACTACAAAAGGTCTAGCATTAGTACCACCAAAACAAAAGAAGAGTGCATCGTACTCTGTTCCTGATTTGTTTCATTACCCACCCATTCCCTACATACATATCGGTTTATTGGAGTGAAATAAGCCAACACAAGTGCCTGATTCGGTCACAGCATTTCCTTGCGCAGCTGAGGGACTTCCTCGCAAGTATCCAGGCAAGAACAGGCACAGCGCCCAGAAATCCAAAAGAAACAAAAGCATGCTGAGAGAGACGTACCGGGCATGATGGCAGCAGATGAGGCGGTGACCTGCTGATTCTTGCAGCACGCAGTGGTGGGAAATTTCTGCAAAGGGAACACCAACTGAAATGCTCAAAAAGTATACAGCACGCATGTTTCCTTTATGCTCTTCTTGCCTAAAGCAACACGAACTCATGATAAGTTTCATCATAAACGAGCCAAACAACTACAGCACACAGCATATTGTCATAGGTTGAATAGAAAAAAAAACAAGGCATGCAAGGGCACTCCCATGCTCAATACGTAACTATGCCAAGTTGCCGACACACCCATTCAACATGGCATGGCTGTTACGTGCAGTCAACCATTTAATTTAATTTAGTGATCTAGATGTGCAAATTACAAGGAGCGAATAAACCAACATTTGTGCCCAATTCGGTCACAGCATTCGCCGAGCAGATGAGGGACTTCCTCGCAAGTATCCAGGCAAGAACAGGCATGGCACCAGAAATCCAAAAGAAACAAAAACACCCTACGAGAGAAAAAGGTGGGCCGGAAGCAAGAAACACACCGGGTACGATGGCGGCGGATGAGGCAGTGACCTGCTGATTCTCACAGCACGCAGTGGTGGGAAATTTCTGCAAAAGAAACACCAACTGAAATGCTCAAAATGTATACAGGCGTGCATCTTTCCTTCAAGCTCTTCTCGCCCAAAGCAACATGAACCCATGATAAGTTGCATTCGTGATTAAGCCAAACAACTACAGCACACTGCCTAACTATACCCTGTAGAATACAACTTAGATATCAAATAGTGCTACTCCCTCCAATCCAAATTAATTGACGCAATCTCTACACAATGTAAGTAAGATAATGTATAGAGTTGCGTCAATTAATTCAGATTGGAGGGAGTAAAATAAATCTCAAATTTTAAGCATGTCTTATCAGCTTAGCCCCCTCAGGATTATCCTTCAAGCTCCAACACTGCTCCATACATAACTAAGCTAAGTTGCTGGCACACCCATCATGATTTTTATGCGCAGTCACCCATTTAATTTAGTTTAGAGATCTAGATGTGTCCATTAAAAGGATGGCAACATATTTGACACACTTCAATATGACTACAAGGGTGGGAACTGAGTAACGCACCAAGCACAATGGTGGCAGATGAGGCGGTGACCTGTCAGTTCTTGCCGTCCGCAGTGATGGGAAATTTCTGCAAAGGAAACACCAACCGAAATGTTCAGAAAGTATACAGCGTTCATCTTTCCTTTAAGCTCTTCTCACTCAATGCAACATGAACCCATGATTAATTGCATTCATAATTGAGCCAAACAACTAGACATCACACTGTCTAACTATATCCTTTATAATACAACTTAGATATCAGATAATGCTCAAAAATTCTCAAATTTTAAGCATGTCTTGTCAGCTTAGTCCCCTCAACATTCTCGTCTGAGCTCCGCCACTGCTCCATACATAACTAAGCTAATTCGCTGACACACCCATCAAAGGTTATTATGTGCAGCCACCCATTTAATTAAGTTTAGTGATCCAGATGTACAAATTAAAAGGATGGTGGCATATTTGACACACTTGTTCAATATGTTAAGTGAGCTAGAGCGTAATCTGCTCTTCAATTTAAGCTGAGAGGCTGACTCCTCTGGTGCCGTGACCCCTGCCCCTTCCAGCACCATCTTTCCACCAGTGAAAAAACATCTCTCCCCAAATCTATCATCATCTTATCACTAGCATAAAATGTCTATCATTAGTACCAGCAAAACAGAGGAGAAGCGCACTGTCCTCTGCTCCTGATTCATTTCACTACCCATCCATCCCATTCCCTACAGACATAGCGATAGATCTGGGCAAAATAAAGCACAGACATCCATGATTCAGTCGCCGCATTTCATCGAGCAGACAAGGGCCTTCCTCGAACACATTCAGGTGAGACCAGGCACGGCACCCAGAAATCCAAAAGCAACAAAAACACACTGAGAGAGAAAAAGGAGATGGCTACAAGGGCGAGAACTGAGAAACGCACCGAGCACGATGGCGGTGGACAAGGCGGTGACCTGTGAGCTCCTGCCGTGTGCGGTGCCGGGAAATTTCTGCAGAGGAAACACCAACTGAAATGTTCAGAATGTATACGGCATACTACATCTTTCCTTTATGCTCTTCTTTCCCAAAGCAAGACGAACGGATGACAAGTTTCGTTCATAATTGAGCCAAATAACTGCAGCAAAGCAGCATATGCTCGTAGGTTGAATAAAAGAAGAAGAAAAACAAGGCACTGTAAGGGGGCTCACATGTTTTGAACCCATGGCAGAGCTTCCCTGTGACCAAGGGGGGCTTGGCCCCTGCCTAATCTAGCTTACATGCATCCTTAATAATACAACTTAGATATCAAATAATGCTCAAATTTAAAGCATGTCTCGTCAGCTTAGCCCCCTCAGCATCCTCGTTCGAGCTCCGCCACTACTCGGCGCATAAACATAACTAGGCTAAGTTGCTGACACACCCATTGAGCGTGGCAAGGTTGCTATGTGCAGTCATTCATTTAGTTTAGCTTAGTTATCCAGATGCGCAAATTATAGGGATGGATGGTGGCATATTTGACACAATAGTTCAGTGTGCCAAGTGACCTAGAGCGTAACCTGCTCTTTAATTTAAGCCGAGAGGCTGATGACTCCTCTGGTGCCGGTGAAAAAAACATCTATCCCCAAATCTAACATCCTCTTAATAACTAGTAGTACAAAATGGCTGCCATTAGTGCCAGCAAAACAGAGGGGAAGCGCATCGCCCTCTACTCCTGACCCCGTTTCCTTACCCACCCGTCCCATCCCCTGCGGACACAGCGACGGATCGGGGCGGAACAGACCACGGCCGGCCGGCCCCCATTACCGCCGCGGCGTTCCGTCGAGCAGGCGAGGGCCGCCCTCGAACCCGTCCGCGCGCGGAGATCCAGAAGCGGCGCGGACTTGCCGGGAGAGAAACGGGGATGCCCGCGGGGAGGCGGCGGGAACGGAGGAACGCACCTGGCGGAGCGGCGGGAACGGAGGAACGCACCTGGCGGAGCGGCGGACGGGGCGGTGGCCTGCCGGGTCTCGCCGCGCGCGGTGGCGGGCGTGGGCGCGGCGGAGCGGAGGGGAGGGGAGGGGAGGTGACGGCAGATGGGTATGGTGGTGGTTTTGTGGGGGAGGTGGGGATTTTGGGGGGTGGGAGGAGGGAAAGGGCGCGCGATTTCCACTTTCCCTCCCTCCCAGCGAAAAAAACCCGGAGGCGTTTCGCTTCCGCGCGCGCTCCCCACTACTACGGGTACGGGTGGATCCAAAACAAGATCCATCCCTACTTCTCGCCTTCAGCGAGGCCTACGGGAGCGAGATGGGCCGGCCCAGTAGCGCAGCATCCTTTCTCTCTGTTCTTCATTTCGCTATCAGTATTCGTTTTTTTTATTTACTCTTTTTCTTTTTGTATAGTTTGAAATATTTTAAATATGCACATATTACTTAATACACTCTGTATAAAATAATTGAAAAATGTTGACCAAGAATTTGAAAAATGTTAAATGTGTATAGAAAAAATGTTTATCATGAATACACAAAAAAATAGTATAAGAATTTGATCACATATTTGAGAAATGCCAATCAAGCATTCGAATTTTTTTGAACAAGTACATGAAAAATAATGATGATCAGGCATTAGAATAATATTGAAATTGTGTAGAAAAAATGTTGACCGTATATTAAAAAGATTATATTTTTTTGATCATGTACATAGAAATGTTAATCAAGCATCTGATAAAATGTTGCACAAGTATTTGAAAAATGTTTATCAAGCATCTCAAAAAGGTTAAACTTGTATATAAAAAATGTTGACCGATATTAGAATGTTAATCAAGCATCTGGGAAAATGTTGAACAAGTATTTGAAAAATACTCATCAAGCATCGGAAAAAAGTTAAATGTGTATAGAAAAAATGTTGACCATATATTAAAAATGATGGATTTTTTTATCATGTATATCAAAATGTTAATCAAGCATCTGGGAAAATGTTGAACAAGTATTTGAAAAACATTTATAAAGCATCTGTAAAAAGTTAAATGTGTATAGAAAAAATGTTGACCATATAATAAAAAATAATGAATTTTTTTGATCATGTATAACAAAATGGTAATCAAGCATCTGGGAAAATGTTGAACAAGTATTTGAAAAATGTTTATAAAGCATCTGAAAAATGTTTTTGATCATGTTTATGAAGCATTTGAGAAAATGAAGTCTCGGTTGGAAACATCATTGACTTACAAATTTGAAGATACCACATAAAAATACTTTTTTTGAAGTGCTAACGATTGATCCTATGCAAATAGATGGAACAAGTAAAACAATAGTATAATGACATAACAAATCAAACGATGATTTTGAGGTATCTTTTCAATACATCGAAAGTTTCGGTTGGAGATGAAGTTAAATATATGTGAACTGCAAAATGAGAAGAGCCATGCAAGGTATTTTCCATACGATAGTTCCTTAAATGAAAAAGCAATGGGAAACATACATAAAAACTAATGTCGATGTTTAGAATGGGAAAGTAACAACGACATGTGGAAATGCTTTCAAGGGAATGCAAATTACAGTATATTTTTGTGTTAGCGTCTACTTATTTTCCAGTCAAAGTAGCAGTTTCCAGGAAATAAGCCAGCTTCTACCAATGGCATATATTAGAGATACGAGATAACTCGTTTGAGAAAGTTACAGGTGAAGAAAAATAGTACTCATGATTAATGGAAGACTAAGCTCATTTCCGGATGCACCTCGTTGCAGGGGCTGGAATGATAATACTACCACACAAAACTTGGAATTTGTATAAAGAAGCAAAATGTAGAAGAGATATTGTTGTGGCATTGATCTCATTCATAATAAGAGAACATGCAAAAAAATGGACACAATAATAGAAATTACAACATTCTCTACTCCAAAGGCTAGAAACTTCTGGTCTTGCATTTCAGCTCTTCAAGAAGTGAAATGGTCAACTATTCAAGAAGCGAAATGATGTCCTCTCGAAGAACTTTTGTAGTGCAATGTCATTCTAAAATTACTTGGCATCCATAAAAGTAATAAGGGCATGCCTCCTGGTCTTTTTTGTCGATTGAGCATAGCTATAGCAGAAGCCTGGTTCATAGTATCGGGATAAACCATGAGCAGTTGCCCAAGAATTTAGTCAAGAACACGAGTCTTTGAACCATGAAAATTGGATACCTTTGCTCTGCTCAACTCCATCATGGGGAAAATCTTAGTATTACTATAAAAGCTTAAATCGCAAATAGGAACTGGAACAGAGATACAAACATCACATAGAATTCCTTCAATGTTTTAAATCACAAACAAGAGACTCGATATATGAGCATCATGTACCTGTTATATCACCACTAAAACTAACACAACCGACAGGAGGTTCTAGGACGGTAGAATTGTGTACACCTCTATTTTGACTGTATTTTTGTAGAGGAGTTTGAGCCGGGCCAGATGGGTTGTATTTTTTGTAGTGCTTACATGATCCTAATTCACAAGCAACTGTGGGTTGTGTATCATGGACTAGGTGCCCGCCAATGATATTCGGGAAACACAGAGCCTCGCTCGGTGTGGCACCACCAGCTAAACCAGACAGAGAGCAGGGAGGACCGGCCGGGAGATGTTTGTGGTAGTATACACATGAGGAGAATTTGTTACCATCGAGTCGCTTCAGCTGACGTCCATTCTCTTAATCTTTTCTCCTGGTCTATGGGACTACTATACTTGTAAAATATATTTGTACATTGGTTCTGTGCATTCTCAATTTAGAGATCGGGGATTGAACTACTTTACGGCTGTATTAGCTTGATATATTATAATAAAAATAATAATGCTTCCTACGTAAATAAAATCATTGAACACACATGTTACGTTGGTCTAATTACAACACTGTTATTTGAAACTTAAATCTCTATGTTCATTTATTTTTTTCCATATACAAAAGTAAAGTCAGGTACGTGCACAAAATTCTCACAGAAAGGATACGTATGCAAAATTAATTTGTGTCCATAAATGTGGATGAGATAAGTTTTTTGCGGCTCATACTGAATGCACTGACGTAAGTAACTGCTATCAATGGAGACTCCTATTAATAATGTCTTCTTGCCAGCGGATTGAAATATATTGCTGCTTTCCGCTGCATCCTAAAGGCCCAAAGCAGGCAGTAGCTATCAGTGGTTCCCAGAGAGGGAGGGAGGGAGGGAGGGAGAGAGGGAGGGAGGGAGGGAGAGAGTGTAAGACAATAAGTTTGGGGGAACCAGCACAACCCTCTAGGGGTGGCTTATCTCATATATATAATGGGTGTGTTACATTAGGTACAATATACGTACACAAATACATAAGCTATACATAGTCTAACACCCTCCCTCAATCTTAGCCACTTTCTAAAGAACTGAGAAGGGTAAGATTGCGCCTACAGGCCTCAAACTGTGGTAGAGGTAGAGGCTTAGTGAAGATGTCTGCAAGTTGATCCTTAGAAGAGATGAACTTGATCTGGAGTTGCTTCTGCGACACACGTTCCCGTACAAAGTGATAGTCAACTTCAATGTGTTTCGTTCGGGCATGAAATACCGGATTTGCAGAAAGGTATGTAGCACCGATGTTATCACACCAAAGGATAGGAGGCTGAGGTTGAGACAAACCCAACTCCTGAAGCAAAGACTGCACCCAGATGATCTCTGCAGTAGCATTAGCCACAGCCTTATACTCAGCTTCAGTACTACTACGTGACCAAGAGCTGTTTCGAGCACTCCAGGCGATCAAATTAGAGCCAAAGAACACAGCATAACCCCCCGTGGATCGCTTTGTCATCCGGACTGCCATTAATCTGCATCTGAGAAGGCTGAAAGAACCCGAGAGGAAGTCGGCCGAATATGCATCCCCAAAGGTCACCGTGAACTGGACATAACGCAGAATGCGCTTAACAGCAGCCCAATGAGTGTCTCTAGGAGCCTGAAGATACTGACAAACCCTGTTAACAGCAAAAGAGATATCTGGTCTTGTGATCGTCAAGTACTGAAGCCCACCAACAATGCTCCTGTACTCTGTGGCATCCGCAGAAGACAGAAGCTCACCATCAACAATTGTGATTTTGTCGGTAGACGACATGGGTGTGGTAGTCGGTTTGCACTTCAGCATACCATTTCACGCAACAAATCCAAGGAGTACTTTTTCTGCGTCAGAACAAGACCATCAGCACGAGAAGTGACCTCAACTCCAAGAAAGTAGTGAAGCTTCCCAAGATCTTTGACCGCAAAATCAGTACCAAGAGAGCAGACAAGAGCATCAGCAGCATACCGAGAAGAGCTGACAAGGATAATATCATCGACATATACCAAAAGATACATAGTGACTTCTGGCTTCTGTAGAAGGAATAATGAAGAGTCAGCAGTGGACGACACAAACCCATGAGCACGAAGGGCAGAGGCAAGGCGGGCATGCCAGGCACGAGGAGCTTGCTTCAAACCATAGAGTGCTTTGGTGAGACGACAGATATGGTCAGGATGATCAGGATCAGAAAAACCAGGCGGCTGTTTCATATAAACCTCTTCCTCCAAGAATCCATGAAGAAAGGCTTTCTGCACATCAAGTTGACGAAGTGACCAACCACGAGTAACAGCAAGAGAAAGAAGAAGCCGAATGGTGGTAGGCTTGACGACGGGACTAAAGGTGTCCTCATAGTCAAGACCATGGCGCTGCCGAAATCCTCGAGCAACAAGGCGCGCTTTGTAACGCTCAATAGATCCATCCGAATGCTTCTTCACTTTGAACACCCATTTGGAGTCAATAACATTTACCCGTGGTGGTGGAGGAACAAGAGTCCATGTCTTGTTGCGAAGAAGAGCATGAAACTCCTGCTCCATAGCCTCTCGCCAATGAGGAACTCGCATGGCAGCTGATATGAGCGTGGCTCGAAGACGGATCCGCATAGCGGCAGCAGACAGGCAGCCAACCAAGCAACAGTACCATCCTTACGTTCCTTGGGTCAAAAAATGCCACTGCGACTGCGTGTATGTGGTCGGGACACAGGAGCCACCGAGGTCGACGGAGCAGCCGGCAATGGGCTGGATGACATCGATGAAGACGAGTCAGCCGGCGAGAGACTGATCATGGATGGCTCAGACGACGAGGAGCCAGACGCAGTGGCCTCGGGCACGGTCGGCGTAGCAGGCCGGCCCATAGGCGATGCCAGCGAGGCAGGCGGAGCCGCTGGTGACACCGGTGTCACGGACCGGGCCGTGGGCGAGACCGGCGTAGCGGGCCGAGCCACTGGCGAGGCCGGTGTCGCG
This sequence comes from Aegilops bicornis, assembly GCA_021605145.1. Taxonomy (NCBI): domain Eukaryota; kingdom Viridiplantae; phylum Streptophyta; class Magnoliopsida; order Poales; family Poaceae; genus Aegilops; species Aegilops bicornis. Next base: position 46,743,656 of record CM038669.1, read on the forward strand.
GGCCGAGCCACTGGCGAGGCTGGTGTCGCGGGCCGAGCCGCAGGCGACTCCGGCATAGCAGGCCGAGCAGTGGACGAGCCCGGCGCGACGAGCTCTTCGGGCCACCGTGCATGGGCACACGGATCGATGCCATGCAACGTCAAAGGGCGATCGACGTGCCCATCAGAGGGCGGCGGTGATGATGGTGAATCCTCCAACAGCTCCAAGCGAGCCCCACGTCCGGTTCTGCACCATGGTTAGGTAATAGCACAGGAGAGTATGCAACATCATCAAATTGGTCGAGGCAACAGAGGATAAATGCGAGACGGTGGTTCAGCGGTGGACACGGGAAGTTTGGCAAAGGAAAAACATGCTCATCAAACACGACGTCCCGAGATATATAGACACGATTTGTGGGAACATGAAGACATTTGTAACCTTTATGAAGAGAGCTATAGCCAAGAAAGACACACTTCTTGGAACGGAACTCAAGCTTGCGCTTGTTATATGGACGAAGGTGCGGCCCATCAAGCACACCCAAAAACCTTGAAAAAGGTATAATCAGGTTGTTCATTAAGGAGAACCTCAATGGGAGTCTTCATGTTTAAAACACGAGTGGGAGTACGGTTAATGAGAAAGCATGCAGTGGTGAAGGCATCACTCCAAAACCGAAGCGGAGCGGATGCATGGGCCAAAAGAGTAAGACCAGCTTCAACAATGTGGCGATGCTTACGTTCTCTTGAACCATTCTGGCGATGTGTATGTGGACATGCTAAGCGATGAGCTATCCCAAGCGATCGAAGAAGGAGTTGAGGTTGCGATACTCGCCCCCAGTCCATTTGGACATGAACAATTTTGTGCTTGATAAGGCTTTCAACTTTTTTTTGAAACTGAACAAAAATGTAAAACACATCAGTTTTACTTTTTATAAGATAAAGCCTGGTAAAACGACTGTAAGCATCAACGAAACTGATATAGTAATTATGACCCTTGTGAAGTCCGAGCGGGACCCCATACATCTGAAAACACAAGTTCTAAAGGATGTTTCACCTCACATTGGACTCCAAAAAGGAAGTTGATGACTCTTCCCTGGCGACAAGCATCACACACTGCTACATCTTTATTACTAGACAGGCTAGGAAGCTCATGACGACGCAAAACATGATGAACAATAGGTGTGGCCGGGTGGCCAAGACGAGCATGCCACTGTGACGGAGAGACCCGAACTCCACTGAAAACGCGGGCAACGCCAGGATGCTCCAGACGGTAGAGGCCCTGGCACAGCCGCCCACTAAGAAGAATGTCCCTCGTGCCCCGATCCTTAATAAAAAGATCAAAAGGGTGAAATTCACAAAGCACATTATTATCACGTGTGAGTTTAGGAACTGAAAGAAGATTACGTGTCACAGATGGAACTCGAAGAACATTGCGAAGCTGAAGACTCCTATTGGCATGTCTAGTGAGAAGAGATGCTTGACCAATATGAGAGATGTGCATACCTGCTCCATTGGCGGTGTGGATCTTGTCAGAGCCATGATAGGGTTCACGAGTGTGAAGCTTCCCCATCTCGCTTGTCGTGTGCTCTGTCGCCCCGAGTCCATGTACCGGTGTGGATCGATGGAGTAGGACTGAGTGTGTCCTGTTGCTTCTGCGGGCGCCGGACGATTAGCCATGGCGACTGACGGGCAAGGTTGCGTGTATCCTTGCCGTCATTGCCAAGACCAAGGAAACTCCGGCTGGAAGCGCTGTGACACTTGAGGCCCGGTGCCATCGCGGCCACAAAGCTGACACACACGCGGACCGCCAGCCCCGTAATGTCGCGATGGGAGGGGGCGGCGAGGCGGTGGTGGCAGCCCCGAAGGAGCCCGGGATGATGAAGAAGAGCGGCCACCCTTGGTGACATCGTTGGCCGAGAGGGAGCCGTTGCCTCTGGAGCGGCGCGTCTCGACCCGTTGCTTAGTGAGAAGGAGGCGGGAAAAGACCTCGTGTGCCAGCATGGGTGTCGAGTTACCCCCCTCGTTGATGATCTCGACTAAGGCATCATACTCCTCATCAAGACCATTGACAATAAACGAGTTGAACTCGGAGTCGGTGAGGGGCTGTCCAATGGAGGCCAATGTTGGGGAACGTTGCAGAAAATTAAAATTTTTCCTACGGTTTCACCAAGATCCATCTATGAGTTCATCTAGCAACGAGTATTCAGATTGGATAGCATCTACATACCACTTTGTAGATCGCAACGGAAGCTTCGGAGTGAACGTGGATGAGGTAGTCGAACTTGCCGTAATCCAATTCACCGATGATCTAGTACCGAGCAGGCGGCACCTCCGCGTTCAACACACGTGACGGTCAGCGTAACGTCTCCTTCTTCTTGATCCAGCAAGGTGAAGGAGAGGTTGAGGAAGATGGCTCCAGCAGCAGCACGACGGCGTGGTGATGGTGGAACTTGCAAGATACTCGGCAGGGCTTCGCCGTGCACTACGGAGGAGGAGGATGTGTTGGAGAGGGAGAGGGCGTCCAGGGCAAAGGTGCTGCAGCCCCTTCCCTCCCCCTTTATATAGGTGCCAAGGAGGGGAGGCGCAGCCTTGCCCCTTCCTCCAAGGGAGGGTGCGGCCAAGAGGGAGGTGTCCACCCTCCCAAGGCACCTCGGAGGTGCCTTCCCTTCATGGACTCTCCCCTTTTCCACCCTAGGCGCATGGGCCCCTTGGGGCTGGTTCCCCCTTGGCCCATGTGGGCCTAGGCGCACCACCTAGGGCCCATGTGGCCCCACAGGGCTGGTGGCCCCACTTGGTGGACCTCAGGACCCCTCCGGTGGTCCCATTACAATACCGATATCACGAAACTTGTCCCGATGGCCGAAACAGCACTTCCTATATATAATTCTTTACCTCCGGACCATTCCGGAACTCCTCGTGACGTCCAGGATCTCATCCGGGACTCCGAACAACATTCGGGTTACTGCACATACATATTCCTACAACCCTAGCGTTAACGAACCTTAAGTGTGTAGACCCTACGGGTTCGGAGACAAGCGGAACATGACCGAGACGGCTCTCGGGCAATAACCAACAGCGGGATCTGGATACCCATGTTGGCTCCTACATGTTCCACGATGATCTCATCGGATGAACCACGATGTCAAGGATTCAATTAATCCCGATATACGATTCCCTTTGTCAATCGGTATTTTACTTGCCCGAGATTCGATCGTCGGTATACCAATACCTCGTTCAATCTAGTTATCGGCAAGTCACTTTTCTCGTTACCGTAATGCATGATCCCGTGATCAAACACTTCGATCACATTGAGCTCATTGTGATGATGCATTACCGAGAGGGCCCGGTGATACCTCTCCGTCAAGCGGAGTGACAAATCCAGTCTCGATCCATGTCAACCCAGCAGACACTTTCAGAGATACCGTAGCATACCTTTATAGTCACCCAGTTACGTTGTGACGTTTGGCATACCCAAAGCACTCCTACGGTATCCGGAGTTACACGATCTCATGGTCTAAGGAAAGGACACTTGACATTGGAAAACTCTAGCAAACGAACTGCGCGATCTTATGCTATGTTAAGATTGGGTCTTGTCCATCACATCATTCTCCTAATGATGTGATCCCGTTATCGATGACATCCAATGTCCATAGTCGAAACCATGACTATCTGTCGATCAACGAGCTAGTCAACTAGAGGCTCACTAGGGACATGTTGTTGTGCATTATTCACACATGTATTACGATTTCCGGTTAACACAATTATAGCACGAATAAAGACAATTATCATGAATAAGGAAATATAATAATAATGCTTTTATTATTGCCTCTAGGGCATATTTCCAACAGTCTCCCACTTGCACTAGAGTCAATAATCTAGTTACATTGTGATGAATCGAACACCCATAGAGTTACGGTGCTGATCATGTTTTGCCTTAGGGAGAGGTTTAGTCAACGGATCTGCGACATTCAGATCCGTGTGCACTTTACAAATTTCTATGTCTCCATCTTGAACATTTTCACGAATGGAGTTGAAGCGACGCTTGATGTGCCTAGTCTTCTTGTGAAACCTGGGCTCCTTTGCAAGTGCAATAGCTCCAGTGTTGTCACAGAAGAGCTTGATTGGCCCCGACTCATTGGGTATGACTCCGAGGTCGGTGATGAACTCCTTCACCCAAATTGCTTCATGTGCTGCCTCCGAGGCTGCCATGTACTCCGCTTCACATGTAGATCCCGCCACGACGCTTTGCTTGCAAATCGCACTACCATCGCCCCACCATTCAAAATATACACGTATCCGGTTTGTGACTTAGAGTCATCCAGATCTGTGTCGAAGCTAAGCGTCGACGTAACCTTTCTGACGAGCTCTTCGTCACCTCCATAAACGAGAAACATTTCCTTAGTCCTTTTCAGGTACTTCAGGATATTCTTGACCGCTGTCCAGTGTTCCTTGCCGGGATTACTTTGGTACCTTCCTACCAAACTTACGGCAAGGTTTACATCAGGTCTGGTACACAGCATGGCATACATAATAGAACCTATGGCTGAGGCATAGGGGATGACACTCATCTCTTCTATATCTTCTGCCGTGGTGGGACATTGAGCTGAGCTCAATTTCACACCTTGTAACACAGGTAAGAACCCCTTCTTAGATTGATCCATATTGAACTTCTTCAATATCTTATCAAGGTATGTGCTTTGTGAAAGACCTATGAGGCGTCTCGATCTATCTCTATAGATCTTGATGCCTAATATATAAGCAGCTTCTCCAAGGTCCTTCATTGAAAAACTTTTATTCAAATAGGCCTTAATGCTGTCCAAGAGTTCTATATCATTTCCCATCAAAAGTATGTCGTCTACATATAATATGAGAAATGCTACTGAGCTCCCACTCACTTTCTTGTAAACACAGGCTTCTCCATAAGTCTGTAAACCCAAACGCTTTGATCATCTCATCAAAGCGAATGTTCCAACTCCGAGATGCTTGCACCAGCCCATAAATCGGCGTTGGAGCTTGCACACCTTGTCGACATTCTTAGGATCGACAAAACCTTCCGGCTGCATCATATACAATTCTTCCTTAAGGAAACCATTAAGGAATGCCGTTTTGACGTCCATTTGCCATATCTCATAATCATAGTATGCGGCAATTGCTAACATGATTCGGACGGACTTCAGCTTCGCTACCGGTGAGAAAGTCTCATCGTAGTCAACCCCTTGAACTTGTCGATAACCCTTAGCGACAAGCCGAGCTTTATAGATGGTCACATTACCATCCGCGTCATCTTCTTCTTAAAGATCCATTTATTTTCTATGGCTCGCCGTTCAACGGGCAAGTCGGTCAAAGTCCATACTTCATTTTCATACATGGATCCTATCTCGGATTTCATGGCTTCCAGCCATTTGTCGGAATCCGGGCCGCCATTGCTTCCTCATAGTTCGAAGGTTCACCGTTGTCTAACAACATGATTTCCAAGACAGGGTTGCCGTACCACTGCAGTGCGGGCGTGTCCTTGTGGACCTTCAATTTCAGTAGGAGCTTGATCAAGTATCTTGATCATAATCATTAATTTCCTCTCTAGTTGGTGCAGGCACCTCAGGAACGATTTCTTGAGTTTCGCCATTTTCCGGTTCAAGAGGTAACACTTCATCAAGTTCTACTTTCCTCCCACTTACTTCTTTCGAGAGAAACTCTTTCTCCAGAAAGGATCCATTCTTGGCAACAAAGATCTTGCCTTCGGATCTGAGGTAGAAGGTATACCCAATAGTTTCTTTCGGGTATCCTATGAAGACGCATTTTTCCGACTTGGGTTCGAGCTTCTCAGGTTGAAGTTTCTTGACATAAGCATCGCATCCCCAAACTTTTAGAAACGACAGCTTAGGTTTCTTCCCAAACCATAATTCATACGGTGTCGTCTCAACGGATTTCGACGGAGCCCTATTTAAAGTGAATGCGGCAGTCTCTAAAGCATAGCCCCAAAAGATAGCGGTAAATCGGTAAGAGACATCATAGATCGCACCATATCTAATAGAGTGCGATTATGACGTTCGGACACACCATTACGCTGAGGTGTTCCAGGCGGCGTGAGTTGTGAAACTATTCCACATTTTCTTAAGTGTGTGCCAAATTCGTGACTCAAGTATTCTCCTCCACGATCTGATCGTAGAAACTTGATCTTTCTATCACGTTGATTTTCAACCTCACTCTGAAATTCCTTGAATTTTTCAAAGGTCTCAGACTTGTGTTTCATTAAGTAGACATACCCATATCTACTCAAGTCATCGGTGAGGGTGAGAACATAACGATAGCCACATGAGCCTCAACACTCATTGGACCGCACACATCGGTATGTATGATTTCCAATAAGTTGGTTGCTCGCTCCATTGTTCCTGAGAATGGAGTCTTGGTCATTTTACCCATGAGGCATGGTTCGCGTGTCAAATGATTCATAATCAAGAGACTCTAAAAGTCCATCTGCATGGAGCTTCTTCATGCGTTTGACACCTATGTGACCAAAGGCGGCGATGCCACAAATATGTGGGACTATTGTTATCAACTTTAACTCTTTTGGTATTCACACTATGAATATGTGTATCATCACGTCTGAGATTCATTAAGAATAAACCATTAACCATCGGAGCATGACCATAAAACATATCTCTCATATAAATAGAACAACCATTATTCTCGGATTTAAATGAGTAGCCATCTCGAATTAAACGAGATCCGGATACAATGTTCATGCTCAAACTTGGCACTAAATAACAATTATTGAGGTTTAAAACTAATCCCGTAGGTAAATGCAGAGAAGCGGTGTGCCGTGGCGATCACATCGACCTTGGAACCATTCCCGACACGCATCGTCACCTCGTCCTTCGCCAGTCTCCGTTTATTCCGCAGCTCGCTTTGAGTTACAAATATGAGCAAGCTGCACGGTATCAAATACCCAAGAGCTACTACGAAAGTAATCGGTAAGGTACACATCAATTACATGTATATCACATATACCTTCGGTTTTGCCGGCCTTCTTGTCCGCTAAGTATTTGGGGCAGTTCCGCTTCGATGACCACTTCCCTTGCAATAAAAACACTTTCGGTCTCGGGCTTGGGTCCATTCTTTGGCTTCTTCCGGCAACTTGCTTATCGGGCGGCAACTTCCTTGCCGTCCTTCTTGAAGTTCTTTTACCCTTGCCCTTCTTGAACTTAGTGGTTTTATTCACCATCAACACTTGATGCTCCTTCTTGATTTCTACCTCTGCTGATTTCAGCATAGCATATACTTCAGGAATGGTCTTTACCATCCCTGCATATTGTAGTTCATCACAAAGCTCTTGTAGCTAGGTGGAAGCGATCGGAGGATTCTGTCAATGACCGCTTCATCCGGGAGATTAACTTCCAGTTGAGTCAAGCGGTTGTGCAACCCGGACATTTTGAGTATGTGTTCCTTGATGAGCCATTTTCCTCCATCTTACAGCTAAAGAATTTGTCGGAGACTTCATATCTCTCGACCGGGCATGAGCTTGGAAAACCATTTTCAGCTCTTGAACATCTCATATGCTCCATGTCTCTCAAAACGCTTTTGGAGCCCGGCTCTAAGCTGTAAAGCATGCCGCCTTGAGCGAGGGAGTAATCATCGCAGCGTGGATCGCCAAGCGTTCATAACGTCTTGTTCTGCAGGGAGAATAGGTGCGTCACCCAGCGGTGCTCTTAGGACATAATCTTTCTTGGCAGCTATGAGGATAATCCTCAGGTTCCGGACCCAGTCCGTATAGTTGCTACCATCGTCTTTCAGCTTGGTTTTCTCTAGGAACGCGTTGAAATTGAGGACTACGTTGGCCATTTGATCTACAAGACATATTGTAAATATTTAGACTAAGTTCATGATAATAAAGTTCATTTAATCAAATTTAATGAACTCCCACTTAGATAGACATCCCTCTACTAGTCATCTAAGTATTACATGATCCGAGTCAACTAGGCCGTGTCCGATCATCACGTGAGACGGACTAGCCAACATCGGTGAACATCTTCATGTTGATCGTATCTTCTATACGACTCATGCTCGACCTTCGGTCTTCTGTGTTCCGAGGCCATGTCTGTACATGCTAGGCTCGTCAAGTCAACCTAAGTGTTTTGCGTGTGTAAATCTGTCTTACACCCGTTGTATGCGAACGTAAGGACCTATCACACCCGATCATCACGTGGTGCTTCGGAACGACGAACCTTAGCAACGGTGCACAGTTAGGGGAACACTTCTTGAAATTATTATGAGGATCATCTTATTTACTACCGTCGTTCTAAGTAAACAAGATGCATAAAACATAATAAACATCACATGCAATTATATAAAGTAGTGACATGATATGGCCAATATCATATAGCTCCTTTGATCTTCATCTTCGGGGCTCCATGATCATCTTGTCACCGGCATGACACCATGATCTCCATCATCATGATCTCCATCATCGTGTCTTCATGAAGTTGTCACGCCAACGACTACTTCTACTTCTATGACTAACGTGTTTAGCAATAAAGTAAAGTAGTTTACATGGCGTTCTTCAATGACACGCAGGTCATACAAAAATAAAGACAACTCCTATGGCTCCTGCCGGTTGTCATACTCATCGACATGCAAGTCGTGATTCCTATTACAATAGCATGAACATCTCATACATCACATATAGATCATTCATCATTCATCACAACTTCTGGCCATATCATATCACAAAGCACTTGCTGCAAAAACAAGTTAGACGTCCTCTAATTGTTGTTGCAAGTTTTACGTGGCTGAATTAGGGTTCTAGCAAGAACGTTTTCTTACCTACGTTCAAACCACAACGTGATTTGTCAATCTCTATTTACCCTTCATAAGGACCCTGTTCATCGAATCCGATCCAACTAAAGTAGGAGAGACAGACACCCGCCAGCCACCTTATGCAACTAGTGCATGTTAGTCGGTGGAACCGGTCTCACGTAAGCGTCACGTGTAAGGTTGGTCGGGCCGCTTCATCCCACAATACCGCTGAATCAAGATTGACTAGTAACGGCAAGAAGAATTGACAACATCTACGCCCACAACAAATTGTGTTCTACTCGCCAAGAAGAACTACGCATAGACCTAGCTCATGATGCCACTGTTGGGGAACGTTGCAGAAAATTAAAATTTTTCCTACGGTTTCACCAAGATCCATCTATGAGTTCATCTAGCAACGAGTATTCAGATTGGATAGCATCTACATACCACTTTGTAGATCGCAACGGAAGCTTCGGAGTGAACGTGGATGAGGTAGTCGAACTTGCCGTAATCCAATTCACCGATGATCTAGTACCGAACAGACGGCACCTCCGCGTTCAACACACGTACGGTCAGCGTAACGTCTCCTTCTTCTTGATCCAGCAAGGTGAAGGAGAGGTTGAGGAAGATGGCTCCAGCAGCAGCACGACGGCGTGGTGATGGTGGAACTTGCAAGATACTCGGCAGGGGCTTCGCCGTGCACTACGGAGGAGGAGGATGTGTTGGAGAGGGAGAGGGAGGCGTCCAGGGCAAAGGTGCTGCAGCCCCCTTCCCCTCCCCCTTTTATATAGGTGCCAAGGAGGGGGGGAGGGCGCAGCCTTGCCCCTTCCTCCAAGGGAGGGTGCGGCCAAGAGGGGAGGTGTCCACCTCCCAAGGCACCTCGGAGGTGCCTTCCCTTCATGGACTCTCCCCTTTTTCCACCCTAGGCGCATGGGCCCCTTGGGGCTGGTTCCCCTTGGCCCATGTGGGCCTAGGCGCACCACCTAGGGCCCATGTGGCCCCTGGGGCTGGTGGCCCCACTTGGTGGATCCCCGGGACCCCTCCGGTGGTCCCAGACAATACCGATATCACCGAAACTTGTCCCGATGGTCAAACAGCACTTCCTATATATAATTCTTTACCTCCGGACCATTCCGGAACTCCTCGTGACGTCCAGGATCTCATCCGGGACTCGAACAACATTCGGGTTACTGCACATACATATTCCTACAACCCTAGCGTTGCCGAACCTTAAGTGTGTAGACCCTACGGGTTCGGGAGACAAGCAGACATGACCGAGACGGCTCTCGGGCAATAACCAACAGCGGGATCTGGATACCCATGTTGGCTCCCACATGTTCCACGATGATCTCATCGGATGAACCACGATGTCAAGGATTCAATTAATCCCATATACGATTCCCTTTGTCAATCGGTATTTTACTTGCCCGAGATTCGATCGTCGGTATACCAATACCTCGTTCAATCTACAAGTATCGGCAAGTCACTGTACTCGTTACCGCAATGCATGATCCCGTGATCAAACACTTCGATCACATTGAGCTCATTGTGATGATGCATTACCGAGAGGGCCCGGTGATACCTCTCCGTCAAGCGGAGTGACAAATCCCAGTCTCGATCCATGTCAACCCAACAGACACTTTCGAGAGATACCTGTAGCATACCTTTATAGTCACCCGATTACGTTGTGACGTTTGGCATACCCAAAGCACTCCTACGGTATCCGGGAGTTACACGATCTCATGGTCTAAGGAAAGGACACTTGACATTGGAAAACTCTAGCAAACGAATGCGATCTTATGCTATGTTAAGATTGGGTCTTGTCCATCACATCATTCTCCTAATGATGTGATCCCGTTATCGATGACATCCAATGTCCATAGTCAGAAACCATGACTATCTGTCGATCAACGAGCTAGTCAACTAGAGGCTCACTAGGGACATGTTGTTGTCTGTTATTCACACATGTATTACGATTTCCGGTTAACACAATTATAGCACGAATAAAGACAATTATCATGAATAAGGAAATATAATAATAATGCTTTTATTATTGCCTCTAGGGCATATTTCCAACAGCCAACGTGTCGGCGAGGCCCTTGACCTTGTTGTAGAACTCAGTGGCAGTGGAGTCAAGCTTCTGACACTCGCAAAGCTGACGACGGAGTGCAGAGACACGAGCCTGAGACTGCGCCGCAAAGGTGCGCTCAAGGATGGTCCAGGCCTCATGAGACGTTTTCGCGAAAACAACAAGCCCGGCGACAGCCGGCGAGAGCGACCCCTGGATGGAGGAGAGGTTCGCCTGGTCCTGCCCCGTCCAGACGCGGTGGGCCGGATTGTAGACCGGAACGTGCACGCTGTCCACCAGTGCGGGGGGGCAGGGAAGAGAGCCGTCGACGTAGCCGAGCAGATAGTGGCTCCCCAAGAGCGGGAGAACCTGCGCACGCCAGAAGATCTAGTTGTCGGCGGAGAGCTTGATGGTGATTAGATGGCCGAAGTGAAACGGCGGAGGTGGTGACGATCCCATCGAGGGGGCTGCCTGGGGCGCAAGCACCATGGAGGCAGCCGGGTTCACTGAAGATGGCGCGGGGGCAGACAACGCTGCGGCCTGGGCGGACGCCGCAAGACCCGCCATCGGGGCAATCTCGGGCGCGGCCGGCATGAGCGGCGGGATAGCGCCTGGGATCGGTGGCGACGGCGTCGCCGCGGCGTGGACCGCGAGCTCGCGCCCGAGCATCGAGGGCGCCGGCGATGTCGAGTAGACGGAACCGATGCTCCGGGTCCCGAGCGGGGGCGGTACAGCAACGACGTCCAACGGGAGGTTCAGCAGGGCCGCGAGGGAGGCTGGGAGGAGTCCCGCGGTGGTGGAACCGGACGTGGCGGCGCTCGACATGGCGGCGGCGCGATCGGGGGCGCGGCGTTGAAGACGGCAGCGGCGGCGGTGCGGGTATTAGGGTTTTAAGCGGAAGCGATCGTAACCTAGCGTGATACCATGTAAGACAATAAGTTTGGGGGAACCAGCACAATTCTCTAGGGGTGGCTTATCTCATATATATAATGGGTGTGTTACATTAGATACAATATACGTACACAAATACAGAAGCTATACATAATCTAATAGAGAGAGATAGGTCCTCTTTCTAAATCGCTATTGGACGATCTCAGTCGTCCTTGTGTTTCTCGTGCTCAGCGTGCAGTACGTCCAGGGGGAAGCACCGGAGCAGAAACGTCATTTCACCCTTCCTAGTGACAATTGCCTAAAAACAAAATACAGTATAGTATTTCTCAATGAAACGCTGCATAGCATCGGTGTCCAAGTATTATACGACATTCACACTTACCTTACTGGACTTGCGTTAAAAAGCCAGAGTTGTACTTGCCAAACTGCCTCCATATTTTTATGATTTCAGAAAGAGTTTGGCTTAGATACTCCATACATCAATGCGAAATCTGAACAGTTGGAAATACAGGATGTTAATAGCTAGTGTTTGATGCTCTCCTAGTACCAGACATGCGCAGCTCCTGTATCGTGTCTCTTGATTCTTGGTATTGGGCATGGCACTCCCTATGTAGCCTGCATCTTTTGGTCAATTGGTGCTTTATATGCAACAGAGGCACCTTCTATTAGATGTCATGCCTCACTACGGGAACATGACGAGAAGTGAGGCAATTTCTTGCAGCGCCTATTTTTCACCAGTGTCTTTGAGAACCTTAGCTAAGTGTAGTAAAATCTTTCAAGCATGATTTGTCTGGGTACCCAACACTGTCGTTCTTGGCATGAAGCTCTGTGGTGCCGTTCGTCCAGATGGACGCAATGAGCCCACCTAGTTTCCGATCCCTCTCGTTCCCATCAACAAAGGGGAATTTCAATTTTTTTGACATTTGAAAAAAATCAAAAATGGCCCCGGGTGCAAAGCCGAATTGATTTTCCGGGGCACGATGGTCATTTTAGCGTGCGTAGAGCCCTGGACAGCCCATATGGCCCGTTTAGTTTCTACGCCTGACTGCATACCGGTATTTGTACGTGGGCGTTTCTTTTTCCCGTGGACCGTACCGCGCTCGTGGGCGTGCACGTGTCGATAGAAAACATCCAAAAACGTCTCATCATATAAGAGGAGGGGCACCACCACAAGCCGCATCCCCCCATCATTTCCCTCCAAATTGCCTCCCTCGCCACATCATCTCCCTCACCCCTGGGCACCATGGCGACGGATGAGGTGGTGACCTGCTGATTCCGGCAGCACGCAGTGGTGTGAAACTTCTGCAAAGGAAACGCCAACGAAAATGCTCAAAAAGTATACCGCCTGCATCTTTCCATTTATGCTCTTCTCGCCCAAAGTATGATGAACCCATGATCAGTTGCATTTATAATTGAGCCAAACAACTACAGAGTTTAACAATGCAATACCCTTTAATAATGCAAGTTAGATATGAAATATTGCCCAAAAATTCTCAAATTTTAAGCATTTCCTGTCAGCTTAGCCCCCTCAACATTCTCCTTCAGGCTCCGCCACTGCTCCATGCATAACTATACTTAGTTGCTGACACACCGAAGGTTATTACACGCAGTCGCCCATTTAATTTAGTTTAGCGATCTAGATGCGCGCGCGAATTGAAAGGATGGTGACATATTGACATACTTGAATATGGTAAGTGAGCTAGAGGGTAATCTGCTCTTTAATCTAAGCTGTGAGGCTAACTCCTCTGGTGGCTGCCCCTTCCCGTATCGAAAAAGACTTTCGCTCCGCTTTATAAATAAAGCAAACCACCAAGACTATAAAGTACCACATAAGTTCACACACACACACAACCATGTCGCACGACAAATTGTACAGAAGGTGTAGTTGAGGGCACAACTCAACAAGCCCTAAAAGAACAACGGAAAAAACGGTGGCAAGGCCACGAAGATGCTAATCTGGCTCAGGTGGTGGCGGAGGAAGCAGCGGCGCCAAGCGAAAAGCCATCACACGAAGATCAGCAATGATGAGGAACACGCTGGATCACTAGTTTATTCCGAACCTTCCAAAGCATCCAAGCAAGGACCCCAATAGTCAGCCCCCTAATGTAGCTGCCCCTTCCCGTACCATCCCCCCACCCATGGGGGGCGTGAAAAACAATCTCTCCCCAAATCTACCATCGACTTAACTACAAAGGGGAAGCGCACTGTCCTCCACTCCTGACACGTTTCATTACCCACACATGCCATTCCCTATAGAGCACAGACGTAGCGAAAGAACGGGGCGAAACAAACCACGGCCATCCCCGATTCTGTCGCGGCGTTTCGTCTAGCGGGCAAGGGCCTTCCTCGGACGCGCCCACTTCGGAGCGAGCACGGGCACCCGAAAACCAAAACACGACAAAGACTCGTCGGGAGGGCGGGGACCGAGGAACGCACCTGGCGCGACGGCGGATGGGGCGGTGGTCTGCCGGCTCTCGCTGCGTGCGGCGGTTGGTGCGGCGGAGGGGATGGGAGGATCGGAGTCGACGCCCTGGGTCATGGCTTCGTGCGCCGTCGGGTGAAGGGAAGGGGAGGGAGGTGGCGGCAGATGGGTGTGGTAGTTTTCAGGGACGGAGGTGGGAATTTTGAGGGAGTGGAGGAGGGAAAGGGTGCACGGTTTCCCTCCCCACCCAACAAAAGAAACCCGGAGGCATTTCGCTTCCGCGCACTACAACTACGAGGTGGATCCGAAACGAAAATTCAAGATCCCGAAGACATGGTGGAGCGGCAACCAAACCTGGCCAAATGGGCCGGGCGCCCCTATATCTCGCCATAAGTGAGACCTACGGGACCCTCGCTGAAGGGCAGAGCGAGATGGGCCGGCCCAGCGGTGCGGGAAACGACAACATCCTTTTTTTGTTCTTTATTTTGTTTTCCTTTTTTGATTTACATTCCATTAAAATATTTTAAATATGTATATTACAAACAAAATTCTATAAGAAACATTTGAGAAATATTAAATGTGTATAGTGAAAATGTTTATCACATATACAAAAAATGTGTATAAAAAAATTGATCACATATTTAAAAAATGTGAATCAAGCATTGAAATAATTTTAACAAGTATTTGGAAAATGTTGATCAAGCATTCGAAAAATGTTAAAATTGTATCGAAAAAAAATGTTGACATTGTATTATAAAATGGCGACTTTTTTATCATGCAGGTAAAAAATGTTAATCAAGCACTTGAAAAATGTTGAAAAAGTATTTGAAAAATGTTGAACAAGCATCTGAAAAATGTTAAATGTGTATACAACAAATGTTGACCATGTATTAAAAAAAGTTAAACTTGTTTTCGAAAAATATTAATCAAACATTTAAAAAAATGGTAAATGTGTGTAGAAAAAATGATGACCATGTATTGAAAAAATGTAAATCAAACTTTTGAAAAATGTTAAACATGTATAAGAAAATTGTATTAGATATTTTAACAATGTGTATGGCAAAACTATGAAACCCGAGAGAAAACAATAACGTGATGAAAAACAAGAAGGGGAGAAACAAAACCGAAAAAACATAAACAAAAGAAAAAACATAGTGAAATCGAGAAAGAAATAAAGAAAACCGAAGAATAACAATGAAAAAGAAATAAAAGGAAAAACAATGAAAACCAAGAAAATGATGATTTATCTCTGCTACGAACATTAATGTGCTTTGCGACATGCAAATGATGATTTTTTAAGCGCCGCTCACATATGCTAATTATGAACAGTGGTACTAAGCATGGAACCAGTGCGCCACATGCTTAAACACTTATAAGGCGACGCTAAATTAAATTACTATATAATTTGTAGCTATATTTTGAAATTATGTTAGCACAACAACGTTATGGTTATATTTTTAGTGTATGTTCTCGGCACATGTCGAAGGAAGCACATATATTTTCTGAAACATGGGTTGTGACAACAACTATGGTGTTTGAAATGGACATGCGAATGTTTTCAGGCGTGTTGGTAGTAAAAACAAGCTCTGATTTTTAAGCAATAAACTTTCAAGAGCTTATTGCCATGTCTATGTGTTCATCACTCATGCATTTTTAACAGCTTCGGTGCTTCATCGAACTGCGCGCCCTTCTCCACTCGTAAGAATCGAAGAAATCAAGGAGGGAGATGAAGATGATGAAGCGGAGAACAATGACAAGGCGGTGGTGGCTAGGAAGTAGGAACGAGCTAGCGGTGGTGATGGCGCATGATTGTTCAGTTGGGGATCAAAATGCTCGCTTTGGCCTTGAGCTTACTTATCCCGGTTTTGTCCTAGGGGATTGGCCCGTTATTTTGTTGCCAGTCCAATGATCCTCTGTATGACTTTATCGCGCTGTTGTTAATACTTTTGCATTCGTTCTGTTTGGTGATGATCATAACTGGGGGTTGAGTCTGCACTACTACAAGCTTGGTGCCACAGTATATGGTAGCATAAGTAGGCGATCAAAACGTTGAACTGCTTTTACTTTTCGTACCTAGAACCTTCTGTAAATACTATTTGTTGTTTTGTCATTCTGTTGAACAGTGGAACCTGGCATAACTAAATGAAAAAAAAAGCATGCATTTGATCTAACCCATTGCTTTTTGTGCACACATAGATAACATGACATTGATGCTGAATACGATGACCTACTTAAACAGACTTCGGCACGTCTCACTACAGTCGCCACTCACCACCAAGGTAATGTTACATAAACTATTGGCTATTGTGCAGTTAATTATCATCTAGAAGGTAGCCTTTGCGTGATAATAGAAAAAACTAGTAGTATTGTGCCACCATACTTTGAGAGTAAAATCTTAATTCAACCAACAACCAAGAACTTCTGATATATCTTGAGAGATAGAAATGCAATCTAGCTTTTAATTAATGTCTTGCAAAAGGTTTATTTGCACGTTATAGCACTAATCGCTTACTCAGAATCCACTGCCCGAATCTCGTGATATAAGATGAGGTAGCTTGTTTGCTTTTCCCATATCACTTCCGGTATCCATTCATGAGATTGCAACTAGTAGAAATACAAGTTAGAAAGAAGACAACCAAATTTTATAGTCTCGTTTATAGGACTGAGAGGCATCAGAAATATATGCCAAATGTATGGAATGTGAACGTTAAGATAATGTCCAAAGAACTGTGCAAGTGTGTACAGATGATGTGCCACTTGTAACTTGTTCCTAAATCAAGGCACACAAGAACATGTTGGCATCACAAGGCACAAGAACATCTTGGGCCACTTGGTTGGCAGGTTTGTCGGCTCGGTCGGCGCGCCCGTGCGGGGGTGGTTGGACGGTACGTCGGGGCAACGGCCTCAGACATGGTGCAGCATATACATGGTCTATGTGCGGTTGTCATGTGGAACGTGGCTACGAGCATCCAAGTCGTGAGGCGTTGTGGCTCGAGAGCGAGCGATGGCACGTTGGGACGGCGGCCCCGGATGTGGTACGACGTACGTGGTCTGCGTGTGGTTGTCCTAAGCAGCGTGGCCTGCGAGCATTCGGGTCATGCAGCGTTGCAACTCGAGAGCGAGCAGTGGCATGTCGGGGCGATGACCCAGGAGGGTGGTGTTTGTGGGCTGCGCAGTGCGCGGCCTGGCGGATTAAAGTTGGGGCAGCGGCCCCGAGTTTTCAGTGACATCGAGCATGTTGACCTTGTGGTCATCTGGGTGACGAGGTTGCTCTCGATGTCGATGTTGGTTTCCAGACTTCTGTGGCAACGAGGGAGCGATATCGGAGACGCAGCGGTGGTTGAGGTAGTCGGCGCTTCTCCGGCGTCTCCTCGAGATTGCCTTGGCCGGTTTGTTGTTATGAAGTCGAAGTTGCGGTGACGGGTCCCAGTGGTGTACGATGACGGGTAGTAGGTGGTTCGTTCTGCGATCTTTTGTGACGCCAGCCATGCCTAGTTCTACTTCGCAGTTCTACGTTAGATTCGGAGCTGTGTTGTCTGTCCGCAGGTGGCTGAGTTCCGGCGCACATCTTCATACAACTCTACACGGCCTCTTCGGTGTGGGTTGAGCCGACGATCGCCTACGGCGAAGTCGGAGTCGTTTGATCAGGGTTTAGGGATATCGATGACACCTCTAGGGGAGGAGTGATTTTTGAGAAGGCTAGGGGAGGAGTGATGACAATGACATGTGTGTTGTCTCGCCGGGGCCTTCTTTAAAGTGGTGTGCATGGATATCTTATGTGTGTGCTCAGCGGTTGTGGTGGTTTTTCGCCTCGTTTTGCAATGGTGAATCGATCGGAAGAAAGGAGTTTGTCCATGCAAAGAACACAATTTGACATAAACCTTCTGGATTTAGATAAATGAAAGATCATATCATGATTGAATACTGACAGCGAGCATCTGATTTCAAAAGCTCGCAACAAATAGTGAAAAAATAGGCATGATGCACCAGTTGATAGTAGCACTACAGTCCACATAGCGAATGCGACCGGGAGAAAGAAGGTTGAGATTGTGCACGCAAAATAGTAAGAGGAAATATACCACAGTTAACCCCCAACCTTTGGGCTTTAGATCTAGGACTAGAAAACATGCCTGTGCGTTGCAACGGGAGAAAAAAAAATCGCATTCCCTCTACCCCGACGGCATGGGCTTTATTGAACACCGTGGTACATCATCCACGCATGATTCCTTGGTCTTCCATGTGGGTGACATAGATGAATATATTTATGATAAACTAAAAATGTTGAAACATATAGTTTTTGTTAGCCTCAAGTTTTGGGTCCCTCAGATCAAAACACAAGTGAATTGTCCCCAGCCAAACCCCAATTCCTTGACTCTCTACCACTTTGTTTTCCTCCAAAACACAGCATGCCGACAAAATATCCCAAACAGCCGAATCACAGGTCACTCCAAATCAGAGCTCCATGGCGGCAAATTGGAACAGAGATCAATGTTGATGCCGCTTGGTCGGAAAATCATGCCTTCTATATTATCTTACGCACTAATTTTTTTCATTAATTTTAATAATACTCACTGGAAAAATATTAAATGCTCACCTAAGTAAAATTTCTTGAAAAATAGTAGCCACAATAACATGTTTATTTTAGCAATAATCTAACTAAAATTTGATAGCATCTATACTAAAGCTCATGTTCTATTGTATTAATGTGTGTAAACGACAAAGGCCAAAATCTGAATACGTTACCTGCACGTGTATGACAATTATAGTTGTTGATGTGTTAATTAAACTTAAAGCACCAAAGAGAGATTACCAGGATGATCATGACTTGCATAATTGCTTGGGGAAGGCCGGCCTTGGTGGCACGTGAAGGGATGTCGAGGACAACAACGGTGACAACAGTTCCGCCGGGCAAGGGATGATAAGGACAATCATGGTAGTCTCGACTCAGGCGTCTGATGCGAGCGAGGGATGAAAAAGATGATCAATGAGGTCTTAGGTATAATGTATAGCCTGACTCGTCCCCAAGTAATTGTGACTAAGATGCCGGTGACGTCAGCAAAAATATGCACCTCTCATTGGACTTTTTTCATCTCTCATTTTAGATAGAGAAAATGACTTGGAGCTGGCTTTTCCAACGGCAAAACTGAAATTAGGAGTAGACTTTTTATACCATTAAATCAATCTTTTTCTCTGCCAGCCACCTATTATCTCTCTCACCAATGCACCGTGAATGACACATTGGGCACAGCAGGGTTGTGGTGCCCCAGTTATATATGCTAGATACCCTGAACCAAAACTACGATAAGAAAACTCTTTCATGTTACTTTTTTTCCAACCGGGCTCACAACCCCTTTCCATTAATTTTGCAATCAACGGAAATACATCAGTCTTTATCCAAGTTCATCACCCAACTCAAAACAAATAAAATCCACTTGCGCGAAATGAGACTGAAAAGGGGAAGCGAGTTGGCGCATCATCAGAAACCCACCGCGTGATGATCCTGGAGCGGACCACCAGCCATGGGGCGAAAACCTGATGACACTTACAAGCCATCTGCTCAGAGCACAAAGTATCAAAAAACAACCCAAGGTGAAACATCTATCAGACTCCAGCGACTAGGTAAAACAGTCGTAGTACAGATCACCAGCGGGCATCAAACCCCAGTGGGACGCGAGGTAGAAGCCGCCAGACGCTGATCGCGTCTAGCCAATCTGCAACCCATCTCTGTCTCCCAAGAGCAGCCTGTCTCGGGGGAAAGATCTGTCCGTCAGTGCCGCAGCATCATGCGCCAATCTCTTCACACCTGCCTGGAGCTTCACCCTGTCCTCTTCCTTCAGCAAACCTGCCCAATACATCATAAAAGAGCATGCCGTGAAAACAGCCTCCAGAGGGGATCGAACGACATGCTTATCAAACGTAACTTTATTACGAAGAGTCCAAATTCCCCAACAAATCGCAGCAATTATCATCATATATAAATGCTTCCCACCCGGAAAGAATTTATAAAGCCAAGATAAACTTTGCCAAAGGGAGCGAGGGCAGCTGGATGCCCCTGCAGTCATGCCCAGCGTCCCCCAAACTGAACGAGCGAGCGAGCACGAGAAAAACAAATGGTTTGCCGTTTCAACATTAGTACAGAAGGAGCAAATGGGATTCCCAGGCCAATTTCTGGCACGCATGTTATCACGGGTAAGGATGGCATTTTGAAATAATTGCCAAAGGAAAATCTTAATTTTTAGCGGGATAGGTGCTTTCCACACCATTTTACAGTTAGGACCTGACAGGTTTCTCTCCAGCCACTCGTACAAGGATTTAGTGGTAAATTTCCCTTTACCATCAAGGGACCAAGAGATCTTATCTGGGGATTCATTCAACGTCAGCTTTTTAGCTTCCATGACCATCCAAGCCCATTGATCACCCAGTGTCCCAACTAATCTGCGTCTGAAGCCAATCTCATAGTTACTCGCAGCCCAGGATGCAACAGTGCAATCCTGATCCTGGCAGATACTGAACAAGTCAGGAAAATGATCTTTCAATATAATGTTTTCGATCCACGGGTCATACCAGACCCTAGTAAGGTTCCCGTTCTCAATGTTAACCTTTCTACCAGCCATATACGAATCTTTGACTTTCATAATGGCTTTCCAGCAGGGGGAGTCCGAGAAGCGACTCCGGATGTTAGCTACTGTTTTGTTCCTGAAGTATCTAGCTTGAACAATACGCTGCCATAAACCATCACTCGTTTCCAGTTTCCACCACCACTTAGCGAGCAGGGCAATATTTTATTTATGAAGATCTTTAATCCCTAAACCCCCAATCCTCTTGGATCTGCAAACTCTCGTCCATTTAACCATATGATAACCATGTTTCTTATTCTTTCTCCTTCAAAAGAAACGTCTGCGATGTTTGTCCAGCTTCTCAATAAAAGTTTTATTAAAGAGAAACATCGACATGAGGAAAGATGGGATCCCATCCAAACTGGATCCCAACAAGGTCAGCCTGCCCCCAGATGATGCCGCGTAAGCCACCCAGGCATCAAGCTTTTTGATCAAGCTTGATCAAAAACAATTCGTGCGTTGTAACGGTTCTACCGGTTTTACATAAACTGTGTGAGTATGTACCTTTAGAATCTGCATGCACTACCAAGCGACATGGAGAAGGGCCGACCGTGATGACGACATTGTGGACGCCTTGACCTCCTTGAATCTCACGACATGGAGAAGGGCCGCGGCGTCAGTGCCCGCGTGTCAGGGGAAGGCCAGAGGGTAGGCCCTTCAAAGGGGAAGAGATGGTGACTTTTTCATCTCAACATGGGTTCACGATGTAGAAGGGTCTGGGTGGGAGTGGTTACCTGGGTTCATCGATCGCAGTGGACACGATGTCGCGACGGGGAAGGCCAGGGCCTAGGTGTACCTCCTGGTGTTGGTCTGGCGCCTCCTTTCGCCGGTCTCCGCCGTCGTACGAGGTGGCCGGGGCGGATGCTGGGGGTGGCGACGGCGGCAGCAGCGGCTCGAAGATGAGAGGGCTAGGGCTCGGGTACCAGAGGGAATTAGAGAAAAGAGAAAAGAGAGGCGGAAGCTCGCGTAGGGCCGGTGCGCGTGCGGCGGCGGCAGTTGGATGAGCAGAGCGAGCTAAGGTCTCGGGAGGGGAAAAGTGAGGAGAGACCGAGAGAGACAAAAAAGAGTTAACTGTGGACTCGGCGGCTACATCGAGCTGGGAAGTTGATCCGATTATATATATATAGGATTGTTTCCTTTTTATCATCAAGCCGACGTGCAGCTTTCGTTTTCCTTTTCTTCTCATCAAGCTGACGTACAGACTTTGTTCCGCAGAATTTTTTTTATTTTACATCTCAGCCATCAATATTTATGGTTTCGCAGAACTATGAAAGTCTCCGTCCTTTATTATTATAATTAGGTAAAGATGAAGTAACATAAACCACATTTGAACATGTTTGACTTGACAAGCAGCACCCGATTTCAGATGTTGGTAATGAGCACTGAAAGAAATGGACGTGATTCAGCAGTTGATAGCGTAAGAAACATGGATAGGATGCAACACACTTGTATTTGATTCATGCAAGTACATATATACTGTGTATATATAGGGGAGGCACGAAGGTGCAAGTCTATCATGGCTAACTAATTCCCTCGAGTCTGGCTCATGACTAAAGAACATGTAGAGGTGGTTACAATGTGCGACGGTATGGTTAGACTAAATCAGCTACTTGTACAGATAGTAGTACTACATAACTGTAGGGAATGCAACCAAGAGAAATATGGTTTGCGACGTCCAGCCATCGATCTGGGCCGTAGTACCCCTGCTTCAATGCACTTGATGTGACCAATACTCCAACCCTACATCCCTGTTCTTGTCGTGCAGTTCTGGGGTAAAACACTAGGCTTGACTGCAAGCTGTATCACCCATACATTCTCGACGAGCCCATCTAGTTTTTCATCCCTCTCATTCCCATCAGCAAAGGATCAAGACCACGTTTACCCACGTCTTTATACTCATTGGAGGTTTAACGTTAAAAGTTATATGAATGGATCGCCATAACAGTATTGCAAGTGGACATTCGAAAAAGAGGTGTTTAATTGTTTCGTTTTGATCACAAAAACAACATCTGGATTGACCGACCCAATTAGGATGCACACAACTGACACCAAATGCACGAGAAAAACATGACGGCAAAGAGCAAAGTCATACGAGACCAAAAGTATACCTAAGCGAAGAAAAAGAAAAAATATCAAAGTGATAATTACAATGACCGACAAACTACAACAATGACCATATCTACATCAATCCTCTTTGACATAGCAAGGACAACGATATTCTTCAACAACAATGCATTTGGAAAGGGAACAACGCTCAAGTGTTGTTGTCACCCGATCCACCCACCAAGGCAATTATAGGTTTTCACCACGAAAAATAAGTCAGAGGATATTCAAACAATGTCTTCAACAAGGTAATGACACAAAAACATCACCTTTCCCAGACATAACCTACTCGGGTTAGACCAGAAAAAAAAATATCAAGCAATGACCATATCCACACCAATCCTCTTTGACATAGCAAGGACAACGATATTCTTCAACAACAATGCATTTGGAAAGGGAACAACGCTCAAGTGTTGTCGTCATCCGATCCAACCACCAAGGCAATTCTAGGTTTTCACCCAGAAAAACAAGTCTGAGCATCACTAGTAGAAAAAGGGTCAAACGTGAAGCACATTAGTGCCGGTTTGAATTTGAGCCGACACTAATGTATACATTAGTGCCGGTTCCAACGGCTAGCCGGGCCGCTTTCATTAGTACCGGTTCATGGCGAACCTTTAGCACCGGTTCGTGCCACGAACCGGTACTAATGAGAGTGGTGGCAGGATGTTGTCAGATTGGGGCCCCTCCAGGCCCTTTAGTACCGGTTCTTGGCACGAACCGGTACTAAAGGTCGTCCTACATAAACCCTTCGTCCACCCGAGCTCGCTCTGTTCTTCCCCTTTCCCCTCTCCTCTCTGTTCTTCCCCTCTTCCTCTCGAGCTCATCACATATTTTGCCCAAAATTTGTCAAGATTTGAAGGCCCCCATCCATTCAAATAATCACAAAGGTTAGCAACTTTGTCCTTTCATCTCTCATTGCTAGATTAGCTCTTGCAATGCTTTATATAGTGATTAATTTGTGAGTTTAGTAATTTGGGAGGAAATATATATATGTGCTAGTATTTGATTTATATGCAATTTGAGGTCAAAAATAACACTTAGTTTGCATATGTAGGTGTGGTTTACTTAGTGCCTTCTAAATCTCCGTCAGAATTAACCACCGCCGATCGCCGCACCGTCTCTGTCAGCCGGCACCACCTTGTGGTGAGCCTCTTGTTCATGAAATTTTATATAAAAATTGATGTTTGTGTGATTTGGATATATAGTTACTCGTATAATTATCTTACCCGTACGTTGTTTGTTATACATATAGTGCCATGGTTTTGATATCCGTCCCCATCGGCCCTCGTCCTTGTTATGATTCGGATGTGGTATATATATTCTCTTTTAAAACTAGTTGCATTTCGTGTTTATGACAAATTATGCCCATAAAGTTGACATAGAATTTTTTTCTAGGAGGTATGTGAACACGAAATTCCAACCGACCCTATTGTTGAGAGGTTAAATTTAGTTGAAAGAGAAAACGAGTACTTGAAAGAAAAATTGAAAAGAATTGAGGGGGAGAAGATGGAATTGGAGTTGCATGTTGCCGATGTCGTCGATGATCACAAGATCAAGATGGAGAAAATGCGCTTGAAGATTAGAAAGATTAAAAAATATGCCATCGATAGTGAGGCTTGGTATCATTATGCTGTTGGATCAATTGTTATCTTAGTTGCGATCTTGATCGCATTTGTTGTTGCATTTAAATGCTTTAGCTAGAGAGTTATTTGTTTGTTTGTTGCATTTAAGTGTTGTATGAACTTTATGTATGAACTTGTATTAATTTGGTCTATTCGGTGTTGTGTAATGAAGATGAGCCGGCAATGGATGTACGATGACCGATGCTCTCCCCAGTTTGTTGAGGGCGTGCATACTTTTCTGCTTGCGGCTGAGGCAAACAAACAGGCGGATGGTTTTATGCCTTGTCCATGTGCTGGCTGTAAGAATGGTCACAATTACTCTACGTCAAGAACCATTCACGTCCACCTGTTTGAGTCCGGTTTCATGCCCCACTATAATGTTTGGACCAAGCACGGAGAAAGAGGGGTTATGATGAAAGACAATGAAGAAGAAGAGGATGACGACAGCTATCCTGGCCATGGGTTCCCTGAATACGATGATACAACAATGGGGGAAGAAGCTGAGCCGGTAATGCGGGAAGAAGCTGAGTCGGCAATGCGGGAAGAAGCTGAAGAAGAGGCATCAGATGAGCCCGTCGATGATCTAGGTCGGGCCATTGCCGATGCAAAGAGAAACTGCGCAAGTGATTTGGAGAAGAAGAAGTTGCAGCGCATGTTAGAGGATCACAAAAAATTGTTGTACCCGAATTGCGTAGGTGACAAGAAAAAGCTGGGCACCACACACTACTAGGAAAAGGCCTACTAATGGTGCACCTAATTTGGCCATTAATGGCGCATTAGTGGTGCGCCATTAGTGCCACGCCATTAGTATATTTTACTAATGGCGCACCACTGGTGCGCCATTAGTATCTGATATACTAATGGCGCACCACTGGATGCGCCATTAGTATATACAACCGTGCGCCATTAGTATGCCTCCCAGGGGGCCATGTATACCCAGGTGCTTTGGCATACTAATGGCGCACAACGGCATGATGCGCCATTAGTAACTTCGGCATACTAATGGCGCACTGTTTAATGATGCGCCATTAGTATCCTTTGGCATACTAATGGCGCACTGTGATGTGATGCGCCATTAGTATGAATATTAGGTTTTTTATTATTTTTGTGTTTTTTGCACATGTTACAAAATGTATAATTGGACAAAATATAGACAGCACACATCAACAACAGATTCATCGAATACAATAGAAGATTAGTCTCTGAATACAATTCATCATATTAGTCTCTGAATACAATTCATCATATTAGTCTCCGAATTGAAAAGACCGAACAAAGATAGAACATTATATTACAAGTCTCAAGACCGCGAGTAGCGAGTTTGTCTTCACATTACAAGTCGATATCGATCATCTAAACTACCATCACATAGAAGAGAGCTGCGGTCATCACGATGAGCATCATCACAATGAAACTTCGTCTTCATCCGGTTCCTCCAACGCTCCCTCCCCTCTCCCGCTAGATAGCGGGCGTATCTAGATTCGGCCTCGGCCCTAGTGGTGTACCCTTTGTAACTGTTACCGCTGAATCGATGAACCTGTCTCCGACACTCCTCCCAGTCGTCGTAGACTCCGGGAACCTTACCCTTGTACACGACATACGTCGGCATCGCTATGCACTAGCCAAACGAAACGTTAGTACCAATTCACAGACAATACATAAGCAATATATAAGTATGCAACAGAACGATCGGAAGAGAAAAGCAAGACATTAATAGCATCGATTACATCTAAGTTGAGCGACTCTCAAACCAAAGAGACATACTACAAGTTCATTAAAGTTTAATTACAACATGAGCCAATCGATGTTTGAGAACTAGACACAGCATCAACGCTTTCGACTCGACTCAAGGGACCGGAGCGTGGATGAAGCCGCCGTCTCATCGTGGGAGTCATGAAAGAGCAGGCGTTGTCAGCCTGCATTTGTAGCATTGTGTCGATGTCACTGTTGACGGTTGATTTCTGAGGTAGAACTGCCCGAGGTACGAAGCGACATCTTGATGGATGATTTCCGCAAACTCCGACTGGATGCGAAAGAATTCTTGTCTGATGTCCGCGTCCTGGATTGCCGACACGCTCGCGGCCCAATCTTTGAGTTTACTCGGCAGCAGAAGTTGATGATGGTCCCGTACGATCGCCCACATGTGATGGATGGCGTAGTAGGCACCCTTCTGACCGCCAGGCGGCTGCTTGACGCAGCAGAACATCGTATTGTGGGAGAACACGTGCTTGCCGATTTCACGAATAGGCCCGATGAAGGTGCCTCCAGATTGGGCGTAGCCGGGGAGAACATCATCAAGAACCTTCTTGACATTTGTGTAGTCTACGTTCGACTGACGGTCCGGGTCGAAATACGTGGCCATGGAATATTTGGGGCTTAGGAGGATGAGCGTGCAATGTGTGTCACTGCAGAAAACACGGAATGTTAAAAGAAAAACGATCGAAATCTAAGAATTCATATGTTACGGGCCGGTTGAGGGGAGGACTTACTCGGGAAAGTAAGGCACGAGGAAGTTATCCTTATCTTGGTTTGCCAGAATGACGCCTTCGAGGTAAGAACTCGCGACTTGCCGGTCCCCGGCGCTGCCCAAGATCTTGGCACGCATGTAGAAGGGGTCGACTATCACGATGTCCGGGGTCTTGTCGCGAATGATCTGCATCTCCATACTCAGCGAAAATAGCCGAACGAAGGTGTAGTGCAGCGGATGAAGGTTCAACATAGCGTGGATGTCATCAAACCGCAGGACGATCGTATGCCCGATGGAGTTATCCACAAAGCCCTTGCCCTCACGGCACCTTGGCCACGAAACCGGGTATGCCACACCCGTCTCTCTGAGACGCCGCTTCTCCAAAGAAAGAACACTGCCATGCAGACTCCGCATAGCACCGGTTGCAGCATTGAGCATATTTGTCGGTAGCATCGCCCTACCCGCCACATGCACCCTCCTCGAGATATCCTCAGGTGAAGGTGGCCCGTCCACGAGCACGGATCATACTCGGTGCCGGGCTGGCCCGCACCCTTGTTAGTCTTTCTTTTGCGTGCCTTCTTCTTCTCCTATAATGGGACCGAGTTCGCTCACAGACCGCCTTCTTGAGTGTGTTGGGGCTGATAATATTTCGCACCTCGCCTATCTGAGGCTCGGTGAAGTCGGCAGTTGGAGGCGTCTCCTGAGAGCTGAACGGCAGACGACGCCTGTTGCAACTTGGCTTCTCCGCGGTACCAGCTAGATCGCGCACGTCTTTTGTTGGGTTGGGTTCTTGAGAAGGAGGCCCCATGAAGTCGCCACCGTACCCATGATCGGCAAAGTACTGATCGACGTTCGGCAAATGTATCGTCATCGTCGTCGTTCTGATCCTGTGCCATATGCATGTTTGGTTCCAGTGGCATAGGGATGTCCGGCACCGTTGCGACGGTCTTGCCATGGGGCCGACTTGGCGGCAAACACGGTGGCGGTGTTGTCTTTGGGGTGGTGTCCCCGCCCCAAGCGAATCTGGCTCTTCACCAAAGCAGGGGCCAGGCTCAGGCGGTGGCCGAGGGTTATCACGTCATCATCGTCGGCCCCGACGGGTCGAATCGGGGTAACAACTCGTCGCAGCCTGGCAGCACCGAACCAGTTCAACCCTAAACAAGTTGGGTGGCATCTGGTACCGTGGAACAAGGGTTGCCGGTTGAGCGATTTTGCCCTTGGCGACATCGACCAACTCGTTGTTCACGCGAAGTGTAGGAGAGTGCATGAACGTCGGCGGCGCCCTGCGAAAACATGTAGGGCGTCAAGGATGCCCAGTCAAAGGCAAGGAGATGAAGTCCTCAGCCGAGAGGCTTAATTAGTTACCGTGATGATGGCGTCGAGCTCGGCTAATGTCGAGGCACCGCCAACGGCGGGCGTGCAGTTGACGGAGGGGCCGCTTGCTACAGAGGTGCCGGCCGGCGTACACCCGGGTGCATTAAGCTCCCGTGCCGGCGTCGGAGACACCAATGCCGCCTCCGCCGGAGACACCAATGGCCCCGCCATCGCATTCTGCGAGTTGCTGGCCGTGAAGCTAGGAATCGGGGGCGGCCCCTGTTGGCTGCCCGCAATCCACGACTCAACCCTGGATCAAGGTAGGCACAATGGCGGTGATCGTCGCTCCGAGTTGTTGTTGCACTTGCTCTTGGACAATCTCCGAATCCGCGCCACCTGTGCCTTTGAGTTCTTGAACCTCGCTACCGCTGGCTTTCCGAGCTGGTCTTTTCTCCTTCCGCACACCAGCGGTATAGTATGACCCCATTTTGTGGACAAGCCTTTGCCGCCACACGACCAGTGACGTCGGCCATCGAGCTTATCCTTGTTCTTCATTACATTCAACGCCCTATTTAGAGTGGTGTCCCAAGGGTTGCTCTTAGCAGACCCCGCGCTACTGCTTTCAGTCGCCTGCGGAAGGAATGTGAACCATTTAGAAATTTGGCTTCATTAATTAGAATGCAACACATATGGAGCTAATTACCCCGGGGGTGGTATTCCTTACCAGAACAACCTCAAGCGCCCTGGTCTTCGGATCCGTTGTAAGCTCCTTTGTTTTCGGGTCCTTCTTGTACCAGGCCCTGACAAAGTTCCTGGTCTGCTTGTCACCGTATTTATCGAAGAGGGGCGGTAGGCCTTGCTCGGCACGCTCCGCGTCCTCCTTGTCCCATATAGGCTCCGCCACTCTGTAACCGCCGGGACCGAGTGTGTGTTCCCCTAAGTTCAGCTCCGCATTTCTTTCCCCATCGACTTGATTCGGAGTTTGCGGTGCTCGAGCAATTGATCTTGAAGTCGTTGTAGTCATCTTCGGTGATCGAAGGATTTTTCTCCTTGATCTTCTCATAACTCTCACCTTTCTCGATCATTCTCTTCACATTGCTTTTCCAAGTAGACAGGGCCTTGCTCATCTTCGTGAGGGCAGCATTGTTCACTTTATTACCTTTGAGGCTTGTTTTTTCAAATTCAGCGGGGAACTTGTATCGTTCGTGCAGCTTCGTGAAGAGGAGGTTGCGCAAATTCCCTCGGTCAGGATGCCTCAGGTTCTCGGTGTTGATCGAGACGGTGCTCCGGAGAATGCACCCGAGCTGAAGCGAGTACCCTTGACTATTCGTTCGGGCGCCGTTGGATTCCGTCGGAGTCCACTTGATAACTTCCTCCTTGAGGGTGCGGAGCACGGTCGGGCGCTGGTCCTTCCGTTGCCTCTTACATTGGCTGCCATCTCATGCGTGCGCCGCCATCATCGATGGTGGCATCTCGGCGGCACCATCGGTGGTGGCATCGGTGGGTCATACTCGGCGGTACCATCGGTGGTCTCAGGATCGGTGGGGAAGGCGGCGTCCTCATACAAGTGAGGTTGTTCCTCCATCTCCGGGACAGCTCCTAGAATGCCTTGCCGCCCGAACCCCCGGCCTCATCGTTGTTGGCCATGTTTCTCTCTAAATAGGAACAAAGTTTGGTCAAAAAGTTGGTTATTGTCAAGGAACAAGACCATGGTCTCATCATTTAGGGTTTGTCAACACCGAGGCATCCTAAAAGCTAAGCTTTTATCATTGAGGGTTTTTCAACGCCGAGGCACCCTAAAAGCCTAAGCTTTCATCATTAGTCACAAGTACCCCATATGTCCTATTTTAGCAAAGTCATGCTAAAATTCACGGAAAATTTCAGCATGACCTTTGCTGAAAATAGGACATATGGAGTAATTCAATTTGCTGGAACGGAAATTAATCGACATTCCAACAAACTCAAGGGCCTCTAGAGTGGACAAGGCAAAAAAAGCCTCCATCACAACAAAGCAAATCATTGCATGGGCATACAGATGCTGAAGTAAGAATGCCAGAAGTAGCATTAAACCATTTCCACAGTACTATGGTGATTTGAGATCATCTATTTATGTTCGCAAAGAGTAGTTTATGATCTAAGACTAAAAGGAAATGCACCAGCAGTACTAAATTGTCGGTCAGTCTCCAAAACTGATCCCAGCATTTTAAACAGTCCCTAGCAAGAACACAAATGTGGAAGCAAGTCAATCACACAACATAAGAAACAAATTGGCAGCTACTGGCTAGAGCTAGTATTATGTTATCATGTTTTCCGAACAGATTATAGGAACCTCAAATATATGACGTTTTGCAAATGGAGATTATAAGGAACACCGACATTCGGCAAGTTCACGGGTTACTACATTGTATATATGAGACTGAAAACATCAGTTTGGAGAGATGAACTAGATAATAAAATTAGAAGATGAACTTGTAATAGTTTCACGAGGTTTGGTTGGACCTTTGTAAGTACACTTTCTACCTAACATCGTTCAAAACACAGAGTAATCTACTTGCAGAACAGTATGAGAACGTCCAATTTTTTGTATATCATCATCATTTTTCATAAATAACTTTGCTTGATATGTCACCTTGGTTCAAATTAATGGAGGTTTGGGCTCTCTGATTTACTGGTTGTTGGTTGACTACTCTTTTCACTGGATTAAAATAAGCACATACACATAACTGACAGCACACATACACATCACTGATTTAATGAAATTTGCACACAACTCAGTAGCACTTCATCATCATATAAAGTATACATCAAAATTGCCAGCCAGGAATCAACATTACAAAATCAAAGGAAAAAACAGAAGCATTCTCCAAGCAACAAGTTTGCTTCTTCTCTTCCAACATAGAACTAATTGGAAGAAAGAACATAGATGTCTTAAGGAGGGGGATCATCTCCGAAGGATCGATTTGCGCTCTATGGTAATGAAGGATGTTCCTATTTCCGAAGTTCCGTTCCAGCTCTACCATCCCCTATTTATTTAAAACATCAAACCGTAAGCTAGTAACTACAATTTATCCTTGTTTTTCTGAAATGGAGTAGTGCTTGTCCTGTTGCTGGAATATGTGGAACTTTATTTTCCCAAGAGAATTGTCAATGCCTACTTGGCATTGACAGTGACCTTATTCATTAGCATTATGCCAAGTTATCACTGCTCTGCTCTAGGATAGTTTGTAGACACTAGCTGCTTATGTTCACAGCGAGAGAAAAACAGGGTCAAGTAGGAAAGTAAAATACAAGTAAAAACAAAGAGAGTGAAATAGGAGCTACATTTACTTGATAATGAGAAGCCAGCAGATTAGCGTGTGGTCCATTATGGATTGATTCGGTGACTGGGAGGTCGTGCTCCATGTGTGGATTAACGACATGACCTGATGTGGCTAGCTACTGTTCATGGTCCCATAACGTAGTTTTCTATTGTCTTGGTTTCTTCCTAGAGGTTGCTATGTTAATTTCCTTGCCCAAATATGCTAACATGCTTAGCTTGTCAATAGGACTGATGCTTCAGAATAAAGAACATGCTTGTTCAAGTGTTCAATTGATGCGCACGCCCCAGCCCCCGCACCAAAGAAGTACGTAAAGGCAACCCCCATGGAAAAATCAACGAAGATGGTTCCTGATTGATCTCCACAATATCATGCTACCAAAAATAACCTATTTGATTGATGATGCACGCAGCGACGCTAATCGGGCCTGTGGCAACACCCAGCGACGCACGCAGTCCTGACCGAAAGCTCGACGATCCATTGAATGTTTGTAGAGTGAGGGGAGAGGGGAGAGGAGGAGGAGCTCACGGGGCGGTGGTGTGGACGGGCGACGAGGTGGGGCGACGAGGTCCGGGTGGTGGTGTGGTGCTCGCGACGGTGGTGTGGACGGGCGGCGTCCCGCCACCGGCGACGAGGGCGGCGGGCGATGGCGAAGTCGGCCGACACCGAGTCGGCCGGGCGAGGTCAGGCGGCGCCCTCTTCCGCCTCCTTCTCCGCTGGGAAAGCGGCGGGCGGGCGCGCTGGAGAGGAGAGGGCGGCGTCGCGGCGTCTCGCGCGTCGAAGGCCGGGCGGAGACGAGGACGACGGGCGGCATCACGCAGGCCGGGCGGCGTCGAGGCGGCGGGGCAGCGCGCTGGAGAGGAGAGGAGAGGGAAGGGATCGAGGGCGAGGGCGAGAAGGGGGTTGAGGGCCGGGGAGGAAATATGGATGGGGGCACAATACTAATGGCGCACCACCCCTCGGTGCGCCATAAGTACATCCACACTAATGGCGCACCTCACCCAGGTGCGCCATTAGTATTTTTTTTATTTCTGCTCGAGCCAACAGGTTATCTCCCACCTGACCTGATCCACACCAAGTTCCCTCTACTAGCTCGACTGGTCAGCAGCCAGTTCTCACACCAGGAGGTCCTGGGTTCGATTCCCAGGCTCCACAATTTTTTATGCATTTAAAATGCTGTTTGATACTTATTTGTGTTTAAATATGTTCAAACTTGTTTAAATCATAACAGTAATATTTTTTTATAAGACAGTAATATATTTTTAAAATATATCATCAAACAGTCATGCCGGTGGAGCGGGGGAGGGTGAGTGCGGGGGGTGGCGTGGCGGTTGAGTAGGGAGGAGTGCGGGGGTCGTGGCGGTTGAGTAGGAGAATCGAGGGTGCGGGGGTCGTCGGCGGCCGTGGACTGGGGTGCTTTCGGCGGCGAGGGGGACCGGATTTGGTGAGGTGGGATAACGATCGAGATGGAGGGGGATCGAGATCGAGTGTCCATGAAATTTAAAAATATTCATGATAGTTCAAAAAGTGCCCATGAAATACAATCGAGAAATGAAGGCTACGATTTAAATACAATCGATCTTAGCTAGCTATCTGCTCACAATCTTCTTGCCCTTCTTTTTCGCAAATGGAGTTCTTTTGTGGAACGGACGTCCTTTAGGTAGGGTGGTCCTGCTTCTTCTTGTGGTGTATGCTACTACTTCATCATCGTCGTCATGTTCGATCCTCGGGCGGCCGTACTTGTCGAAGTCTTGCTCATTGGCTACTCCATCCATTCCGATGATCTTCCTTTTGCCTCTCCTCACGACAACACGACTGGGCTTTGGCGGGTCGGTAATGAAGAAGCATTGGTCCACTTGGGAAGCCAGTACCCATGGCTCATTTTTCGCGGTGACGTTTGCGCCGCGGTCTTGGATTTGGTCGGGTATAACCATGGTGGTGAAATATCGGTCTTCTTTTAGGACGCTCTTGGCCCATCTGACACGGAACATCGGCACCTTCTCTCCAGCGTAGCTCAGCTCCCAGATCTCCTCGATCCTTCCGTAGTATCTGTCCTTGTCCTTATCGGTGTAGGATTCTATCGTTACCCAGGAGTTCTGATAACCATCGCTATTCTTGTACTTGTCCTCTGTGTAGAATGTGTAGCCGTTGTTATCGTACGCCTGATATGTTTTCAGGTTGTGCTCTGCTGCCTGTGACATTGTTAATATGAGTTTTTCTTCCGCGGAAGAATCTTCATGTAAAAGTGCAATGAAGCTTACGCTTGAACCAACGCGTGAAACATGAGTTGTGCTCTTTGAGTATATCTCCGTCATCCTCTGTTGGCCTAGGTCATTGTCGTCTTCTCAATAAAGGTTTTGTGCTCTACCACCCAAGGATCGACCACGTCTATGTGTTGTAGCGCGACTAGGTTTGCTCTTTCAAAGTCGTGAGTCGACCCTCGAAAGTCGACATGCATTTGGCGACCCTCACGTGACCCCATCCAGCGAGCCTGCCGAGGTGCCTATTGACGGGCAGACCAACGGGGTTCTCGATGCCTAGATGATTTGTGCAGTAGGAGATGCACTCTTCGGTCAGAAAGCCCCTGACTATACTTCCCTCTGGATGTGACATGTTCCGAACATATCCTTTGATGACACCATTCATCCTTTCGAACGGCATCATGCTGTGCAGGAACGTCGGGCCGAGTTGGATGATATCCTCCACGATATGGACCAGCAGATGCACCATAACGTCGAAGAATGCGGGCGGGAAGTACATCTCAAGCTCACATAGTATCACCACG
This sequence comes from Aegilops bicornis, assembly GCA_021605145.1. NCBI lineage: Eukaryota > Viridiplantae > Streptophyta > Magnoliopsida > Poales > Poaceae > Aegilops > Aegilops bicornis. The sequence continues at coordinate 46,778,030 of CM038669.1, forward strand.
ATCTCTTCCTGTAGCCTGCTGAGTTGCCTCACGCCAATCGACGTCCGCGAGATGACGGCGCAAAAGGTGCATAGGCGGAATAGCGTTGCACGGACGTGCGGCGTCCATGATCCCAATGGATTGCAATCGGAAGTATCTGCGTCATCGACCGCGTGGCGGTCGTGAGACTTCATCCCGCTGAACTTCGCTTCACTGGGTCTAGGTATCTGCTTATCTTCCCTCACAGAACCGTTAGGAAGTTTTACTCCTAGGAGGCAGGTGAAAAACTGCTCGATCTCCTCCTAACTTAGAGTGAAGCACGCGGGAGGGTAGTCATTTCCGGTCTTCTTGGCCTTTTTGCCTTTGCGACGACTTTCTGTGTCCTGCTTCGCCTCATCATCATCATCATCATTAGCGTGAAGCTCTGCACGATGCCCATTGATTTCAAGTCTGCCCTTGCTTTCGGCCCATCTTTGGTCCTTTCGGCATGTTGAGCAGGGTACCAAGCAGACTCTCGCACATCGTTCTTCGTGATATGCATGACATCAAGGCTGTGAGGCACACGGTGGATCTTCGATATGGCAAGTCGAGAAAACAGACCTCGTTTTCCATACCTTCAGCAGCGGCTCTGGCGCCTTCGCTTCTTTCCGGCTCTGGCGCCTTTTGCTTCTTTCGGCGGTGGGCAGTCTTTCCAATTTTTCAACAGCTTGTCTATTTCTCGCCGCTCCTCGTACACGGGCGTTTTCGGGGTTCGGTTTCACCATCGAACAGATCCTTGCGTTTCCTCCACGGGTCATCGTCGCGAAGCCACCTTCGATGTCCCATGAACACGGTTTTCGAAGACCCGGTATCTCTATCTAGCTGGCGATACGTTGTGTCATCCATGCACCTTACGCATCCAGAAAATCCGTGGACTACCTGCCCCGCGAGATATCCGTAACCGAGATAGTCGTGCACCGTCGTGAGCGGTCACGGCTCTCATAGGGAAATATTCTTTCTCTGCGGCGTCCCACGTATTGGCTGGCGTTTTCCACAGCGTGTCAAGCTCCTCTTCAGCAGCCCCAGTCTGATTGATGTCGTTCCCTGGTTGTTTCGGCCCTTCAATTAGCATACTCATGTGAATGTACTTCCTCTTCATTCACAACCAGGGGGAAGGTTGTACATCCACACAAACACAGGCCAGGTGCTATGTGTGCTTCTCTGGCTGCCAAGCGGATTGACTCCATCGGTGCTCGCGCCAAAGACGATGTTCCTTGGATCGTTCCCAAATTCCGAGTCTTGGTTCAACGCTTGCCACTGGCTCGCATCCTTAGGGTGACTCGGCATCTTGTCTTTTTATCTATCTCCGGATCATTTGCGTCATCTTCTCGCTTCTTCTCCTCCCTATCCGGCGTGCTAACGCAGGGAGCTTTGCTACCTTAGGGTCCATGAAATAGCGCTGCAGACGAGGAGTGATCGGAAAGTACCACACCACTTTTCGAGGAGCTTTCTTCCTCTTCTTGTATCGAGTGACCCGCACACCGGACATATGGTAGACTCAGCGTGCTCGTCCCGATAAATGATGCAATTGTTCATGCACACATGGTATTTCACGTGCGGTAAATCGAGAGGACACACGATTTTCTTCGCCTCCTCCAAACTGGTCGGGCACTTGTTCGCCTTTGGGAAGGCGTTCGTGCGAATGACATGTTCTCGTCGAATCATGCGCCAGTCATTTTGTGTTTTACCTTCATCTCCGTGAGCCATGAGCGTTACTTTCAGCGGGTATCCTCGGGCCTGCATCCTTCATACAATGGAGTAACCGCGTCTAACTCAAGTTGATCCATCTTGGCTTTCTCTCGGGCGGCAGCTCTTGCGTTATCCGTGTGCTTGAGAAGCAGCTCTTGAATATGAGGGTCCTGCACCCAGCCCATCGATGGTCCAGCGTCGTCTGCTCCGCCGGCATCATCATCTTCATGATCATGCCCGTCGTCTGCTCCGGCATCTTCCTCATCATCATGTCCTGCATCTTCTACATGATGACCGTCGTGATCATCTCCTGGGGATTCTTCGTCTTCTCGCCCGCCCGAGCCGCGGTGGTTGTCTTGCTGCCCTTCCTCATTTCTTGCCCGGCCCCCATGGACGACTTCGTAGTCATCTTCATCACCTTGCCACCGATAGCCATCCATGAAACCACGCAAGAGCAGGTGGTCCCGCACCTGCCCGGAATCTGGGTCCGCAATAAGGCTCTTCAGCTTGCATCTTCGACACGGACATCTTATCTCCGTCTCGTTGTCTTGAAGCATCTCGGCCTTCGCGGACCTCAAAAACCTATTCACGATGCCTTCGGTCATCGTGCGGACCATGGTCGCTGCGAGGTAGAGCAAAAGCGATATTTTAGAACCAAGAAAAAATTTGGCATGACTTTCCCTAAAAATAGGACCAAAAGAATGCTTAATGCCAAAATTCTCGCTTGAAACGGAAATGAATCAACATTCCGGCAAAATATTGGCAACTATCGCATTTCAAATACGGTACACCTCCAAACACAAACACATATGCAACACCACAAACATATGCAACACCACGAACATACATAGATCTAGCTAGGCCATAAAAAGTGCATGTGCACATTGTTGTAGGGAGAACAACATAAATATAGCTTCCCCTTACTTACCTATTAAAACAAGGTAATTTAACCACTTAATTTGAATGAATCTATGGTGGAAATGAGGGGAAAAAGAGGAGGCACCCGAGACAAGGAGGAGGTGGAGAGAATGAAGTGGGGAGAAAGTGAGTGTGGGTAGGAGAGGCTGTCCAAAATATCTTGTTGCTGCCCACTTACTAATGGCGCACCAGAACTAAATGCGCCATTAGTAATCCAGGTTACTAATGGCGCACCTTCTGGCGGTGCGCCATTAGTAGTTTTGCAAAAAAAATATATAAAATACTAATGGCGCCTTGATCCACAGTGCGCCATTACTAATTTAAACTAGTAATGGCGCACGGTTGATCTATGCGCCATTAGTAGTATTGCAAAAAAAGGAATAAAAAATATAATAAAAAAACAACATTAGTGGCGCACTTGCGGACGGGTGCGCCATTAGTAGTTACAACTAGTAATGGCGCACTTTGCCTGGATGCGCCATTAATATGTTTGGACAGGCGCACTAGTTCAAATTTTTTTTTGATACTAATGGCGCACTCTGGGCCTGGTGCGCCATTAGTAGTTTCAACTCTAATGACGTATCAGCAGGTGGTGCGCCATTAGTATATACTAATGGCGCACCCACTCGCTGGTGCGCCATTAGTGTCAATCCCATCTATAGCCCTTTTTCTAGTAGTGACACTGGAATTGCTGCAATGGAAGGCAGAGAATGGTGTATCTGACAAGGGATTTGGAAAGTTGCTGGTAATGATAAAGGATATTCTTCCAAAGGACAACGAATTGCCCGAGAGTACGTACGAAGCAAAGAAGGCTGTCTGCCCTCTAGGGTTAGAGGTGCAGAAGATACATGCATGCCCTAATGATTGCATCCTCTACCGCGGTGAGTGCGAGGATTTGAACGCTTGCCCGGTATGTGGTGCATTGCGCTATAAGATCAGCCGCGATGACCTCGGTGATGTCGAGGGCGAGTGCCCCGGAAGAAGATTCCTGCCAAGGTGATGTGGTATTCTCCTATAATACCACGGTTGAAACGTTGTTCCAAAACAAAGAGCATGCCAAAGGCGTGCGATGGCCTGAAGAAGACCGTAAGAAAGGCGAAAAGTTGAGAGTACCCACGACGGGTCGCAGTGGGAGAAAAATCGAAAGAAAGTACGGGAAGGAGTTTGCTGATGACGCAAGGAGCGTATGGTTTGGTCTAAGCGCAGATGGCATTAATCCTTTTGGGGAGCAGAGCAGCAACCATAGCACCTGGCATGTGACTCTATGTTTGTATAACCTTCCTCCTTGGTTGTGCATGAAGCGGAAGCTCATTATGATGCCAGTGCTCAACCAAGGCCCTAAGCAACCCGGCAACGACATTGATGTGTACCTAAGGCCATTAGTTGAAGAACTCTTACAACTGTGGAATGGAGGTGTACGTGCGTGGGATGAGCACATGGGGGAAGAATTTGACCTAAAGGCGTTGCTGTTCGTGACCATCAATGATTGGCCTGCTCTCGGTAACCTTTCGTGACAGACAAACAAGGGATACCGCGGATGCACGCACTGTTTGGATAATCTTGACGATATATATTTGAATAGTTGTAAGAAGAATGTGTACAGGGACATCGTCGATTTCTTCCGAAAGGCATCCCTTAAGAAAGAAAGGCAAGCATTTCAAAGGTGAGGCGGATCACCGGACGAAGCCTCGCCACCGTACTGGTGCTGATGTACATGAGTACGGTGCTGATGTACATGATATGGTCAAGGATTTGAAGGTGATATTTGGAAAGGGTCCTGGCGGACAACCTGTTCGAAGAATGACGGACCTTACACCCATGTGGAAGAAGAAATCTATATTTTGGGACCTGCCATATTGGAAAGACCTAAAGGTCCGCTCCATAATCGACGTGATGCACGTGGACGAAGAATCTTTGCGTGACCCTGCTTGGCTTCTTGGGCGTGTATGGAAGACAAAAGATACACACGAGGCACGGGAGGACCAGCAACGTATGCACGGAGAAGGCGGCATACATCAGGGTCATGCAAGCTACACTCTTACCAAAGAAGAGAAGGAAATCTTCTTTGAATGCCTGCTTTCGATATTAAGGTACCGTCGGCTTCTCGTCGAATATAAAGGGAATAATAAACATGGCGGAGAAAAAGTTCCAGAACCTAAAGTCTCATGACTGCCACGTGATTATGACGCAGCGCTTCCGGTTGCATTGAGGGGCTTCTACCGTAAAAGCGTTCGATTAGCCATTGTGAAGCTATGTGCATTTCTCAATGCAATCTCTCGGAAGGTAATCGATCCAGAAATCATACCAAGGTTACATAATGATTTGGTGCAATGTCTTGTCGGTTTCGAGTTGGTGTTCCCACCATCCTTCTTCAACATCATGACGCTTGCGTCCTAGTTCACCTATGCTTGAAGAGATTAACATTTTGGGTCCTGTATTTCTACACAATATGTTCCCCTTTGAGAGGTTCATGGGAGTCTTAAAGAAATATGTTCATAACCGTGCTAGGCGAAGGAAGCATCTCCAAGGGCCATCAAAATGAGGAGGTCATTGATTTTTGTATTGACTTTATTCCTGACCTTAAGCCGATTGGTGTTCTGAATCGCGGCATAAGGGCAGACTAGATGGAAAAGGCACGCTAGGAGGAACAAATAATATGTATGGATGGACATTCTCTCATGAAGCACACTACACAGTTCTCTGAGAATTCCGCCTTGGTGGCTCCGTATATGGATGAACACAAGAATTTGCTACGCTCCAAACACCGGGCGGTCTGATGACTAGATTACACGTGAACAAACCAGGAGTTTCGCCACTGGTTGCGGAACCGTACCATGCATGACACCTCTATTGAAGATGACCTGTACTTGCTGTCCCGATTACCATCTTCGAATATAATGACTTTCAAAGGGTACGAGATAAATGGTAATATATTTTACACAATCGCCCAAGATAAGAAGAGCACCAACCAAAACAGTGGTGTCCGCTTTGATGCAGAAACCAATGCGGGAAAGGAAACATATTATGGTTATATACAGGACATATGGGAACTTGACTATCGACGTGGTTTAAAGGTCCCTTTGTTTCGGTGCAAATGGGTCAATATGACACGAGGCGGGGTAACGGAAGACCAGCGATGCGAAATGACAACAGTGGATCTCAACAATCTTGCGTGTGAGCAGACCATTCGTCCTAGCCAATGATGTGGCACAGGTTTTCTATGTGAAGGACATGTCTACCAAGCCAAGAAAAAGAAAAGATAAGGAAGCGAATGCATCGATTTACGAGCCAAAGCGGCACATAGTTCTTTACGGGAAGAGAAACATCGTGGGAGTGGATGACAAGATAGACAAGTCAGAAGATGATGAAAAGTTTGATGAAATTGCTCCATTCACGGTGAATATTGACCCGAGCATCCCGTTAAATGATGAAGATTTTCCATGGTTACTGGCGCCAAAAGGGACACACCTTGAAGAAAAAGTTTCGCACCCAAAGATGCAGGATGTGATCGGCTTCACTATCATCACTTTCTTACATGTTTCACACCCAGAGGGGAATCTCGGTAATAGTTAGGGTAGTTATGTGTTTTGGCATTTGAAGCGAAGAAATTTTATGTGCAAACAAATTCTTTCATGCCTTTACTGATTTTTAAAGTTAAGTTATTCACAAACTAGTGATTCACACTAATTTCAAATAATTCAAAATTTAAACTATTCAAATTTGAAAACTACGGGCACTAACAGAAAGTTTGTAATTTTTTGTACCTAAAGCAAAAATATTCACAAAGAAACTCTAAATACACAAAAAAAAACAACACAAAAATAAATAAAGCAAAAAAAATAAAAAAAAGCCCGCCTACTAGGCCAGAGCGGCCTGCATACGACTAGAAACCCAACCTGTTGTTGGGCGGGATGCTGAGCCATAAAGGCCCAGTGGGCCTGAGGCAGCAAAGAACACGTAGGCCCAGAGGGCTTGCTTTGGAGAGGAGCTCGAGAGAGCGACCGCACGGGGGTTTATAAACCAGTGCGGTCGCCCCTCGGCTAGCGAGGTGGGACTAAACTTGCCGCACCGCACCTGCGCCAGCGCACCCCCTTTAGTACCGGGTCGTGGCACCAACCGGTACTAAAGGTGGGGCCTTTAGTACCGGTTTGTACCACCACCCAGTACTAAAGGGGTTCGCTTCCCGCCGCTTGGGCTGGCCAAAACTGGCCTTTAGTACCGGTTGGTGGCTCCAACCGGTACTAAAGGCCCCTCCTATATAAACAACACTTATAAAAGACAAGAATGGGTATGCTTGTCAGAACACTATTCACAATTTTTACACCATTATCGATATCTAGTCAGACAACTAATACACATGCATATTGATCTCCTTCTTAACAGTTCAAAGAGGTGCGGGACAAGCTCCTAGAAAGCGGAGCGCGAGAAGCACTTCAAGAGGAAATAAGCGGGATTTTGGTGCGACCAGGTCATAAATCCAAAGGGAGAATACTATTACCCGCTACCATGAACCACTTCCGATTGTCATCGTGCTCCGAAGGCACCAATTAGGCTAATGCCACTGGCTCCAAAGGCAACATGCATATGTAGGAGAAATTATATATAGCTATACATGTGTGTATGTGTGAATTAATTAATATGGTGGTTTGTGAGACATTGATGATATATATATTAATGTTTTTTTCTACTATAAATTATATATATATATATATATATATATATATATATATATATATGCATAACGTGTACAATGTGTAGTATCGTAAAATACCAGCAAACGAAAAAGAATTAAAATGGAAACACAAAATTAATTGAAAAATAAAAAATAAAAAAAAACCCACAAACATTTAGTACGGTTGGTGTTACCAACTTGGTACTAAAACTCCTGCCCCGGAGCTGGCTCGTGCCACGTGGTTTCCCTTTAGCACCGGTTCGTGCTGAACCGGTACTAAAGGGGGGGGGGGCTTTAGTGCCCACACTTTAGTGCCGGTTATGGAACCGGCACTAAAGGGCCTTACGAACCGGTGCTATTGCCCGGTTCTGCACTAGTGCTTTAGTACCGGTTCGTGCCATGAACCGGTACTAAAGAGGCTGTGGCAGGTTGTGGTCAGGCTGGGGCCCCACCAGCACCTTTAATACCGTTCGTACCACAAACCGGTACTAGAGATTTCTAGTTGCAGTGGTTTTTTAGTCCCACCTCGCTCCGCTAACAGAATTTTTACCACCTTAAATATGTTACTTTTCAAACTATGACAACCACTTGGTCTTCACTCAACTCTATTTATAGAATTTGTGTCTTATATTGACAATTCAGATTGTACACGAAAAGATCATTGATGATCAATGTAATTTTGATGTATTTCCCTGTAGCAGTAGCGCGTTTTGGCTGAAAAGCGTCTTGATCAATGTATTTTTTATGTATATTTTTACATGTTTACACAATATCTTTTGAAGTATCATGGAGTAAACTGGATGTGCAAAAAAGTAGAGAGGGTTACGGCAAAAACTGGATGCACTTCGTGTACAAACTGGACAATCTCTTTCGAAGTATAAGGGTTTCGGACGAAAACTCATCTGTTACACCAGCACTTCATTTTTTTAAACTTATTACAACTTCGGAGTTTTTTGCGTTCAGTATGCACCATTCAAGGCCACGTCATCAACTTTCAACCCTTTCTGGCATCATTTGGTATTTTTCATTCATTTACTGATTTGTTTTGAGAGCTAAATGACCCTGAAATTGAAAAGCACTATAAAATAATGAACTCTGAAAAGGTTGAAACTTGACATGGTATCATCATTTCACCCACATAGCATGTGCAAAAAAGTAGAGAGGGTTACGGCAAAAACTGCATGCACTTCGTGTACAAACTGGATAATCTCTTCCGAAGTATCACAGTTTCGGACGAAAATTCATCTGTTACACCGGCACTTCATTTTTTAAAACTTATTACAACTCCGGACTTTTTTTGCGTTCAGTATGCACCATTCAAGGCCACGTCACCAACTTTCAACCCTTTCTGGCATCATTTGCTATTTTTCATTCATTTACTGATTTGTTTTGAGAGCTAAATGACCCTGAAATTGAAACGCACTACAAAATGAACTCTGAAAAGGTTGAAACTTGGCATGGTATCATCATTTCACCCTCATAGCATGTGCAAAAAAATAGATAGGGTTACGGCAAAAACTAGATGCACTTCGTGTACAAACTGGACAATCTCTTTCGAAGTATCAGGGTTTCGGACGAAAACTCATCTGTTACACCGGCACTTCAATTTTTTAAACTTATTACAACTCCAGACTTTTTTTGCGTTCAATATGCACCATTCAAGGCGACGTCACAACTTTCAACCCTTTCTGGCATCATTCTCAATTTTTCATCCATTTATTGATTTATTTTGAGAGCTAAATGATCCTAAAATTGAAAAGCACTACAAAATGAACTCTGAAAAGGTTGAAACTTGGCATGGTATATCATCATTTCACCCACATAGCATGTGCAAAAAAGTTGACCGGGTTACGGCAAAAACTGGATGCACTTCATGTACAAACTGGACAACCTTTTTGGAAGTATCAGGGTTTCGGACGAAAACTCATCTTTTACACCGGCACTTCATTTTTTAAACTTATTACAACTCCGGACTTTTTTTGCGTTTAGTATGCACCATTCAAGGCCACATCGTCAACTTTCAACCCTTTCAGGCATTATTTCCTATTTTTCATTCATTTGCTGATTTGTTTTGAGAGCTAAATGACCCTGAAATTGAAAAGCACTATAAAATGAACTCTGAAAAGGTTGAAACTTCGCATGGTATCATCATTTCACCCACATAGCATGTGCAAAAAATAGATAGGGTTACGGCAAAAACTGGATGCACTTCGTGTACAAACTGGACAATCTTGTTCGAAGTATCAGGGTTTCGGACGAAAACTCATCTGTTACACCGGCACTTTATTTTTTTAAACTTATTATAACTCCGGACTTTTTTGCGTTCAGTATGCACCATTCAAGACCACATCATCAACTTTCAACCCTTTCTGGCATCATTTGCTATTTTTCATTCATGTACTGATTTGTCTTGAGAGCTAAATGACCCTAAAATTCAAAAGCACTACAAAATAAACTCTGAAAAGGTTGAAACTTGGCATGGTATCATTATTTCACCCACATAGCATGTGCAAAAATGTAGATTGGGTTACGGCAAAACTGGATGCGCCGTGGTACAAACTGGACAATCTCTTTCAAGTATCACGATTTGGACGAAACTCATACATTACACCGCACTTCATTTTTTAAACTTATTACAACTCCAGATTTTTTTGCGTTCGGTATGCATCATTCAAGGCCACGTCATCAACTTTCAACCCTTTACGGCATCATTTCCTTTTTTATTCATTTACTGATTTGTTTTGAGCTAAATGACCCTGAAAGTGGAAAGCACTACAAAATGAACTCTCAAAAGGTTGAAACTTGGCATGGTATCATTATTTCAACCACATAGCATGTGCAAAAAAGTAGAGAGGGTTACGGCAAAAACTGGATGCACTTCGTGTACAAACTGGACAATCTCTTTCGAAGTATCAGGGTTTCGGACGAAAATTTATCTGTTACACCGGCACTTCATTTTTTAAAACTTATTACAACTCCGGACTTTTTTTGCGTTCAGTATGCACCATTCAAGGCCACATCACCAACTTTCAACCCTTTACGGCATCATTTGCTATTTTTCATTCATTTACTGATTTGTTTTGAGAGCTAAATGACCCTAAAATTGAAAAGCACTACAAAATGAACTACGAAAAGGTTGAAACTTGGCATGGTATCATCATTTCACCCACATAGCATGTGCAAAAAAGTAGAGAGGGTTACGGCAAAACTGGATGCGCCGTTGCACAAACTGGACAATCTCTTTAGAAGTATTAGTATTTGGACGAAAACTCATACATTAATCGGCACTTCATTTTTTTAAACTTATTACAACTCCGGAATTTTTCTGCGTTCAGTATGCATCATTCAAGGCCACATCATCAACTTTCAACCCTTTCTGGCATCATTTGCTATTTTTCATTCATTTACCGATTTGTTTTGAGAGCTAAATGACCCTGAAATTGAAAAGCACTACAAAATGAACTCTGAAAAGGTTGAAACTTGGCATGGTATCATCATTTCAAGCATATAGCATGTGCGAAAAAGTAGAGAGGTTACGGCAAAACTGGGTGCACTTCGTGTACAAACTGGACAATCTCTTTCAAGTATCGGGGTTTGGACGAAAACTCATACATTACACGGCACTTCAATTTTTTAAACTTATTACAACTCCAGACTTTTTTTGCGTTCAGTATGCACCATTCAAGGCGACGTCACAACTTTCAACCCTTTCTGGCATCATTTTCTATTTTTCATCCATTTACTGATTTATTTTGAGAGCTAAATGACCCTAAAATTGAAAAGCACTACAAAATGAACTCTGAAAAGGTTGAAACTTGGCATGGTATATCATCATTTCACCCACATAGCATGTGCAAAAAGTTGACAGGTTACGGCAAAACTGGATGCACTTCATGTACAAACTGGACAATCTTTTGGAAGTATCGGGGTTTTGATGAAAACTCATCTTTTACACCGGCACTTCATTTTTTAAACTTATTACAACTCCGGACTTTTTTTGCGTTCAGTATGCACCATTCAAGGCCACATCGTCAACTTTCAACCTTTTCTGGCATTATTTCCTATTTTTCATTCATTTGCAGATTTGTTTTGAGAGCTAAATGACCCTGAAATTGAAAAGCACTATAAAATGAACTCTGAAAAGGTTGAAAATTCGCATGGTATCATCATTTCACCCACATAGCATGTGCAAAAATTAGATAGGGTTACGGCAAAAACTGGATGCACTTCATGTACAAACTGGACAATCTCTTTCGAAGTATCAGGGTTTCGGACGAAAACTCATCTGTTACACCGGCACTTTATTTTTTTAAACTTATTATAACTCCGGACTTTTTTGCGTTCAGTATGCACCATTCAAGACCACATCATCAACTTTCATCCCTTTCTGGCATCATTTGCTATTTTTCATTCATGTACTGATTTGTTTTGAGAGCTAAATGACCCTAAAATTCAAAAGCACTACAAAATGAACTCTGAAAAGGTTGAAACTTGGCATGGTATCATCATTTCACCCACATAGCATGTGCAACAATGTAGATTGGGTTACGGCAAAACTGGATGCACTTCGTGTACAAACTGGACAATCTCTTTGAAGTATCACGATTTAGCATTTAAACTCATCTGTTACACCGGCACTTCATTTTTTTTAAACTTATTACAACTCCGGAATTTTGTTGCGTTCAGTATGCATCATTCAAGGCCACGTCATCAACTTTCAACCCTTTCTGGCTTCATTTCCTTTTTTTATTCATTTACTGATTTGTTTTGAGAGCTAAATGACCCTGAAAGTGGAAAGCACTACAAAATGAACTCTCAAAAGGTTGAAACTTGGCATGGTATCATTATTTCAACCACATAGCATGTGCAAAAAGTAGAGAGGGTTACGGCAAAAACTGGATGCGCCGTGTACAAACTGGACAATCTCTTTCAAGTATCGAGGTTTCGGACGAAAATTCATCATTACACGGCACTTCATTTTAAAACTTATTACAACTCCGGACTTTTTTGCGTTCGGTATGCACCATTCAAGGCCACGTCACCAACTTTCAACCCTTTCTCGCATCATTTGCTATTTTCTCTCATTCTTGATTTGTTTTGAGAGCTAAATGACCCTAAAATTGAAAAGCACTACAAAATGAACTCTGAAAAGGTTGAAACTTGGCATGGTATCATCATTTCACCCACATAGCATGTGCAAAAAAGTAGAGAGGGTTACGACAAAAACTGGATGCACTTCGTGCACAAACTGGACAATCTCTTTAGAAGTATTAGTATTTCGTACGAAAACTCATCTGTTACACTGGCACTTCATTTTTTTAAACTTATTACAACTCCGGAATTTTTCTGCTCAAGGTATGCATCATTCAAGGCCACATCATCAACTTTCAACCCTTTCTGGCATCATTTGCTATTTTTCATTCATTTACCGATTTGTTTTGAGAGCTAAATGACCCTGAAATTGAAAAGCACTACAAAATGAACTCTGAAAATGTTGAAACTTGGCATGGTATCATCATTTCACCCTCATAGCATGTGCAAAAAAATAGAGAGGGTTACGGCAAAAACTGGATGCACTTCGTGTACAAACTGGACAATCTCTTTCGAAGTATCGGGGTTTGGACGAAAACTCATACATTACACCGGCACTTCAATTTTTAAACTTATTACAACTCCGGACTTTTTTGCGTTCGGTATGCACCATTCAAGGCGACGTCACAACTTTCAACCCTTTCTCGCATCATTTTCTATTTTTCATCCATTTCTTGATTTATTTTGAGAGCTAAATGACCCTAAAATTGAAAAGCACTACAAAATGAACTACTGAAAAGGTTGAAACTTGGCATGGTATATCATCATTTCACCCACATAGCATGTGCAAAAAGTTGACAGGTTACGGCAAAAGCTGGATGCACTTCATGTACAAAGCTGGACAATCTTTTTGGAAGTATCGAGGTTTGAGACGAAAACTCATCTTTTACACGGCACTTCATTTTTAAACTTATTACAACTCCGGACATTTTTGCGTTCAGTATGCACCATTCAAGGCCACATCGTCAACTTTCAACCCTTTACGGCATTATTTCCTATTTTTCATTCATTTGCTGATTTGTTTTGAGAGCTAAATGACCTGGAATTGAAAACCACTCAAAAAGGTTGAAACTTCGCATGGTATCATCATTTCACCCACATAGCATGTGCAAAAAATAGATAGGGTTACGGCAAAAACTGGATGCACTTCGTGTACAAACTGGACAATCTCTTTCGAAGTATCAGGGTTTCGGACGAAAACTCATCTGTTACACCGGCACTTTATTTTTTTAAACTTATTATAACTCCGGACTTTTTTATGCTCAAGGTATGCACCATTCAAGACCACATCGTCAACTTTCAACCCTTTCTGGCATCATTTGCTATTTTTCATTCATGTACTGATTTGTTTTGAGAGCTAAATGACCCTAAAATTCAAAAGCACTACAAAATGAACTCTGAAAAGGTTGAAACTTGGCATGGTATCATCATTTCACCCACATAGCATGTGCAAAAATGTAGATTGGGTTACGGCAAAAACTGGATGCACTTCGTGTACAAACTGGACAATCTCTTTCGAAGTATCACGATTTCGGACGAAACTCATCTGTTACACCGGCACTTCATTTTTTTAAACTTATTACAACTCCGGAATTTTGTTGCGTTCAGTATGCATCATTCAAGGCCACGTCATCAACTTTCAACCCTTTACGGCTTCATTTCCATTTTTTATTCATTTACTGATTTGTTTTGAGAGCTAAATGACCCTGAAAGTGGAAAGCACTACAAAATGAACTCTCAAAAGGTTGAAACTTGGCATGGTATCATTATTTCAACCACATAGCATGTGCAAAAAAGTAGAGAGGGTTACGGCAAAACTGGATGCGCCGTGTACAAACTGGACAATCTCTTTCGAAGTATCAGGGTTTCGGACGAAAATTCATCTGTTACACCGGCACTTCATTTTTTAAAACTTATTACAACTCCGGACTTTTTTTGCGTTCAGTATGCACCATTCAAGGCCACGTCACCAACTTTCAACCCTTTCTGGCATCATTTGCTATTTTTCATTCATTCTTGATTTGTTTTGAGAGCTAAATGACCCTAAAATTGAAAAGCACTACAAAATGAACTACGAAAAGGTTGAAACTTGGCATGGTATCATCATTTCACCCACATAGCATGTGCAAAAAAGTAGAGAGGGTTACGACAAAACTGGATGCGCCGTGCACAAACTGGACAATCTCTTTAGAAGTATTAGTATTTCGTCACGAAAACTCATACATTAATCGGCACTTCATTTTTTAAACTTATTACAACTCCGGAATTTTTCTGCGTTCAGTATGCATCATTCAAGGCCACATCATCAACTTTCAACCCTTTACGGCATCATTTGCTATTTTTCATTCATTTACCGATTTGTTTTGAGAGCTAAATGACCCTGAAATTGAAAAGCACTACAAAATGAACTACGAAAAGGTTGAAACTTGGCATGGTATCATCATTTCAAGCATATAGCATGTGCGAAAAAGTAGAGAGGGTTACGGCAAAACTGGATGCACTTCGTACAAACTGGACAATCTCTTTCGAAGTATCAGGGTTTCGGACGAAAACTCATCTGTTACACCGGCACTTCAATTTTTTAAACTTACTACAACTCCAGACTTTTTTTGCATTCAGTATGCACCATTCAAGGCGACGTCACAACTTTCAACCCTTTCTGGCATCATTTTCTATTTTTCATCCATTTACTGATTTATTTTGAGAGCTAAATGACCCTAAAATTGAAAGCACTACAAAATGAACTCTGAAAAGGTTGAAACTTGGCATGGTATATCATCATTTCACCCACATAGCATGTAAAAAAAAGTTGACAGGGTTACGGCAAAAACTGGATGCACTTCATGTACAAACTGGACAATCTTTTTGGAAGTATCAGGGTTTGGATTTAAAACTCATCTTTTACACGGCACTTCATTTTTTAAACTTATTACAACTCCGGACATTTTTATGCGTCAAGATGCACCATTCAAGGCCACATCGTCAACTTTCAACCCTTTCTGGCATTATTTCCTATTTTTCATTCATTTGCTGATTTGTTTTGAGAGCTAAATGACCCTGGAATTGAAAACCACTCTGAAAAGGTTGAAACTTCGCATGGTATCATCATTTCACCCACATAGCATGTGCAAAAAATAGATAGGGTTACGGCAAAAACTGGATGCGCCGTTGTACAAACTGGACAATCTCTTTCAAGTATCGTGGTTTGGACGAAAACTCATCTCATTACACCGGCACTTTATTTTTTAAACTTATTATAACTCCGGACTTTTTATGCGTTCAAGTATGCACCATTCAAGACCACATCGTCAACTTTCAACCCTTACGGCATCATTTGCTATTTTTCATTCATGTCTTGATTTGTTTTGAGAGCTAAATGACCCTAAAATTCAAAAGCACTACAAAATGAACTACGAAAAGGTTGAAACTTGGCATGGTATCATCATTTCACCCACATAGCATGTGCAAAAATGTAGATTGGGTTACGGCAAAACTGGATGCACTTCGTACAAACTGGACAATCTCTTTCAAGTATCACGATTTCGGATTTAAACTCATACATTACACCGGCACTTCATTTTTTAAACTTATTACAACTCCGAATTTTGTTGCGTTCGGTATGCATCATTCAAGGCCACGTCATCAACTTTCAACCCTTTACGGCTTCATTTCCTTTTTTATTCATTTACTGATTTGTTTTGAGAGCTAAATGACCCTGAAAGTGGAAAGCACTACAAAATGAACTCTCAAAAGGTTGAAACTTGGCATGGTATCATTATTTCAACCACATAGCATGTGCAAAAAAGTAGAGATGGTTAAGGCAAAAACTGGATGCACTTCGTGTACAAACTGGACAATCTCTTTCGAAGTATCAGGGTTTCGGACGAAAATTCATCTGTTACACCGGCACTTCATTTTTTAAAACTTATTACAACTCTGGACTTTTTTTGCGTTCAGTATGCACCATTCAAGGCCACGTCACCAACTTTCAACCCTTTACGGCATCATTTGCTATTTTTCATTCATTTACTTGATTTGTTTTGAGAGCTAAATGACCCTAAAATTGAAAAGCACTACAAAATGAACTACGAAAAGGTTGAAACTTGGCATGGTATCATCATTTCACCCACATAGCATGTGCAAAAAGTAGAGAGGGTTACGACAAAACTGGATGCACTTCGCACAAACTGGACAATCTCTTTAGAAGTATTAGTATTTCGGACGAAAACTCATACATTACAATCGGCACTTCATTTTTTAAACTTATTACAACTCCGAATTTTTCTGCGTTCGGTATGCATCATTCAAGGCCACATCATCAACTTTCAACCCTTTCTGGCATCATTTGCTATTTTTCATTCATTTACCGATTTGTTTTGAGAGCTAAATGACCCTGAAATTGAAAAGCACTACAAAATGAACTCTGAAAAGGTTGAAACTTGGCATGGTATCATCATTTCAAGCATATAGCATGTGCGAAAAAGTAGAGAGGGTTACGGCAAAAACTGGATGCACTTCGTGTACAAACTGGACAATCTCTTTCAAGTATCGTGGTTTGGACGAAAACTCATCTGTTACACCGGCACTTCAATTTTTAAACTTATTACAACTCCGGACTTTTTTTATGCTCAAGATGCACCATTCAAAGCGGCGTCACAACTTTCAACCCTTTACGGCATCATTTTCTATTTTTCATCCATTTACTGATTTATTTTGAGAGCTAAATGACCCTAAAATTGAAAAGCACTACAAAATGAACTCTGAAAAGGTTGAAACTTGGCATGGTATATCATCATTTCACCCACATAGCATGTGCAAAAAAGTTGACAGGGTTACGGCAAAAACTGGATGCACTTCATGTACAAACTGGACAATCTTTTTGGAAGTATCAGGGTTTCGGACGAAAACTCATCTTTTACACCGGCACTTCATTTTTTAAACTTATTACAACTCCGGACTTTTTTTTATGCTCAAAGATGCACCATTCAAGGCCACATCGTCAACTTTCAACCCTTTCTGGCATTATTTCCTATTTTTCATTCATTTGCAGATTTGTTTTGAGAGCTAAATGACCCTGAAATTGAAAAGCACTATAAAATGAACTCTGAAAAGGTTGAAAATTCGCATGGTATCATCATTTCACCCACATAGCATGTGCAAAAATTAGACAGGGTTACGGCAAAAACTGGATGCACTTCATGTACAAACTGGACAATCTCTTTCGAAGTATCAGGGTTTCGGATTTAAAACTCATCTGTTATTACACGGCACTTTATTTTTTAAACTTATTATAACTCCGGACTTTTTTATGCTCAGTATGCACCATTCAAGACCACATCATCAACTTTCATCCCTTTACGGCATCATTTGCTATTTTTCATTAATGTCTTGATTTGTTTTGAGAGCTAAATGACCCTAAAATTCAAAAGCACTACAAAATGAACTACGAAAAGGTTGAAACTTGGCATGGTATCATCATTTCACCCACATAGCATGTGCAAAAATGTAGATTGGGTTACGGCAAAACTGGATGCACTTCGTACAAAGCTGGACAATCTCTTTCAAGTATCACGATTTCGCATTTAAACTCATCTGTTACACCGGCACTTCATTTTTTAAAACTTATTACAACTCCGAATTTTGTTGCGTTCGGTATGCATCATTCAAGGCCACGTCATCAACTTTCAACCCTTTACGGCTTCATTTCCTTTTTTATTCATTTACTTGATTTGTTTTGAGAGCTAAATGACCACGAAAGTGGAAAGCACTACAAAATGAACTCTCAAAAGGTTGAAACTTGGCATGGTATCATTATTTCAACCACATAGCATGTGCAAAAAAGTAGAGAGGTTACGGCAAAACTGGATGCACTTCGTACAAACTGGACAATATCTTTCAAGTATCGTGGTTTCGGACGAAAATTCATCTGTTACACCGGCACTTCATTTTTAAAACTTATTACAACTCCGGACTTTTTTGCATTCAGTATGCACCATTCAAGGTTACGTCACCAACTTTCAACCCTTTACGGCATCATTTGCTATTTTTCTCATTCTTGATTTGTTTTGAGAGCTAAATGACCCTAAAATTGAAAAAGCACTACAAAATGAACTCTGAAAAGGTTGAAACTTGGCATGGTATCATCATTTCACCCACATAGCATGTGCAAAAAAGTAGAGAGGGTTACGGCAAAAACTGGATGCGCCGTTGCACAAACTGGACAATCTCTTTAGAAGTATTAGTATTTGGACGAAAACTCATACATTACACTCGCACTTCATTTTTTTAAACTTATTACAACTCCGAATTTTTCTGCGTCAAGTATGCATCATTCACGGCCACATAATCAACTTTCAACCCTTTCTGGCATCATTTGCTATTTTTCATTCATTTACCGATTTGTTTTGAGAGCTAAATGACCCTAAAATTGAAAAGCACTACAAAATGAACTCTGAAAAGGTTGAAACTTGGCATGGTATCATCATTTCACCCTCATAGCATGTGCGAAAAAGTAGAGAGGGTTACGGCAAAAACTGGGTGCACTTCGTGTACAAACTGGACAATCTCTTTCAAGTATCGGGGTTTTGGACGAAAACTCATCTGCATTACACGGCACTTCAATTTTTAAACTTATTACAACTCCAGACTTTTTTATGTTTCAGTATGCACCATTCAAGGCGGCGTCACAACTTTCAACCCTTTCTGGCATCATTTTCTATTTTTCATCCATTTACTGATTTATTTTGAGAGCTAAATGACCCTAAAATTGAAAAGCACTACAAAATGAACTCTGAAAAGGTTGAAACTTGGCATGGTATATCATCATTTCACCCACATAGCATGTGCAAAAAAGTTGACAGGGTTACGGCAAAAACTGGATGCACTTCATGTACAAACTGGACAATCTTTTTGGAAGTATCAGGGTTTTGATTTAAAACTCATCTTTTACACCGCACTTCATTTTTAAACTTATTACAACTCCGGACTTTTTTTATGCTCAGTATGCACCATTCAAGGCCACATCGTCAACTTTCAACCCTTTCTGGCATTATTTCCTATTTTTCATTCATTTGCTGATTTGTTTTGAGAGCTAAATGACCCTGGAATTGAAAAGCACTATAAAATGAACTCTGAAAATGTTGAAACTTTGCATGGTATCATCATTTCACCCACATAGCATGTGCAAAAAATAGATAGGGTTACGGCAAAAACTGGATGCACTTCGTGTACAAACTGGACAATCTCTTTCGAAGTATCAGGGTTTCGGACGAAAACTCATCTGTTACACCGGCACTTTATTTTTTTAAACTTATTATAACTCCGGACTTTTTTATGCGCTCAAGATGCACCATTCAAGACCACATCATCAACTTTCAACCCTTTACGGCATCATTTGCTATTTTCATTCATGTCTTGATTTGTTTTGAGAGTTAAATGACCCTAAAATTCAAAAGCACTACAAAATGAACTACGAAAAGGTTGAAACTTGGCATGGTATCATCATTTCACCCACATAGCATGTGCAACAATGTAGATTGGGTTACGGCAAAACTGGATGCGCCGTGTACAAACTGGACAATCTCTTTCAAGTATCACGATTTCGGACGAAACTCATCTGTTACACCGCACTTCATTTTTTTAAACTTATTACAACTCCGAATTTTTTTATGTTCAGTATGCATCATTCAAGGCCACGTCATCAACTTTCAACCCTTTCGCTTCATTTCCTTTTTTATTCATTTCTTGATTTGTTTTGAGAGCTAAATGACCACGAAAGTGGAAATCACTACAAAATGAACTCTCAAAAGGTTGAAACTTGGCATGGTATCATTATTTCAACCACATAGCATGTGCAAAAAAGTAGAGAGGGTTACGGCAAAAACTGGATGCACTTCGTGTACAAACTGGACAATCTCTTTCGAAGTATCAGGGTTTCGGACGAAAACTCATCTGTTACACCGGCACTTTATTTTTTTAAACTTATTATAACTCCGGACTTTTTTGCGTTCAGTATGCACCATTCAATACCACATCATCAACTTTCAACCCTTTCTTGCATCATTTGCTATTTTTCATTCATGTACTGATTTGTTTGGAGAGCTAAATGACCCTAAAATTCAAAAGCACTACAAAATGAACTCTGAAAAGGTTGAAACTTGGCATGGTATCATCATTTCACCCACATAGCATGTGCAACAATGTAGATTGGGTTACGGCAAAACTGGATGCACTTCGTGTACAACCGGACAATCTCTTCAAGTATCACGATTTGGACGAAACTCATCTCGTTACACCGCACTTCATTTTTTTTAAACTTATTACAACTCCAGAATTTTTTTGCGTTCAGTATGCATCATTCAAGGCCACGTCATCAACTTTCAACCCTTTCTGGCTTCATTTCCTTTTTTTATTCATTTACTGATTTATTTTGAGAGCTAAATGACCCTGAAAGTGGAAATCACTACAAAATGAACTCTCAAAAGGTTGAAACTTGGCATGGTATCATTATTTCAACCACATAGCATGTGCAAAAAAGTAGAGAGGGTTACGGCAAAAACTGGATGCACTTCGTGTACAAACTGGACAATCTCTTTCGAAGTATCAGGGTTTCGGACGAAAATTCATCTGTTACACCGGCACTTCATTTTTTAAAACTTATTACAACTCCGGACTTTTTTTGCTCAAGTATGCACCATTCAAGGCCACGTCACCAACTTTCAACCCTTTCTGGCATCATTTGCTATTTTTCATTCATTTACTGATTTGTTTTGAGAGCTAAATGACCCTAAAATTGAAAAGCACTACAAAATGAACTCTGAAAAGGTTGAAACTTGGCATGGTATCATCATTTCACCCACATAGCATGTGCAAAAAAGTAGAGAGGGTTACGGCAAAAACTGGATGCACTTCGTACACAAACTGGACAACCTCTTTAGAAGTATTAGTATTTCGGACGAAAACTCATACATTACCGGCACTTCATTTTTTAAACTTATTACAACTCCGAATTTTTCTGCGTTCAGTATGCATCATTCAAGGCCACATCATCAACTTTCAACCCTTTACGGCATCATTTGCTATTTTTCATTCATTTACCGATTTGTTTTGAGAGCTAAATGACCCTGAAATTGAAAAGCACTACAAAATGAACTCTGAAAAGGTTGAAACTTGGCATGGTATCATCATTTCAAGCATATAGCATGTGCGAAAAAGTAGAGAGGGTTACGGCAAAAACTGGATGCACTTCGTGTACAAACTGGACAATCTCTTTCGAAGTATCAGGGTTTCGGACGAAAACTCATCTGTTACACCGGCACTTCAATTTTTGAACTTATTACAACTCCAGACTTTTTTTATGCTCAAGATGCACCATTCAAGGCGGCGTCACAACTTTCAACCCTTTCTGGCATCATTTTCTATTTTTCATCCATTTACTGATTTATTTTGAGAGCTAAATGACCCTAAAATTGAAAAGCACTACAAAATGAACTCTAAAAAGGTTGAAACTTGGCATGGTATATCATCATTTCACCCACATAGCATGTGCAAAAAAGTTGATGAGGTTACGGCAAAAACTGGATGCACTTCATGTACAAACTGGACAATCTTTTTGGAAGTATCGAGGTTTCGGACGAAAACTCATCTTTTACACCGCACTTCATTTTTTAAACTTATTACAACTCCGGACTTTTTTTATGCTCAAGATGCACCATTCAAGGCCACATCGTCAACTTTCAACCCTTTCTGGCATTATTTCCTATTTTTCATTCATTTGCTGATTTGTTTTGAGAGCTAAATGACCCTGGAATTGAAAAGCACTCTGAAAAGGTTGTAACTTCGCATGGTATCATCATTTCACCCACATAGCATGTGCAAAAAATAGATAGGGTTACGGCAAAAACTGGATGCACTTCGTGTACAAACTGGACAATCTCTTTCAAGTATCGTGGTTTGACGAAAAACTCATCTGTTACACCGGCACTTTATTTTTTTAAACTTATTATAACTCCGGACTTTTTTGTGTTCAGTATGCACCATTCAAGACCACATCGTCAACTTTCAACCCTTTCTGGCATCATTTGCTATTTTTCATTCATGTACTGATTTATTTTGAGAGCTAAATGACCCTAAAATTCAAAAGCACTACAAAATGAACTCTGAAAAGGTTGAAACTTGGCATGGTATCATCATTTCACCCACATAGCATGTGCGAAAAAGTAGAGAGGGTTACGGCAAAAACTGGATGCACTTCGTGTACAAACTGGACAATCTCTTTGAAGTATCGTGGTTTGGACGAAAACTCATCTGTTACACGGCACTTCAATTTTTAAACTTATTACAACTCAGACTTTTTTGCGTTTCAGTATGCACCATTCAAGGCGACGTCACAACTTTCAACCCTTTACGGCATCATTTTCTATTTTTCATCCATTTACTGATTTATTTTGAGAGCTAAATGACCCTAAAATTGAAAAGCACTACAAAATGAACTACGAAAAGGTTGAAACTTGGCATGGTATATCATCATTTCACCCACATAGCATGTGCAAAAAAGTTGACAGGGTTACGGCAAAAACTGGATGCACTTCATGTACAAACTGGACAATCTTTTTGGAAGTATCAGGGTTTCGGACGAAAACTCATCTTTTACACCGGCACTTCATTTTTTAAACTTATTACAACTCCGGACTTTTTTTGCGTTCAGTATGCACCATTCAAGGCCACATCGTCAACTTTCAACCCTTTCTGGCATTATTTCCTATTTTTCATTCATTTGCTGATTTGTTTTGAGAGCTAAATGACCGGAATTGAAAAGCACTACGAAAAGGTTGTAACCGCATGGTATCATCATTTCACCCACATAGCATGTGCAAAAATAGATAGGGTTACGGCAAAACTGGATGCACTTCGTGTACAAACTGGACAATCTCTTCAAGTATCGTGGTTTGAACGAAAACTCATCTGTTACACCGGCACTTTATTTTTTTAAACTTATTATAACTCCGGACTTTTTTGTGTTCAGTATGCACCATTCAAGACCACATCGTCAACTTTCAACCCTTGCTGGCATCATTTGCTATTTTTCATTCATGTACTGATTTATTTTGAGAGCTAAATGACCCTAAAATTCAAAAGCACTACAAAATGAACTCTGAAAAGGTTGAAACTTGGCATGGTATCATCATTTCACCCACATAGCATGTGCAAAAAGTAGAGAGGGTTACGGCAAAGCTGGATGCACTTCGTACAAACTGGACAATCTCTTTCGAAGTATCAGGGTTTCGGACGAAAACTCATCTGTTACACCGGCACTTCAATTTTTTAAACTTATTACAACTCCAGACTCTTTTTGCGTTCAGTATGCACCATTCAAGGAGACGTCACAACTTTCAACCCTTTCTGGCATCATTTTCTATTTTTCATCCATTTACTGATTTATTTTGAGAGCTAAATGACCCTAAAATTGAAAAGCACTACAAAATGAACTCTGAAAAGGTTGAAACTTGGCATGGTATATCATCATTTCACCCACATAGCATGTGCAAAAAAGTTGACAGGGTTACGGCAAAAACTGGATGCACTTCATGTACAAACTGGACAATCTATTTGGAAGTATCAGGGTTTTGATTTAAAACTCATCTTTTACACGGCACTTCATTTTTAAACTTATTACAACTCCGGACTTTTTTTATGCGTTCGGTATGCACCATTCAAGGCCACATCGTCAACTTTCAACCCTTTTCGGCATTATTTCCTATTTTTCATTCATTTGCTGATTTGTTTTGAGAGCTAAATGACCACGGAATTGAAAAGCACTATAAAATGAACTACGAAAAGGTTGAAACTTCGCATGGTATCATCATTTCACCCACATAGCATGTGCAAAAATAGATAGGGTTACGGCAAAACTGGATGCACTTCGTGTACAAACTGGACAATCTCTTTCAAGTATCGTGGTTTGACGAAAACTCATACATTACACCGGCACTTTATTTTTTTAAACTTATTATAACTCCGGACTTTTTTGCGTTCAGTATGCACCATTCAAGACCACATCATCAACTTTCAACCCTTTCTGGCATCATTTGCTATTTTTCATTCATGTACTGATTTGTTTTGAGAGCTAAATGACCCTAAAATTCAAAAGCACTACAAAATGAACTACGAAAAGGTTGAAACTTGGCATGGTATCATCATTTCACCCACATAGCATGTGCAACAATGTAGATTGGGTTACGGCAAAATCTGGATGCACTTAGGTACAAACTGGACAATCTCTTTCAAGTATCACGATTTGACGAAACTCATACATTACACGGCACTTCATTTTTTAAACTTATTACAACTCCGGAATTTTTTTATGCGTTCGGTATGCATCATTCAAGGCCACGTCATCAACTTTCAACCCTTTCTGGCTTCATTTCCTTTTTTTATTCATTTACTGATTTGTTTTGAGAGCTAAATGACCCTGAAAGTGGAAATCACTACAAAATGAACTCTCAAAAGGTTGAAACTTGGCATGGTATCATTATTTCAACCACATAGCATGTGCCAAAAATTAGAGAGGGTTACGGCAAAACTGGATGCACCGTGTACAAACCGGACAATCTCTTCAAGTATCGTGGTTTTGGACGAAAACTCATCTGTTACACCGGCACTTTATTTTTTAAACTTATTATAACTCCGGACTTTTTATGTTCAGTATGCACCATTCAAGACCACATCATCAACTTTCAACCCTTTACGGCATCATTTGCTATTTTTCATTCATGTCTTGATTTGTTTTGAGAGCTAAATGACCCTAAAATTCAAAAGCACTACAAAATGAACTACGAAAAGGTTGAAACTTGGCATGGTATCATCATTTCACCCACATAGCATGTGCAACAATGTAGATTGGGTTACGGCAAAAACTGGATGCACTTCGTGTACAAACTGGACAATCTCTTTCGAAGTATCACGATTTCGGACGAAACTCATCTGTTACACCGGCACTTCATTTTTTTAAACTTATTACAACTCCGGAATTTTTTTGCGTTCAGTATGCATCATTCAAGGCCACGTCATCAACTTTCAACCCTTTCTGGCTTCATTTCCTTTTTTTATTCATTTACTGATTTGTTTTGAGAGCTAAATGACCCTGAAAGTGGAAATCACTACAAAATGAACTCTCAAAAGGTTGAAACTTGGCATGGTATCATTATTTCAACCACATAGCATGTGCAAAAAGTAGAGAGGGTTACGGCAAAACTGGATGCGCCGTGTACAAACTGGACAATCTCTTTCAAGTATCGTGGTTTGGACGAAAATTCATACATTACACCGCACTTCATTTTTAAAACTTATTACAACTCCGGACTTTTTTGTTCGGTATGCACCATTCAAGGCCACGTCACCAACTTTCAACCCTTTACGGCATCATTTGCTATTTTTCATTCATTTCTTGATTTGTTTTGAGAGCTAAATGACCCTCAAATTGTAAAGCACTACAAAATGAACTCTGAAAAGGTTGAAACTTGGCATGGTATCATCATTTCACCCACATAGCATGTGCAAAAAAGTAGAGAGGGTTACGGCAAAAACTGGATGCACTTCGTGCACAAACTGGACAATCTCTTTAGAAGTATTAGTATTTCGGACGAAAACTCATACATTAATCGGCACTTCATTTTTTAAACTTATTACAACTCCGAATTTTTCTGCGTTCGGTATGCATCATTCAAGGCCACATCACCAACTTTCAACCCTTTCTCGCATCATTTGCTATTTTTCATTCATTTACCGATTTGTTTTGAGAGCTAAATGACCCTGAAATTGAAAAGCACTACAAAATGAACTCTGAAAAGGTTGAAACTTGGCATGGTATCATCATTTCACCCACATAGCATGTGCAAAAAATTAGAGAGGGTTACGACAAAACTGGATGCACTTCGTGTACAAACTGGACAATCTCTTTCGAAGTATCAGGGTTTCGGACGAAAACTCATCTGTTACACCGGCACTTCAATTTTTTAAACTTATTACAACTCCAGACTTTTTTTGCGTTCAGTATGCACCATTCAAGGCGACGTCACAACTTTCAACCCTTTCTGGCATCATTTTCTATTTTTCATCCATTTCTTGATTTATTTTGAGAGCTAAATGACCCTAAAATTGAAAAGCACTACAAAATGAACTCTGAAAAGGTTGAAACTTGGCATGGTATATCATCATTTCACCCACATAGCATGTGCAAAAAGTTGACAGGGTTACGACAAAAACTGGATGCACTTCATGTACAAACTGGACAATCTTTTTGGAAGTATCAGGGTTTCGGACGAAAACTCATCTTTTACACCGGCACTTCATTTTTTAAACTTATTACAACTCCGGACATTTTTTGCGTTCAGTATGCACCATTCAAGGCCACATCGTCAACTTTCAACCCTTTCTGGCATTATTTCCTATTTTTCATTCATTTGCTGATTTGTTTTGAGAGCTAAATGACCCTGGAATTGAAAAGCACTCTGAAAAGGTTGAAACTTCGCATGGTATCATCATTTCACCCACATAGCATGTGCAAAAAATAGATAGGGTTACGGCAAAAACTGGATGCACTTCGTGTACAAACTGGACAATCTCTTTCGAAGTATCAGGGTTTCGGACGAAAACTCATCTGTTACACCGGCACTTTATTTTTTTAAACTTATTATAACTCCGGACTTTTTGCGTTCAGTATGCACCATTCAAGACCACATCGTCCACTTTCAACCCTTTCTGGCATCATTTGCTATTTTTCATTCATGTACTGATTTGTTTTGAGAGCTAAATGACCCTAAAATTCAAAAGCACTACAAAATGAACTCTGAAAAGGTTGAAACTTGGCATGGTATCATCATTTCACCCACATAGCATTTGCGAAAAAGTAGAGAGGGTTACGGCAAAAACTGGATGCACTTCGTACAAACCGGACAATCTCTTTCAAGTATCGTGGTTTCGGATTTAAAACTCATCATTACATCGCACTTCAATTTTTTAAACTTATTACAACTCCAGACTTTTTTTGCGTTCAGTATGCACCATTCAAGGCGGCGTCACAACTTTCAACCCTTTACGGCTTCATTTTCTATTTTTCATCCATTCTTGATTTGTTTTGAGAGCTAAATGACCCTAAAATTGAAAAGCACTACAAAATGAACTCTGAAAAGGTTGAAACTTGGCATGGTATATCATCATTTCACCCACATAGCATGTGCAAAAAGTTGACAGTGGTTACGGCAAAACTGGATGCACTTCATGTACAAACTGGACAATCTTTTTGGAAGTATCGAGGTTTGGACGAAAACTCATCTTTTACACGGCACTTCATTTTTAAAACTTATTACAACTCCGAATTTTTTATGCTCAGCATGCATCATTCAAGGCCACGTCATCAACTTTCAACCCTTTACGGCTTCATTTCCTTTTTTTATTCATTTACTGATTTGTTTTGAGAGCTAAATGACCCTGAAAGTGGAAAGCGCTACAAAATGAACTCTCAAAAGGTTGAAACTTGGCATGGTATCATTATTTCAACCACATAGCATGTGCAAAAAAGTAGAGAGGGTTACGGCAAAAACTGGATGCACTTCGTGTATAAACCGGACAATCTCTTTCGAAGTATCAGGGTTTCGGACGAAAATTTATCTGTTACACCGGCACTTCATTTTTTAAAACTTATTACAACTCCGGACTTTTTTTGCGTTCAGTATGCACCATTCAAGGCCACGTCACCAACTTTCAACCCTTTCTGGCATCATTTGCTATTTTTCATTCATTTACTGATTTGTTTTGAGAGCTAAATGACCCTAAAATTGAAAAGCACTACAAAATGAACTCTGAAAAGGTTGAAACTTGGCATGGTATCATCATTTCACCCACATAGCATGTGCAAAAAGTAGAGAGGGTTACGGCAAAACTGGATGCACTTCGTTACAAACCGGACAATCTCTTTAGAAGTATTAGTATTTGACGAAAACTCATACATTAATCGGCACTTCATTTTTTAAACTTATTACAACTCCGAATTTTTCTGCGTTCAGTATGCATCATTCAAGGCCACATCATCAACTTTCAACCCTTTACGGCATCATTTGCTATTTTTCATTCATTTACCGATTTGTTTTGAGAGCTAAATGACCCTGAAATTGAAAAGCACTACAAAATGAACTACGAAAAGGTTGAAACTTGGCATGGTATCATCATTTCAAGCATATAGCATGTGCGAAAAAAGTAGAGAGGGTTACGGCAAAACTGGGTGCACTTCGTGTACAAACTGGACAATCTCTTTCAAGTATCGTGGTTTGGACGAAAACTCATCTATTACACGGCACTTCAATTTTTAAACTTATTACAACTCCAGACTTTTTTTGCGTTCAGTATGCACCATTCAAGGCGACGTCACAACTTTCAACCCTTTCTGGCATCATTTTCTATTTTTCATTCATTTACTGATTTATTTTGAGAGCTAAATGACCCTAAAATTGAAAAGCACTACAAAATAAACTCTGAAAAGGTTGAAACTTGGCATGGTATATCATCATTTCACCCACATAGCATGTGCAAAAAAGTTGACAGGGTTACGGCAAAAACTGGATGCACTTCATGTACAAACTGGACAATCTTTTGGAAGTATCGGGGTTTGGATTTAAAACTCATCTTTTACACGGCACTTCATTTTTAAACTTATTACAACTCCGGACTTTTTTATGCTCGGTATGCACCATTCAAGGCCACATCGTCAACTTTCAACCCTTTCTGGCATTATTTCCTATTTTTCATTCATTTCCTGATTTGTTTTGAGAGCTAAATGACCCTGGAATTGAAAAGCACTATAAAATGAACTCTGAAAAGGTTGAAACTTCGCATGGTATCATCATTTCACCCACATAGCATGTGCAAAAATAGATAGGGTTTCGCAAAACTGGATGCGCCGTGTACAAACTGGACAATCTCTTTCAAGTATCGTGGTTTGGACGAAAACTCATCTGTTACCGGCACTTTATTTTTTAAACTTATTATAACTCCGGACTTTTTTATGCTCAAGATGCACCATTCAAGACCACATCATCAACTTTCAACCCTTTCTCGCATCATTTGCTATTTTTCATTCATGTCTTGATTTGTTTGGAGAGCTAAATGACCCTAAAATTCAAAAGCACTACAAAATGAACTCTGAAAAGGTTGAAACTTGGCATGGTATCATCATTTCACCCACATAGCATGTGCAACAATGTAGATTGGGTTACGGCAAAAACTGGATGCACTTCGTGTACAAACTGGACAATCTCTTTCGAAGTATCACGATTTCGGACGAAACTCATACATTA
Source organism: Aegilops bicornis (assembly GCA_021605145.1). Classification (NCBI taxonomy): domain Eukaryota; kingdom Viridiplantae; phylum Streptophyta; class Magnoliopsida; order Poales; family Poaceae; genus Aegilops; species Aegilops bicornis. Next base: position 46,807,766 of record CM038669.1, read on the forward strand.
CACGGCACTTCTTTTTTAAACTTATTACAACTCCGGAATTTTTTATGCGTTCGGTATGCATCATTCAAGGCCACGTCATCAACTTTCAACCCTTTACGGCTTCATTTCCTTTTTTTATTCATTTACTGATTTGTTTTGAGAGCTAAATGACCCTGAAAGTGGAAATCACTACAAAATGAACTCTCAAAAGGTTGAAACTTGGCATGGTATCATTATTTCAACCACATAGCATGTGCAAAAAAGTAGAGAGGGTTACGGCAAAAACTGGATGCACTTCGTACAAACTGGACAATCTCTTTTCAAGTATCGTGGTTTCGGACGAAAATTTATCTGTTACACGGCACTTCATTTTTAAAACTTATTACAACTCCGGACTTTTTTATGCTCAGTATGCACCATTCAAGGCCACGTCACCAACTTTCAACCCTTTCTCGCATCATTTGTTATTTTTCATTCATTTACCGATTTGTTTTGAGAGCTAAATGACCCTAAAATTGAAAAGCACTACAAAATGAACTACGAAAAGGTTGAAACTTGGCATGGTATCATCATTTCACCCACATAGCATGTGCAAAAAAGTAGAGAGGGTTACGGCAAAAACTGGATGCACTTCGTGCACAAACTGGACAATCTCTTTAGAAGTATTAGTATTTCGGACGAAAACTCATCTGTTACACTCGCACTTCATTTTTTTAAACTTATTACAACTCCGGAATTTTTCTGCGTTCAAGATGCATCATTCAAGGCCACATCATCAACTTTCAACCCTTTCTCGGCATCATTTGCTATTTTCATTCATTTACCGATTTGTTTTGAGAGCTAAATGACCCTGAAATTGAAAAGCACTACAAAATGAACTCTGAAAAGGTTGAAACTTGGCATGGTATCATCATTTCAAGCATATAGCATGTGCGAAAAAGTAGAGAGGGTTACGGCAAAAACTGGGTGCACTTCGTGTACAAACTGGACAATCTCTTTCGAAGTATCAGGGTTTCGGACGAAAACTCATCTGTTACACCGGCACTTCAATTTTTTAAACTTATTACAACTCCAGACTTTTTTTGCGTTCAGTATGCACCATTCATATGACGTCACAACTTTCAACCCTTTCTGGCATCATTTTCTATTTTTCATCCATTTACTCATTTATTTTGAGAGCTAAATGACCCTAAAATTGAAAAGCACTACAAAATGAACACTGAAAAGGTTGAAACTTGGCATGGTATATCATCATTTCACCCACATAGCAGGTGCAAAAAAGTTGACAGGGTTACGGCAAAAACTGGATGCACTTCATGTACAAACTGGACAATCTTTATGGAAGTATGAGGGTTTCGGACGAAAACTCATCTTTTACACCGGCACTTCATTTTTTAAACTTATTACAACTCCGGACTTTTTTATGCTCAGTATGCACCATTCAAGGCCACATCGTCAACTTTCAACCCTTTCTGGCATTATTTCCTATTTTTCATTCATTTGCTGATTTGTTTTGAGAGCTAAATGACCCTGAAATTGAAAAGCACTATAAAATGAACTCTGAAAAGGTTGAAACTTCGCATGGTATCATCATTTCACCCACATAGCATGTCCAAAAAATAGATAGGGTTACGGGAAAAACTGGATGCACTTCGTGTACAAACTGGACAATCTTTTTCGAAGTATCAGGGTTTCGGACGAAAACTCATCTGTTAGACCGGCACTTTATTTTTTTAAACTTATTATAACTCTGGACTTTTTTGCGTTCAGTATGCACCATTCAAGACCACATCATCAACTTTCAACCCTTTCTGGCATCATTTGCTATTTTTCATTCATGTCTTGATTTGTTTTGAGAGCTAAATGACCCTAAAATTCAAAAAGCACTACAAAATGAACTACGAAAAGGTTGAAATTTGGCATGGTATCATCATTTCACCCACATAGCATGTGCAAAAATGTATTGGGTTACGGCAAAACTGGATGCACTTCGTGTACAAAGCTGGACAATCTCTTTCAAGTATCACGATTTGGATTTAAAACTCATCTGCTACACCGCACTTCATTTTTTAAACTTATTACAACTCCGGAATTTTTTATGCTCTATGCATCATTCAAGGCCACGTCATCAACTTTCAACCCTTTACGGCTTCATTTCCATTTTTATTCATTTACTGATTTGTTTTGAGAGCTAAATGACCCTGAAAGTGGAAAGCACTACAAAATGAACTCTCAAAAGGTTGAAACTTGGCATGGTATCATTATTTCAACCACATAGCATGTGCAAAAAAGTAGAGAGGGTTACGGCAAAAACTGGATGCACTTCGTGTACAAACTGGACAATCTCTTTCGAAGTATCAGGGTTTCGGACGAAAATTCATCTGTTACACCGGCACTTCATTTTTTAAAACTTATTACAACTCCGGAATTTTTTTGCGTTCAGTATGCACCATTCGAGGCCACGTCACCAACTTTCAACCCTTTCTGGCATCATTTGCTATTTTTCATTCATTTACTAATTTGTTTTGAGAGGTAAATGACCCTAAAATTGAAAAGCACTACAAAATGAACTACGAAAAGGTTGAAACTTGGCATGGTATCATCATTTCACCCACATAGCATGTGCAAAAAAGTAGAGAGGGTTACGGCAAAAACTGGATGCACTTCGTGCACAAACTGGACAATCTCTTTAGAAGTATTAGTATTTCGGATTTAAAAACTCATCTATTATAATCGGCACTTCATTTTTTTAAACTTATTACAACTCCGGAATTTTTCTGCATTCAGTATGCATCATTCAACGCCACATCATCAACTTTCAACCCTTTCTGGCATCATTTGCTATTTTTCATTCATTTACCGATTTGTTTTGAGAGCTAAATGACCCTGAAATTGAAAAGCACTACAAAATGAACTCTGAAAAGGTTGAAACTTGGCATGGTATCATCATTTCAAGCATATAGCATGTGCGAAAAAGTAGAGAGGGTTACGGCAAAAACTGGATGCACTTCGTGTACAAACTGGACAATCTCTTTCGAAGTATCAGGGTTTCGGACGAAAACTCATCTGTTACACCGGCACTTCAATTTTTTAAACTTATTACAACTCCAGACTTTTTTTGCGTTCAGTATGCACCATTCAAGGCGATGTCGCAACTTTCAACCCTTTCTGGCATCATTTTCTATTTTTCATCCATTTACTAATTTATTTTGAGAGCTAAATGACCCTAAAATTGAAAAGCACTACAAAATGAACTCAAAAAGGTTGAAACTTGGCATGGTATATCATCATTTCACCCACATAGCATGTGCAAAAAGTAGAGAGGGTTACGGCAAAACTGGATGCACTTCGTGTACAAACTGGACAATCTCTTTCAAGTATCGTGGTTTCGGATTTAAAACTCATCTATTACACCGGCACTTCAATTTTTAAACTTATTACAACTCCAGACTTTTTTTATGCTCAAGATGCACCATTCAAGGCGATGTCGCAACTTTCAACCCTTTCTGGCATCATTTTCTATTTTTCATCCATTTACTAATTTATTTTGAGAGCTAAATGACCCTAAAATTGAAAAGCACTACAAAATGAACTCTGAAAAGGTTGAAACTTGGCATGGTATATCATCATTTCACCCACATAGCATGTGCAAAAAGTTGACAGTGGTTACGGCAAAAACTGGATGCACTTCATGTACAAACTGGACAATCTTTTGGAAGTATCGTGGTTTGGACGAAAACTCATATTTTACACCGCACTTCATTTTTTAAACTTATTACAACTCCGGACTTTTTTTGCGTTCAGTATGCACCATTCAAGGCCACATCGTCAACTTTCAACCCTTTCTGGCATTATTTCCTATTTTTCATTCATTTGCTGATTTGTTTTGAGAGCTAAATGACCCTGGAATTGAAAAGCACTATAAAATGAACTCTGAAAAGGTTGAAACTTCGCATGGTATCATCATTTCACCCACATAGCATGTGCAAAAAATAGATAGGGTTACGGCAAAAACTGGATGCACTTCGTGTACAAACTGGACAATCTCTTTCGAAGTATCAGGGTTTCGGACGAAAACTCATCTGTTACACCGGCACTTTATTTTTTTAAACTTATTATAACTCCGGACTTTTTTGCGTTCAGTATGCACCATTCAAGACCACATCATCAACTTTCAACCCTTTCTGGCATCATTTGCTATTTTTCAATCATGTACTGATTTGTTTTGAGAGCTAAATGACCCTAAAATTCAAAAAGCACTACAAAATGAACTACGAAAAGGTTGAAACTTGGCATGGTATCATCATTTCACCCACATAGCATGTGCAAAATGTAGATTGGGTTACGGCAAAACTGGATGCACTTCGTGTACAAACTGGACAATCTCTTTCTAAGTATCACGATTTGATTTAAACTCATCTCATTACACGGCACTTCATTTTTTTAAACTTATTACAACTCCGGAATTTTTTATGCTCGGTATGCATCATTCAAGGCCACGTCATCAACTTTCAACCCTTTCTGGCATCATTTCCTTTTTTTATTCATTTACTGATTTGTTTTGAGAGCTAAATGACCCTGAAAGTGGAAATCACTACAAAATGAACTCTCAAAAGGTTGAAACTTGGCATGGTATCATTATTTCAACCACATAGCATGTGCAAAAAAGTAGAGAGGGTTGCGGCAAAACTGGATGCACTTCGTGTACAAACTGGACAATCTCTTTCAAGTATCGTGGTTTCGGACGAAAATTCATCTGTTACACCAGCACTTCATTTTTTAAAACTTATTACAACTCCGGACTTTTTTTGCGTTCAGTATGCACCATTCAAGGCCATGTCACCAACTTTCAACCCTTTCTGGCATCATTTGCTATTTTTCATTCATTTACTGATTTGTTTTGAGAGCTAAATGACCCTAAAATTGAAAAGCACTACAAAATGAACTCTGAAAAGGTTGAAACTTGGCATGGTATCATCATTTCACCCATATAGCATGTGCAAAAAGTAGAGAGGGTTACGGCAAAAACTGGATGCACTTCGTGTACAAACTGGACAATCTCTTTAGAAGTATTAGTATTTCTGACGAAAACTCATCTGTTACACTGGCACTTCATTTTTTTAAACTTATTACAACTCCGAATTTTTCTGCTCAGTATGCATCATTCAAGGCCACATCATCAACTTTCAACCCTTTACGGCATCATTTGCTATTTTTCATTCATTTACGATTTGTTTTGAGAGCTAAATGACCCTGAAATTGAAAAGCACTACAAAATGAACTCTGAAAAGGTTGAAACTTGGCATGGTATCATCATTTCAAGAATATAGCATGTGCGAAAAATTAGAGAGGGTTACGGCAAAAACTGGATGCACTTCGTGTACAAACTGGACAATCTCTTTCGAAGTATCAGGGTTTCGGACGAAAACTCATCTGTTACACCGGCACTTCAATTTTTTAAACTTATTACAACTCCAGACTTTTTTTGCGTTCAGTATGCACCATTCAAGGCGACGTCACAACTTTCAACCCTTTCTGGCATCATTTTCTATTTTTCATCCATTTACTGATTTATTTTGAGAGCTAAATGACCCTAAAATTGAAAAGCACTACAAAATGAACTCTGAAAAGGTTGAAACTTGGCATGGTATCATCATTTCACCCACATAGCATGTGCAAAAAAGTAGAGTGGGTTACGGCAAAAACTGGATGCACTTCGTGTACAAACTGGACAATCTCTTTCGAAGTATCAGGGTTTCGGACGAAAACTCATCTGTTACACCGGCACTTCATTTTTTAAAAGTTATTACAACTCCGGACTTTTTTTGCGTTCAGTATGCACCATTCAAGGCCACGTCACCAACTTTCAACCCTTTCTGGCATCATTTGCTATTTTTCATTCATTTACCGATTTGTTTACTGAGCTAAATGACCCTAAAATTGAAAAGCACTACAAAATGAACACTGAAAAGGTTGAAACTTGGCATGGTATCATCATTTCACCCACATAGCATGTGCAAATAAGTAGATTGGGTTACGGCAAAAACTGGATGCACTTCGTGTACAAACTGGACAATCTCTTTCGAAGTATCACGATTTCGGACGAAACTCATCTGTTACACCGGCACTTCATTTTTTTTAAACTTATTACAACTCCGGAATTTTTTTGCGTTCAGTATGCATCATTCAAGGCCACGTCATCAACTTTCAACCCTTTCTGGCTTCATTTCCATTTTTATTCATTTACTTGATTTGTTTTGAGAGCTAAATGACCACGAAAGTGGAAAGCACTACAAAATGAACTCTCAAAAGGTTGAAACTTGGCATGGTATCATTATTTCAACTACATAGCATGTGCAAAAAGTAGAGAGGGTTACGGCAAAACTGGATGCACTTCGTGTACAAACCGGACAATCTCTTTCAAGTATCGTGGTTTGGACGAAAATTCATCTCGTTACACCGGCACTTCATTTTTAAAACTTATTACAACTCCGAATTTTTTATGCTCAGTATGCACCATTCGAGGCCACGTCACCAACTTTCAACCCTTTCTGGCATCATTTGCTATTTTTCATTCATTTACTAATTTGTTTTGAGAGCTAAATGACCCTAAAATTGAAAAGCACTACAAAATAAACTCTGAAAAGGTGGAAACTTGGCATGGTATCATCATTTCACCCACATAGCATGTGCAAAAAAGTAGAGAGGGTTACGGCAAAAACTGGATGCACTTCATGCACAAACTGGACAATCTCTTTAGAAGTATTAGTATTTCGGACGAAAACTCATCTGTTACACTGGCACTTCATTTTTTTAAACTTATTACAACTCCGAATTTTTCTGCATTCAAGATGCATCATTCAAGGCCACATCATCAACTTTCAACCCTTTCTCGCATCATTTGCTATTTTTCATTCATTTACCGATTTGTTTTGAGAGCTAAATGACCCTGAAATTGAAAAGCACTACAAAATGAACTACGAAAAGGTTGAAACTTGGCATGGTATCATCATTTCAAGCATATAGCATGTGCGAAAAAGTAGAGAGGGTTACGGCAAAACTGGATGCACTTCGTGGTACAAACTGGACAATCTCTTTCAAGTATCGTGGTTTCGGACGAAAACTCATCTATTACACGGCACTTCAATTTTTTAAACTTATTACAACTCCAGACTTTTTTTGCGTTCAGTATGCACCATTCAAGGCGATGTCGCAACTTTCAACCCTTTCTGGCATCATTTTCTATTTTTCATCCATTTACTAATTTATTTTGAGAGCTAAATGACCCTAAAATTGAAAAGCACTACAAAATGAACTCTGAAAAGGTTGAAACTTGGCATGGTATATCATCATTTCACCCACATAGCATGTGCAAAAAGTTGACAGTGGTTACGGCAAAACTGGATGCACTTCATGTACAAACTGGACAATCTTTTGGAAGTATCGTGGTTTCGGATTTAAAAACTCATCTTTTACACCGCACTTCATTTTTTAAACTTATTACAACTCCGGACTTTTTTATGCTCAAGATGCACCATTCAAGGCCACATCGTCAACTTTCAACCCTTTACGGCATTATTTCCTATTTTTCATTCATTTGCTGATTTGTTTTGAGAGCTAAATGACCCTGAAATTGAAAAGCACTATAAAATGAACTACGAAAAGGTTGAAACTTCGCATGGTATCATCATTTCACCCACATAGCATGTGCAAAAAATAGATAGGGTTACGGCAAAAACTGGATGCACTTCGTGTACAAACTGGACAATCTCTTTCGAAGTATCAGGGTTTCGGACGAAAACTCATCTGTTACACCGCACTTTATTTTTTTAAACTTATTATAACTCCGGACTTTTTTGCGTTCAGTATGCACCATTCAAGACCACATCATCAACTTTCAACCCTTTCTGGCATCATTTGCTATTTTTCAATCATGTACTGATTTGTTTTGAGAGCTAAATGACCCTAAAATTCAAAAGCACTACAAAATGAACTCTGAAAAGGTTGAAACTTGGCATGGTATCATCATTTCACCCACATAGCATGTGCAAAAATGTAGATTGGGTTACGGCAAAAACTGGATGCACTTCGTGTACAAACTGGACAATCTCTTTCTAAGTATCACGATTTCGGACGAAACTCATCTGTTACACCGGCACTTCATTTTTTTTAAACTTATTACAACTCCGGAATTTTTTATGTTCGGTATGCATCATTCAAGGCCACGTCATCAACTTTCAACCCTTTCTCGCATCATTTCCTTTTTTATTCATTTACTGATTTGTTTTGAGAGCTAAATGACCACGAAGTGGAAATCACTACAAAATGAACTCTCAAAAGGTTGAAACTTGGCATGGTATCATTATTTCAACCACATAGCATGTGCAAAAAAGTAGAGAGGGTTGCGGCAAAAACTAGATGCACTTCGTGTACAAACTGGACAATCTCTTTCGAAGTATCAGGGTTTCGGACGAAAATTCATCTGTTACACCAGCACTTCATTTTTTAAAACTTATTACAACTCCGGACTTTTTTATGCTCAGTATGCACCATTCAAGGCCATGTCACCAACTTTCAACCCTTTACGGCATCATTTGCTATTTTTCATTCATTTACTGATTTGTTTTGAGAGCTAAATGACCCTAAAATTGAAAAGCACTACAAAATGAACTCGAAAAGGTTGAAACTTGGCATGGTATCATCATTTCACCCATATAGCATGTGCAAAAAGTAGAGAGGGTTACGGCAAAACTGGATGCACCGTGTACAAACTGGACAATCTCTTTAGAAGTATTAGTATTTACGATTTAAAACTCATCTGCTATAATCGGCACTTCATTTTTTAAACTTATTACAACTCCGGAATTTTTCTGCGTTCAAGATGCATCATTCAAGGCCACATCATCAACTTTCAACCCTTTCTGGCATCATTTGCTATTTTTCATTCATTTACGATTTGTTTTGAGAGCTAAATGACCCTGAAATTGAAAAGCACTACAAAATGAACTCTGAAAAGGTTGAAACTTGGCATGGTATCATCATTTCAAGAATATAGCATGTGCGAAAAATTAGAGAGGGTTACGGCAAAAACTGGATGCACTTCGTGTACAAACTGGACAATCTCTTTCGAAGTATCAGGGTTTCGGACGAAAACTCATCTATTACACCGACACTTCAATTTTTTAAACTTATTACAACTCCAGACTTTTTTTGCGTTCAGTATGCACCATTCAAGGCGACGTCACAACTTTCAACCCTTTCTGGCATCATTTTCTATTTTTCATCCATTTACTGATTTATTTTGAGAGCTAAATGACCCTAAAATTGAAAAGCACTACAAAATGAACTCTGAAAAGGTTGAAACTTGGCATGGTATCATCATTTCACCCACATAGCATGTGCAAAAAAGTAGAGAGGGTTACGGCAAAACTGGATGCACTTCGTACAACCGGACAATCTCTTTCAAGTATCGTGGTTTTGGACGAAAACTCATCTGTTACACCGCACTTCATTTTTTAAAAGTTATTACAACTCCGGACTTTTTTTGCGTTCAGTATGCACCATTCAAGGCCACGTCACCAACTTTCAACCCTTTCTGGCATCATTTGCTATTTTTCATTCATTTACTGATTTGTTTACAGAGCTAAATGACCCTAAAATTGAAAAGCACTACAAAATGAACACTGAAAAGGTTGAAACTTGGCATGGTATCATCATTTCACCCACATAGCATGTGCAAATAAGTAGATTGGGTTACGGCAAAAACTGGATGCACTTCGTACAAACTGGACAATCTCTTTCAAGTATCATGATTTGGATGAAACTCATCTGTTACACGGCACTTCATTTTTTTAAACTTATTACAACTCCGAATTTTTTTATGCTCAGTATGCATCATTCAAGGCCACGTCATCAACTTTCAACCCTTTCTGGCATCATTTCCTTTTTTTATTCATTTACTGATTTGTTTTGAGAGCTAAATGACCCTGAAAGTGGAAAGCACTACAAAATGAACTCTCAAAAGGTTGAAACTTGGCATGGTATCATTATTTCAACCACATAGCATGTGCAAAAAAGTAGAGAGGGTTACGTAAAAACTGGATGCACTTCGTGTACAAACTGGACAATCTCTTTCAAGTATCGTGGTTTCGGACGAAAATTCATCTATTACACGGCACTTCATTTTTAAAACTTATTACAACTCCGGACTTTTTTATGCGTTCAGTATGCACCAGTCAAGGCCACGTCACCAACTTTCAACCCTTTCTGGCATCATTTGCTATTTTTCATTCATTTACTGATTTGTTTTGAGAGCTAAATGACCCTAAAATTGAAAAGCACTACAAAATGAAATCTGAAAAGGTTGCAACTTGGCATGGTATCATCATTTCACCCACATAGCATGTGCAAAAAAGTAGAGAGGGTTACGGCAAAAACTGGATGCACTTCGTGCACAAACTGGACAATCTCTTTAGAAGTATTAGTATTTCGGACGAAAACTCATCTGTTACACTGGCACTTCATTTTTTTAAACTTATTACAACTCCGGAATTTTTCTGCGTTCAGTATGCATCATTCAAGGCCACATCATCAACTTTCAACCCTTTCTGGCATCATTTGCTATTTTTCATTCATTTACCGATTTGTTTTGAGAGCTAAATGACCCTGAAATTGAAAAGCACTACAAAATGAACTCTGAAAAGGTTGAAACTTGACATGGTATCATCATTTCAAGCATATAGCATGTGCGAAAAAGTAGAGAGGGTTACGGCAAAAACTGGATGCACTTCGTGTACAAACTGGACAATCTCTTTCAAGTATCGTGGTTTCGATTTAAAACTCATCTCATACACGGCACTTCAATTTTTAAACTTATTACAACTCCAGACTTTTTTTGCGTTCAGTATGCACCATTCAAGGCGACGTCACAACTTTCAACCCTTTCTGGCATCATTTTCTATTTTTCATCCATTTACTGATTTATTTTGAGAGCTAAATGACCCTAAAATTGGAAAGCACTACAAAATGAACTCTGAAAAGGTTGAAACTTGGCATGGTATCATCATTTCACCCACATAGCATGTGCAAAAAAGTAGAGAGGGTTACGGCAAAAACTGAATGCACTTCGTGTACAAACTGGACAATCTCTTTCGAAGTATCAGGATTTCGGACGAAAACTCATCTGTTACACCGGCACTTCATATTTTCAAACTTATTAGAACTCCGGACTTTGTTTGCGTTCAGTATGCACCCTTCAAAGCCACGTCATCGACTTTCAACCCTTTCTGGCATCATTTGCTATTTTTAATTCATTTACTGATTTATTTTGAGAGCTAAATGACCCTGAAGTTAAAAAGAACTACAAAATGAACTCTGAAAAGGTTGAAACTTGACATGGTATCATTATTTCACGCACATAGCATGTGCAAAAAAGTAGAGACGCTTACCGAAAAAACTGGATGCACTTCGTGTACAAACTGGACAATCTCTTTCGAAGTATCATGGTTTCGGACGAAAACTCACCTGTTACACCGGTTAGTCAAAATTGTAATAACTTGTTAATTACAACTCCAGACGTATTACCAATTTGAATACAATGACAAAATTATATAAAAAAAAATTCTGCGCTGTCCTGTGGGCCTGCTTGGCCTTTGTCATAGTTATGCAGGCCCATGAGCCTAGCAGGCTCACAGGGCAGCGCGGCAAAGTTAGGCCCATAAGCCTGCTTTAGAGAGGAGCTCGAAGGAGCAGCCGCGGCAGGGTTCATAAACCAGTGCGGCTACTTTTCGCTCGGCAAGGTGGGACTAAACTTTGTGCACCGTGAAACAGGAGCGTACCCTCTTTAGTACCGGTTCGTGGCTCCAACCGGTACTAAAGGGTGGGTCTTTATTACCGGGTGCAGCCACGACCCGGTACTAAAGAGGGTGCGCTTCCCGCCGCTCGAGTTGCCAAATTTGACCTTTAGTACCGGTTGGTGCCTGCAACCGGTACTAAAGGCATCCCCTATATAAACAGCACTTACGAATATTTCAGTTAGTTCATCTTCATCTGCTCGTCGCGCCTGTCCCCACGCCGCCCCGTCGCCGTCATCGTCGCCGCCCCCCGTCCCTGCGGCGCGCGCCCCCGTCGCCATCGTCGCCGCAGACCCGGCTGTGCGCAGCCCCCGTCGCCATCCCCGCGCCACCTCCGCTGCCGCCGCCGCCAAGATTCGCCGTCAGGCGCCGCCTCGCCGCCAGTGTCGCCGCCTGCACGCACACAAACACACACACACACACGTGTTTAATGTCAAATGTTAGATTATATAAATGTTATATTATATATGAATTAGATAATGTTAGATGAGTTAGTTTTTTATACTTTCAGTTTTAGATGAATTTATATTAATGTTAGATGAATTAGATATATATTAAATTTAGGTATATGAGATTGATCATCTAATTAAAATTTTAGTATATAGAACTAGCTACTTTATTTTTAGTAAGAAAATTAATAGAACTAGTTTAGTTGAATTAGTTGAACTAGTTAGTTGAATTACTTGAATTAGTTGCGCTACTTTATTTAGGTATATTTTTAGTAAGTGCTTAGTTAAATTAATTAGTTGAACTAGTTGAATTAATAGAACTAGTTTAATTAGTTGAATTAATATAACTAATAAGTGTTTAATGTTTCGCCTATGAACATAGGAAATGCCGTCTGACGACGAAAACGATTTCATTATGTGCGAAAACTGCAAAGACCAACGCGGCCCTGTGCGACAAAAATTTCCTAGTTGATGATAGACGCTTCAGCATCAAGCTGGATGAGAACTTCGAAGTGGATACAGTAAGTCACAACGACAAGTCTTTCTTCGTAATTAAGCATGACTTATGCTTCATTTGCTTCAACTTATAATTTTAAATTTTCACTATTCTACTAGTGCATCCCCTGTCATGCAAGAATTTTTGTCTTGTATAAGATAGGTTTCAGTCCTAACAAAACTATGGAGGTAAAGAGAGTTTACTTGAAGACCGAGCATGGTTATACCTTCAACGTCAAATTATACAATGCAGACACCTACACATATTTTGAATGCAAAACTTGGCAAGCACTATGCAAGGCTTACGCATGATATGTTTATCACCTTTGATATTCATCCCGAAGATGATATTGAAGGTAATAGAGACATTTGGGTCGATGTGCAGACGCCTCCAGTTCTACCATTATGTGAGTTTCTCAACCATATTTATGTCTTCGATATTGTTTATTCAAAAATAGTTGACAACTAATTTCTATTGACAGCTTATTTCCATTCAAGCAAACATGTCCAACGCTTCGTAGACAGGACCGTCCACTGTCCCGGGGCTGAACTAAATTGCGAGGAGATAAGTCATTATGTTTCATGGCTTGAGGATCTTGATGCTGTCAAGAGAAATTATTTTCCTGAATTTGAAAATCTTAGTACTCAAAACGTGCGACCAATAGTGATCGTATTGAACTACGGTCACATCTATTTAGGGAAGATGGTAAGATTTTTATTATTTTGCCTCAGTGCATCTTTTGCATACATTATTTTTCAAGCTAAACTTTATTACTAAGTATAATGTTACTATACAATGTTCTTCAACAGGGACTCCCGATGACAGTTGTGCCACAGTGGATTGGTACTGTCGTGGAATTGTCACGGCAGATGTCTTAGGATGAGGACTTAGTCGTGAGGCCAACGCATCTATGTGGTAGCTTGAGAGGGGTTGAGCAGAATCGAGAAACACAACACAAGACAGGGATTTAGACAGCTTCGGGCCCCGGGAAACATCATCCGGTAACAACCCTACATGCTGTTTGAGGCTAGGTCTCATTATCATCACGAGGGAGTCGCCGTAAACCGGCTCTCCTCTTTGTGTCTAGCCCTAAGATTGTTTCTTCTTGCCTGTAGCTTGTCCCTCTTTGGGGAGCCCTACCCCTCCTTATATATGTTGAAGAGGCGGGTTACATGTAGAGTCCAACTCGGACTTAAGACTTAACTATTCTAACTTATCGCCATGGGCTTCTTAACATCTTGGGCTTCATAACGTCTTGGGCTTCATAACCCCTGGCAACCCAGTTATCACTGTTTGCCGGTTTAACATTGTCTGTCGGTTTAACATTGTCTGCCGGTTTAACATTGTCTGCCGGTCTACTATTGTCCGCCGGTTTAACATTGTCTGCCGGTTTAACATTGTCTGTCGGTTTAACATTTGTCTGACTTAACTCCTGTCGGTTTACCACCTGCCGGTTTACCGTCTGTCATAGCCATCTGTCTTAACTGTCTGTCTTAACTATCCGCCGGTTTAACATCCGCCGGTTTACCAAGTCCCAGCCGTTTACAACTCCGCCTGGTCATACCCGGGTATATCCCCGACATTAGCCCCTAGTTTAATTTGTATTTATCTATGTTAAACTGATACTGATCCTCTTTAAAACCTTGTCATTTCCTTCCAGAAAATCAGGGTCAATAGGCCAGCTTCATAATTAATTTCTGACATTGGTTTGTCACAGAGAAATATTGTGAAGAATAACTCCTTTAACTCAGCTCCCAATGCTTAAAAACAATATTGGTCCTTGAAATACTCATCTCATCTTCAGCCGGTTTAAGGACGTAGAACTTGCCAGTTTATCATTGCCAAGATCACCGATTCATAAATATTGATAGCACCGGGTCATACTTGTAGTTAACATCCAGCTTGAAAATATACCTCTTATATACCTATCACTTATAGCCCCCAAGTCTTAAGAAGGTAGCATAGCAATAGCTTAAGACTTGCTTCAATATAAATATCACAATCTTGAAGAAATCCAGGTTGTTCATCTCAATCACTAGTCAGAATTGAGTATTCCACATATGTAGCCCCCAAGTGCCGGGTTGTCATGCTTGCAGCAATCTGGGACTTGATATATACTTCAATGAAAATAACATCATATGATATAGCCCCCCATCATGGGGCTTGAATCCACGTCCACAAGGTTAAGTGCCCTGTTCTTTACCAACTGAGCAATGTATCCTTCAATATAATGGAAAAAAATCTTTGTACCTTGAATTGTTGATAGGAGCAATTGGTAGCCCCCAAGGGCCGGCTCATTATAATGTGATGAGTCGGGTCTTCAATAATATGAGCAAAAAATGACTTTGCATTAGCCCCCAAGTGTCATGGTGCATGCTTGCAGCGACATGAGACTTGCATATTTGATGTAATCTCAACTTAAATAATGTAGCCCCCAAGTGCCGGGTTGTAAGCCTGTAGCAACTCGGGACTATGCCTTCAATTGTAGAATAAATCATATCCTATTGACAATATGATAGCCATTGCGCTAAAGCGGCTTTGAAAACCTTAACCATAATACTAGTTATTGATAACCATAATAGAAATCCAGCCATGTTGGCTATTTGAATATTTGAATAATATAATCCAATGATTTATGAGCGCATGATTCCAATGGCGCAATCCAAATATATGCTGGCGACTTATAGTCGAAACTGCACCGGCCGATAGTCTCCGGATTATGATTTAATCGTGTTCCGTCAATCAGAATCGACAGTTGAACCGATTTAATAATGTTGGTTGAAAACGCAACAGAAAAAAAAGTATTTTATCAAAAGAAAACAGAAGCAAAGGCAAAGATAAAACCATTGCAAATGAGGCTTTGAGCCGATCAAGTGGCATTACCATGGTCGGACAAGACCATGCCCCCAAAAAGGCGTAGCTATGGTTCAAGTCAGCCAGTTCCCCAAATGATGCATTGGCATTACGCCGATCAAGAGGTGTAGCGATGATTCGGGTTCGACCAAAGCCCCCAAGTGATGCTGTGGCACTAGGCCGATCAAGAGGCGTGACTATGGTTCAGACATGACGAAGTCCCCAAGTGATGCATTGGCATTACGCCGATCAAGAGGTGTAGTGATGGTTCGGGTTCGACCAAAGCCCCCAAGTGATGTTGTGGCACTAGGCCGATCAAGAGGTGTGACTATGGTTCAGACATGACCAAGTCCCCAAGTGATGCATTGGCATTACGCCGATCAAGAGGTATGACTATGGTTCAGACATGACCAATCCCCCAAGTGATTAATAAATGATAAGCCAATAAGGCATGATACCCATGTTTGAACCGCGCATCATGGCAGTAGGTCCTCTTTGGCAGCCTTTAACTTTTTGCAAGAGATAAATTCTTTTTGAACCGGTATGTTGAACCGGCTATCGAAAGCTTCAAAGCTTGTGGGAGATAACTTTCCCTTAAACCGGATATTAAACCGGAATCCTTCTTTTTAAGCCGAAAATTTTCTGACGGCCTTTAAATTTGCACCGATATGGCGGTTTAGGGTCCTGCAGTAGAAAACTTTGCAAGCCAGAGTAATTACTCTTTTAAAGAAGGCAATATGTAATATAAAATATATTGGATGGGTTTCACCTGATATATCATGCCAGGGGTTATCCACCATGGAGTTGATGATCACCATGGTGAAGCTGAAATTAATCACGACCGAATCGGCCGCGACAGCAGACAGATGAGTCGGCCGCGGCGTTGTAAGCTGGTGCGGACGGACAAATCAACCGCATGCGCGGTAAGCCACGTGGACGGTGAGTCAATCGCGGGCGTTGTCCCGACGAGTTGATGTAGATCGAGATGCACGGATGGTGGCTTACGCACCCCTGTTTGATAGCAAGCATGTGCAGACGCTGGTGCATGGTGATGCTAGCGCACACTCCATAGGCGTAGCATGGCACTACCTTTATAATGAATCATCATCCTATGCAAAAAATATCACAGGCGAGAGTAATTGTTCGCGAAAAAATGCATCAAAATAAAATTGATTGGATTGGTTTCACCTTATATATGTCAGGAAATTTCAGTCGCCGAGCTGATGATAACTTAGCGCAAAGCCGCGGGGGCAAGGCAGAACGGGCGGCGACTCGGACCGGAGGCCCGCGGCCGTGCAACCGGAGCAGAGACCGGGCGAGGATGAAGCGGCAGTTGTAGCTTCAGAGGAGGCCGGGTTATGGTTGTTGATTCCGGGTTGTGGTCACGGGTTGTGATTTAAACCGGCGTCTTGATGTATAAGAAGCCCACTCAAATAAACGAACCACGGGGTGGCAAGGCGGAACGGGCAGCTTGAGGAGGCACCGGACCGGGCGAACCATCAGACGGGCGGCAATTTGGCAGAAACCAAAGCGGCGTAGGTAGCGGCAGTAGGAGTGGAATAACGCCGAGGCACGGGCCGGCGCGGCGGAGGCCATGGCGGTTTAACAGCGGAGTCGGCTTGGAGGTGACCCGGCGGCGATTTGGCGAGGCGCTCGGCGGCGATTTGGCAGGGCGCTCGGAGGTGACCCAGCGGGGAGTCGCGGCGGTTTGAGGCAGCGGAGGTGAAGACCGCGGCGAGTCACGGTGGCGGGAGGTCATGGCGGGTTGGGCAAATCCTCGGCGGCCCGGTGGCGATTCAGACAGAGGTGAGGCGCGATTGGATCCGGTGTAGGGTTGGGGAAGCGCCGCTCCGGGTTGGTGATGGCGAGTTGGAAATAATACGAGGGGAGGCCATAGTTGCATGGCGAACCCGGCGGCGGACTCGGGCGTTTTAACAACGATTCCCCATCAAGCTGAAGCAAACGGGGACAACCCAAGGTGCGGCGGGCCTCAGCAACGGTGGTAACAGGCCGGCTCCAGAACAGCTGCGGCCACGCGGCAACGGTTTGGAGGCCAGAGCACGGCGGCTTGAAGCTATGGCGGAAACGGAGTCCGGTGCGGGAATGCCACGGTGGATCCCGGTGCTTTGTGGCGTCTCGCGCGACCGTGGGTGAGCCTGCTAGCGGGCGGTTCAACGCGCTGGAAGCGAAGGCTCCCGGCGGCTCAGAACAGAGATGAAGCGGCCGGCGACTCACAGCGGCTTCAGCGACTCGCAGCGGCGGAGGCTTGCGATTGTAGCGGCAGTAGTTTGAGGCAGCAGGGGCCGCTCGGTGGTACGTCCAGCGGAGCGAGTCCATGGCTCGGCAACTCGACATGAGGTCAATGAGGCAACGGCGGCGGTTCAAGTCGCTGCGGCGGCGGACACAGGATCCGGCAGGCGAGCGCGCGGGACGGAGGAGGAGCCACGGAGGCGGACGGGCACGAGGGTCGTACTTAAACAACTCTTCGGTGACGCAGGGCTGTCAGCCGGTCGATGCAAGGGCGGCCTGGGGCCGAAAGCCCTGGCGACTCGGAAACGGTTCCAGATCGAGGTAACTCGGCAGCGGCGACACACGGTGTAGAAAAGGCAAGGCCATAGTGGCGGCGGTCGGAGGCGCGCCTGGCGATGGTGACCCGGCTGGAGTCCAGCAGATGTGTTGAAACCTGACCGGTTTAGTGCAGCAGAGAGGCGCATCTATGGCCGCATCGGCGACGGAGGGAGCGAGTCCAGTGTGCCGGTTCATGATTTGTTTTATCCGGTAGTCTGCCAGTACTACTACTCCAGGGAGACACCCCTCTGATGAATTTTGACGTTGACTAGTATTTTACTGACCAATCAATTGGCTGGTACCCGTTCAGACCAAGTCCAACTCCTATTCGGGTTAACCTATGCATCACGAAACTGATTAGGAAAGTAAGATCCATTGATCCGGCAGGTGACGGACATGCATCATTAGCAAAGGCCGAAGGAAAGGCCACGGCAGAAGTTTAGCTGCTGCAAGGGGAAAACGAGGCGAAGTCGTGGCAGGCAGCATTGTTTCCTCAGGGTCGTGTTTTGACTCTGGCGAAAACATCTTGAACCGCCGACAAAAATAAACCCTATCCAGTACTTAAACCGATCGATATTTAACGCGCCTTTAAACCTCTCAACTCTTCAAATCTGGATTGATGAACTTGATATCGATGCAAATCCTTTCAAACCAGCTCTCCATCCGAAAAATTGCGAACTCCTCGATCCTTAAGAGAGATCCCTCCAAGAACTCAACACCACCGTGCGCAGGCCCCACGGTGGGCGCCAACTGTCGTGGAATTGTCACGGCAGATGTCTTAGGATGAGGACTTAGTCGTGAGGCCAACACATCTATGTGGTACCTTGAGAGGGGTTGAGCGGAATCGAGAAACACAACACAAGACAGGGATTTATACAGCTTCGGGCCCCGGGAAACATCATCCGGTAACAACCCTACATGCTGTTTGAGGCTAAGTCTCATTATCATCACGAGGAGTCGCCAGAACCGGCTCTCCTCTTTGTGTCTAGCCCTAAGACTGTTTCTTCTTGCCTGTAGCTTGTCCCTCTTTGGGGAGCCCTACCCCTCCTTATATATGTTGAAGAGGCGGGTTACATGTAGAGTCCAACTCGAACTTAAGACTTAACTATTCTAACTTATCGCCATGGGCTTCTTAACATCTTGGGCTTCATAACGTCTTGGGCTTCATAACCCCTAGCAACCCAGTTATCACTGTTTGCCGGTTTAACATTGTATGTCGGTTTAACGTTGTCTGCCGGTTTAACATTGTCTGCCGGTCTACCATTGTCCGCCGGTTTAACATTGTCTGCCGGTTTAACATTGTCCGCCGGTTTAACATTGTCTGACTTAACTCCTGCCGGTTTACCACCTGCCGGTTTACCGTCTGTCATAGCCATCTGTCTTAACTGTCTGTCTTAACTGTCCGCCGGTTTAACATCCGCCGGTTTACCAAGTCCCAGCCGGTTTACAACTCCGGCCGGGTCATACCGCGGGGTATATCCCCGACAGGTACTAAAGGTCGCATGTCAATGGTTAGCTTACGGCCAAGACATCCTACATATCACATGAGTGCATTCAGGGTTTCTACAACCGAGGAATTCTTAATAGTGAAAGACTGGAGCAAAATTATGAAGGATCGCAGAGAAGTACTACGGGGCAACAATCAGAAGCGCAACCCACGATTAGCAGACAGGTTCATTTTCATGCTCCAATATGATGAATTGGGGAAGCTATACATGTTCTATGCTATTTTACCTAAGAGAGAGCAGCAAGAGTGTTTAGCATGCTCTTAGTACTTGTCCTCTCATGTCTGTGTTCTTCGTCCTGAACTTAATCTCAAAGAGTGATTTGCTTTTGTGGTCTTATGAACGCTTATAATCATGACCATGTTGAACTCGATGATATCTTTGCTTCTGGTACAAGTGAATGTTTTCTTCTTTAAGCTAGTATTGGTGGTGATTAGATAGCGGTAATGACTATGATGATTAAATAGTGGTAATGACGACTATGATGATTTTTAGCTAGCTAGTATACTGTTGTTGGTGATGATATGATGCAATAGTTTTCATATTAATATGATGATGATGAGTTATTATATCATTTATGAAAGAAACCGCAGATTAGTTTCAATTGGATGTGTTGGGGATGTAACTATTTGTGTAAGCCGCCCGGGAGGGGCCGGGTTATGCAAAGAGGATTATCATATGAAGCCCAGGATCAATATTGAAGACGCAGGTTCAATAAAGGGCCCAAAGCCCACAGGCGACTTAAGGCCCGCAGTGATAAAGCGCCGTAAAGGCGTGACTTGTATGATAAGGCAGGATTAACTAGTTACCGAGTCGGACATTGTTTATGAGCCGGCCGGGACTCTGTAGGCCGCAGGGCGTCGACCTATGTATATAAGGGGCGACACACTGCCGTGCTTAGGGCAAGTAACATCCAATCGAGAGCCGGGCATAGCGTATCTTGCTCCCTGGCCATCGAAACCCTAGCAATACCAACTCAACTAGACGTAGGCTTTTACCTTCATCGTAAGGGGCCAAACTAGTATAAAAACTCTCTCGTGTCCCTTGTCCCATAAACCCCTTTGAGTTTCCTAGTTGCGATGGCTCTACGACTAAGTCCTTGCAAGAGGACATCTGCCGTGACAATTCCACGACAGTTGGCACCCACCGTGGGGCCAGCGCACGGTGGATTTGAGTTCTTGAAGGGCAACTTCAAAGGGCTCAAGGGATACGTTGTGGGCCTGATGACCAAGAGTTGTCGCGGCAAGATCTACATCGACGACTTAGGCTGGGGCCCCGACGCCGGCTCAATTGAGTATGGGTACCGGGTCCCCTTCGGCGGAATCCACGTCTTCATCGGCCGGATTGGTGAGCCGGGCCCTGAGCCGGACAACTGCACCGACATCGTCGAGACGGCTCACTGCGCGAGACCCGCCCGGGCTCAACCCACCATGAAGCGTGCTTTCGTGGGTTGTATCCACGGAGAGGAACTTTCTGAAGGATCCGCGGATGGCGGTGAGACGGCTGTCTGTTCTGACGGTGAATCGTCCACTGGCGAGACGGATTCATTATACCAACTGCAAGATGGCAGGCTTGGGGGTTGTTCCGATGGTAGCAGTATTCCGGACCCCTTTGAGCCGCCAAGTCTGGTGGGAGTCTTCATGGCTCGCACTCAACCCGGCCAAAATTCTATGGCTGCGGCAGCAATAATGTCCGGGTCAGGAGCAGCCGGGGCAGGAGGCCCTGTGCGCCCGCCGGCTCAGGTGCTGATCGATCTCATGGACAAGTTGACGGCCCTGTTGACCGCCACAGTTATTCCTGCAAGTCAAGATGAACACGATGCAGAGGTGGCACAGGTACGTGAGGAGATAGGCCGAGCCAAGGAGGCCTTAGCAGCTGAGGACACCAGACTGGCCGCAGAGCGGGCGGCTTTGGATGCATGGGCCCAACAGCTCCAGTCGGAGGCTTTCCAGCTTACGATGAGCCTGAACGTATCTAACGAGGTGATGAGGAGGAGACACCAGAAAACTCAATCCCGTTTGCCTCCGGTTTATGATCCTCGGAACCTCTTCTCCACACCCGGAGCTGGCCCTAGTAACCCGCCAGACGCAAATCAATTCATAACATCCGGAGCAGGGGCACCGGTCCAGCCTCGGGTAATGGCACCTCCTCATGTGAATATGGCCCCGCCCCGCTACGTACCAACACCACCGGGCCACTTTTCCAACCCCATGGAGAACCTGATCGCAACATCGGCGCGTTTGGCGGCTCTCCCGGTGGATGGCGACGATCCAACGGCGGTGGAGACGTGAAGGATCAGAGAACTTGTCGACGGCTCTTGCTCACCAGGAGGCTTATTCCTATAGTCGACACATGATTCATTCGACTCCTCGCCCAAGCCAGAGCCCAAATTCTGGCAGGCATATGGAGTCGGAAGCCTTGTCAAGCAACGCCCAGCGCCGTAACCAGCCCGGCGGTTATAATCCGGTGCAGGACAGGATACGTCAAGAGAACGAGCAGGCGGCCCAACTAGCGGCTCAACAGGCGGCTTGCCAAGCCGTCCCGGATTATCCGACGACTTCGTTGAGGCGGGAGTGACCGCCGAACCGGGCGGTGTTCCTTGTTTGGTGTCGGCTTTGCGTAATGTGCGTCTACCCAAGGACTTCAAGGGACCCCGAAAGGTGCCAAATCATACGGCCGACTTACAACCCGGAGCGTGGATTGAAAGCTATGAGATGGCCATGGAGCTGTTGGAGGTCAGTGACGCGGCAATGGCTAAGTACTTCACCATGATGTTGGATGGATGGGCCCAGACTTGGTTAAAGGGGCTGCCACCTAATTCCATTAACTCATGGGCGGAGCTAAAGGTCCGGTTCATTCAGAACTTCAAAGATACCTGCAAGCAGTCTATGTCAATTGTGGACTTTACTAATTGTAAACAAGAGGAGGGTGAATCTACCACTCATTGGGTGCGCTGGTTCAAGGAGATAATACATTCGTCTGACAAGGTGGATGCCGGTTCTGCAGATCTTAATCTGGAGAAAAATTGCCGATTCGTGCATCACCGAGAGAAGAGGCGCCTCAAGCGTGATTGTAATGATATGGGTCAGCTGATGGCGGCTCTAGTCAAATACGCCGATTCTGATAGTACCACGGATCCTGCGTCTGATGAAGAAAAGACATGGAAGGGAAAGAATAACGGCAATGGAAAGATTCAGCAGCATAACCCGACGAATCAAGGAGGCAATAAGCGTAAGGCCGATGGTAACCCGGAGTTTGTGGCCAACGCCAATTCACAGGGTAATAATAAGCGACGCAAGGGAAGGCCGCCCCCTCGGTCCAGCGGATCAGGTCTGTCTCGTGAGCAACTACTTAATGAACCTTGTCCGAGACACGACACTCGGGAAAAGCCGGCCACTCACTTATGGAAGGATTGCGCGATCATGAAAGCTTTCAAAAATTCTAACATGTTCGATGGCAATCATGGGTCGGGCGCCGGCTCAGGTGGCGGCGGTTTTCATGGCCCGGGTGGCGGTTCAAGTTCCGGTTTCCGGGGAAATCGGGTGGCTATAATCAGCAGCAATCTGGACAGGGAGGTCAACAGCAGCAGCAGTCGGGTTATCAGAGCCATCCAAAACAACTGACTAGCAGACAGTATCATGTGTTTGCCACTAGCTTATGTAAACGAGACCAGAAGCTTCATAAAAGGGCTGTGAACGCTGTTGAGCCCGTAGTCCCCCGTTATTTGAGGTGGTCAGAGCAGCCTATTGTGTGGAGTAGGGAAGATCACCCTCCCCGGGTTGACAATCCAGGTCAGTTAGCCTTGGTGGTAGCACCTCAGGTTGGTGGATATAAATTCACCAAGGTACTCATGGACGGAGGTAGCAGCATCAACATCCTCTATTATGAGAACTTTCGACGTATGGGGTTGACTGACAAAAATTTAAAAGACGTCCAACACCGTCTTCCATGGAATGGTGCCTGGTAAGTCGGCATACCCGGTTGGTAAGATTGAGCTGGAGGTAGCCTTTGGAGATGAGTATGATTCTAGGGCTGAGAAGTTAACTTTTGAGGTGGTCAAAATCAGGAGTCCATATCACGCTCTGTTCGGACGGCCGGCTTACGCCAAATTCATGGCGCGGCCATGTTATGTTTATTTGTAGCTCAAGATGCCGGGTCACAAGGGCACTATTTGAAGGAAATATGCCCTAGAGGCAAAAATAAAGTTATTATTTATTTCCTCATATCATGATAAATGTTTATTATTCATGCTAAAATTGTATTAACCGGAAACATGATACATGTGTGAATACATAGACAAACTTAATGTCACTAGTATGCCTCTACTTGACTAGCTCATTGATCAAAGATGGTTATGTTTCCTAACCATAGACATGTGTTGTCGTTTGATTAATGGGATCATATCATTAGGAGAATGATGTGATTGACTTGACCCATTCCGTTAGCTTAGCACTTGATCGTTTAGTATGTTGCTATTGCTTTCTTCATGACTTATACAAGTTCCTATAACTATGAGATTATGCAACTCCGTTTACCGGAGGAACACTTTGTGTGCTACCAAGCGTCACAACGTAATCGGGTGATTATAAAGGAGCTCTCTGGTGTCTTCACGGATACATGTTGAGTTGGCATATTCGAGATTAGGTTTTGTCACTCCGATTGTCGGAGAGGTATCTCTGGGCCCTCTCGGTAATGCACATCACTATAAGCCTTGCAAGCAATGTAACTAATGAGTTAGTTACGGAATGATGCATTACGTAACGAGTAAAGAGACTTGCCGATAACGAGATTGAACTAGGTATTGAGATACCGACGATCGAATCTCGGGCAAGTAACATACCGATGACAAAGGGAACAACGTATGTTGTTATGCGGTTTGACCGATAAAGATCTTCGTAGAATATGTAGGAGCCAATATGAGCATCCAGGTTCCGCAATTGGTCATTGACCGGAAACATTTCTAGGTCATGTCTACATAGTTATCGAACCCGTAGGGTCCGCACGCTTAACGTTACGATGACAGTTATATTATGAGTTTATATGTTTTGATGTACCGAAGGTTGTTCGGAGTCCCGGATGTGATCACGGACATGACGAGGAGTCTCGAAATGGTCGAGACATAAAGATTGATATATTGGACGACTATATTCGGACACCGGAAGTGTTCTGGGTGATTTCGGAGAAAATCGGAGTGTTGGAGGGTTACCGGAACCCCCCCCCCCCCCCGGGAGAAGTAATGGGCCCTATGGGCCTTAGTGGAGAGAGAGAGAGAGGGGCAGCCAAGGTGGGCCGCGCGCCCCTTCCCCCTCTGGTCCGAATTGGACTAGGAGAGGGGGGGGGGGCGGCGCCCCCCTTTCCCTCTCCCTCTCCCCCTTCCTTTCCCCAACCTAGTAGGAGTAGGAAAGAGGGGAGTCCTACTCCTACTAGGAGGAGGACTCCTCCTCCTGGCGCGCCTAGCAAGGGCCGGCCGGCCTCCCCTTGCTCCTTTATATACGGGGGCAGGGGGCACCCCATGGACACAACAATTGATCCTTGAGATCTCTTAGCCGTGTGCGGTGCCCCCCTCCACCATAGTCCTCGATATTATTGTAGCGGTGCTTAGGCGAAGCCCTGCGACGGTAGAACATCAAGATCGTCACCACGCCGTCGTGCTGACGGAACTCTACCCCGACACTTTGCTGGATCGGAGTCCGGGGAACGTCATCGAGCTGAACGTGTGCTAGAACTCAAAGGTGCCGTAGTTTCGGTGCTTGATCGGTCGGGCCGTGAAGACGTATTACTACATCAACCGCATTGTTATAACGCTTCCGCTTTCGGTCTACGAGGGTACATGGACAACACTCTCCCCTCTCGTTGCTATGCATCACCATGATCTTGCATGTGCGTAGGATTTTTTTTGAAATTACTACGTTCCCCAACAATGGTATCAGAGCCTGGTTTTATGGTTAGATGTTATATGCACGAGTAGAACACAAGTAAGTTGTGGGCGATACAAGTCATACTGCTTACCAGCATGTCATACTTTGGTTCGGCGGTATTGTTGGATGAAGCGGCCCGGACCGACATTACGCGTACGCTTACACGAGACCGGTTCTCCCGACGTGCTTTGCACAGAGGTGGCTAGCGGGTGTCAGTTTCTCCAACTTTAGTTGAACCGAGTGTGGCTACGCCCGGTCCTTGCAAAGGTTAAAACATCACTAACTTGACGAACTATCGTTGTGGTTTTGATGCGTAGGTAAGAACAGTTCTTGCTAAGCCCGTAGCAGCCACGTAAACTTGCAACAGCAAGGTAGAGGATGTCTAACTTGTTTTTGCAGGGCATGTTGTGATGTGATATGGTCAAGACGTGATGCTATATTTTATTGTATGATATGATCATGTTTTGTAACCGAGTTATCTACAACTGGCAGGAGCCATATGGTTGTCGCTTTATTGTATGCAATGTAATCGCCCTGTAATGCTTTACTTTATCACTAAGCGGTAGCGATAGTCGTAGAAGCATAAGATTGGCGAGATGACAACGATGCTACGATGGAGATCAAGGTGTCGCGCCGTTGACGATAGTGATCACGACGGTGCTTCGGAGATGGAGATCACACGCACAAGATGATGATGGCCATATCATATCGCTTATATTGATTGCATGTGATGTTTATCCTTTATGCATCTTATCTTGCTTTGTTGACGGTAGCATTTTAAGATGATCTCTCACTAATTATCAAGAAGTGTTCTCCCTGAGTATGCACCATTGCAAAAGTTCTTCGTGCTAAGACACCACGTGATGATCGGGTGTGACAGGCTCTACGTTCAAATACAACGGCTGCAAAACAGTTGCACACGCGGAATACTCAGGTTAAACTTGACGAGCCTAGCATATACAGATATGGCCTCGGAACACGGAGACCAAAAGGTCGAACGTGAATCATATAGTAGATATGATCAACATAGTGATGTTCACCATTGAAACTACTCCATCTCACGTGATGATCGGACATGGTTTAGTTGATTTGGATCACGTGATCACTTAGATGACTAGAGAGATGTCTGTCTAAGTGGGAGTTCTTAAGTAATATGATTAATTGAACTTAAATTTATCATGAACTTAGTACTGATAGTATTTTGCTTGTCTATGTTTGTTGTAGATAGATGGCTCGTCTTTGTTGTTCCGTTGAATTTTAATGCGTTCCTTGAGAAAGCTAAGTTGAAAGATGATGGTAGCAACTACATGGACTGGGTCCGTAACTTGAGGATTATCCTCATTGCTGCACAGAAGAATTACGTCCTGGAAGCACCGCTGGGTGCCAGGCCTGCTGCAGATGCAACTGACGGCGTTAAGAATGTCTGGCAGAGCAAAGCTATTGACTACTCGATAGTTTAGTGTGCCATGCTTTACAGCTTAGAACCGGGTCTTCAACGACGTTTTGAACGTCATGGAGCATATGAGATGTTCCAGGAGTTGAAGTTAATATTTCAAGCAAATGCCCGGATTGAGAGATATGAAGTCTCCAATAAGTTCTATAGCTGTAAGATGGAGGAGAATAGTTACGTCGGTGAAAATATACTAAAAATGTATGTTATAATAATCACTTGATTCAACTGGGAGTTAATCTTCCTGATGATAGTGTCATTGACAGAATTCTTCAATCACTGCCACCAAGCTACAAGAGCTTCGTGATGAACTATAATATGCAAGGGATGGACAAGACTATTCCCAAGCTCTTCACAATGCTAAAGGCTGCGGAGGTAGAAATCAAGAAGGAGCATCAAGTGTTGATGGTCAATAAGACCACCAGTTTCAAGAAGAAGGGCAAAGGGAAGAAGAAGGAAACTTCAAGAAGAACAGCAAGCAAGTTGCTGCTCAGGAGAAGAAACCCAAGTCTGGACCTAAGCCTGAAACTGAGTGCTTCTCATAAGCAGATCGGACCTTTGGAAGCGGAACTGCCCCAAGTATTTGGCGAGATAAGAAGGATGGCAAGGTGAACAAAGGTATATGTGATATACATGTTATTGATGTGTACCTTACCAATACTCATGATAGCACCGGGTATTTGATATTGGTTACATTGCTAATATTTGCAACTCGAAACAGGGACTACGGATTAAGCAAAGATTGGCTAAGGACGAGGTGACGATGCGCGTAGGAAATGGTTCCAAAGTCGATGTGATCGCGGTCGGCACGCTACCTCTACATCTAACATCGGGATTAGTTTTAGACCTAAATAATTGTTATTTGGTGCCAGCGTTAAGCATGAACATTATATCTGGATCTTGTTTGACGCGAGACGGTTATTCATTTAAATAAGATAATAATGGTTGTTCTATTTATATGAGTAATATCTTTTATGGTCATGCACCCTTGAAGAGTGGTCTATTTTTATTGAATCTCGATAGTAGTGATACACATATTCATAATGTTGAAGCCAAAAGATGCAGAGTTGATAATGATAGTGCAACTTATTTTTGGCACTGCCGTTTGGGCCATATTGGTGTAAAACGCATGAAGAAACTCCATACTGATGGACTTCTGGAATCACTTGATTATGAATCACTTGGTACTTGTGAACCATACCTCATGGGCAAGATGACTAAAACGCCGTTCTCCGAAACTATGGAGCGAGCAACTGATTTGTTGGAAATCATACATACTGATGTATGTGGTCCAATGAATATTGAGGCTCGCGGCGGGTATCATTATTTTCTTGCCTTCACAGATGATTTGAGCAGATATGGGTATATCTACTTGATGAAACACAAGTCTGAAACATTTGAAAAGTTCAAAGAATTTCAGAGTGAAGTGGAAAATCATCGTAACAAGAAAATAAAATTTCTACAATCTGATCGTGGAGGAGAATATCTGAGTTACGAGTTTGGTTTACATTTGAAGCAATGCGGAATAGTTTCGCAACTCACGCCACCCGGAACACCACAACGAAATGGTGTGTCCAAATGTCGTAATCGTACTTTACTAGATATGGTGCGATCTATGATGTCTCTTACTGATTTAGCACTATCATTTTGGGGTTATGCTTTAGAGACGGCCGCATTCACGTTAAATAGGGCACCATCAAAATCCGTTGAGACGACGCCTTATGAACTGTGGTTTGGCAAGAAACCAAAGTTGTCGTTTCTTAAAGCTTGGGGTTGCGATGCTTATGTGAAGAAACTTCAACCAGATTAGCTCGAACCCAAATCGGAGAAATGTGTCTTCATAGGATACCCAAAAGAGACTATTGGGTACACCTTCTATCACAGAATCCGAGGGCAAGATTTTTGTTGCCAAATTCGCATCCTTTCTAGAGAAGGAGTTTCTCTCGAAAGAAGTGAGTGGGAGGAAAGTAGAACTTGATGAGGTAACTGTACCTGCTCCCTTATTGGAAAGTAGTTCACCACAAGAACCGGTTCCTGTGACAACTACACCAATCGGTGAGGAAGTTAATGATATTGATCATAAAACTTCAGATCAAGTTACTACCGAACCTCGTAGGTCTACCAGAGTAAGATCCGCACTGCAGTGGTACGGTAATCCTGTTCGGAAGTCATGTTACTCGACCATGGCGAACCTACGAACTATGAGGAAGCGATGATGAGCCCAGATTCCGCAAAATGGCTTGAGGCCATGAAATCTGAGATGGGATCCATGTATGAGAACAAAGTATGGACTTTGGTTGACTTGCCCGATGATTGGCAAGCAATATAAATTAAAAAATAAATGGATCTTCAAGAAGAAGACTGACGCTGATGGTAATGTAACTGTCTACAAAGCTCTACTTGTTGCAAAAGGTTTTCGACAAGTTCAAGGGGTTGACTACGATAAGACTTTCTCACCCGTAGCGATGCTTAAGTCTGTCCGAATCATGTTAGCAATTGCCGCATTTTATGATTATGAAATTTGGCAAATGGATGTCAAAACTGCATTCCTGAATGGATTTCTGGAAGAAGAGTTGTATATGATGCAACCGGAAGGTTTTGTTGATCCAAAAGGTGCTAACAAAGTGTGCAAGCTCCAGCAATCCATTTATGGACTGGTGCAAGCCTCTCGGAGTTGTAATAAACGCTTTGATAGTGTGATCAAAGCATATGGTTTTATATACAGACTTTTGGAGAAGCCTGTATTTACAAGAAAGTGAGTGGGAGCTCTGTAGCATTTCTGATATTATATGTAGATGACATATTGTTAACTGGGAATGATATAGAATTTCTGGATGGCATAAAGGGATACTTGAATAAAAGTTTTTCAATGAAAGACCTTGGTGAAGCTGCTTACATATTGGGCATCAAGATCTATAGATATAGATCAAGACGCTTAATTGGACTTTCACAAAGCACATACCTTGATAAAGCTTTGAAAAAGTTCAAAATGGGTCAGGCAAAGAAAGGGTTCTTGCCCGTGTTACGAGGTGTGAAGTTGAGTCAGATTCAATGCCCGACCACAGCAGAAGATAGAGAGAAAATAAAAGATGTTCCCTATGCTTCAGCCATAGGCTCTATCATGTATGCAATGCTGTGTACTAGACCTGACGTGTGCTTAGCAATAAGCTTGGCAGGTAGGTACCAAAGTAATCCAGGAGTGGATCACTGGACAGCGGTCAAGAATATCCTGAAATACCTGAAAAGGACTAAGGATATGTTTCTCGTTTATGGAGGTGACAAAGAGCTAGTCGTAAATGGTTACATCGATGCAAGCTGTGAAACTCGATCCGGACGATTCTAAATCACAAACCGGATACGTGTTTATATTGAGCGATGGAGCTGTCGGTTGGTGCAGTTCTAAACAAAGCGTCGTGGCGGGATCTACATGCGAAGCGGAGTACATAGCTGCTTGAAAGCAGCAGCAAATGAAGGAGTCTGGATGAAAGAGTTCATTTCCGATCTAGGTGTCATACCTAGTGCATCGGGACCAATGAAGATCTTACGTGACAATCTTTGGTGCAATTGCCTTGGCAAAGGAATCCAGATTTCACAAGAGGAGCAAGCACATCAAGAGACGCTTCAATTCCATCCGGGACCAAGTCCAGATGGGAGACATAGAGATTTGCAAGATACATACGGATCTGAATATTGCAGACCCATTGACTAAGCCTCTTCCACGAGCAAAACATGATCATCACCAAGACTCCATGGGTGTTAGAATCATTACTGTGTAATCTAGATTATTGACTCTAGTGCAAGTGGGAGAATGAAGGAAATATGCCCTAGAGGCAATAATAAAGTTATTATTTATTTCCTCATACCATGAGAAATGTTTATTATTCATGCTAGAATTGTATTAACCGGAAACATGATACATGTGTGAGTACATAGACAAACTTAATGTCACTAGTATGCCTCTACTTGACTAGCTCATTGATCAAAGATGGCTATGTTTCCTAACCATAGACATGTGTTGTCATTTGATTAATGGGATCACATCATTAGGAGAATGATGTGATTGACTTGACCCATTCCGTTAGCTTAGCACTTGATCGTTTAGTATGTTGCTATTGCTTTCTTCATGACTTATACAAGTTCCTATAACTATGAGATTATGCAACTCCCATTTACCGGAGGAACACTTTGTGTGCTACCAAACGTCACAACGTAACTAGGTGATTATAAAGGAGCTCTACAGGTGTCTCCAAAGATACATGTTGAGTTGGCATATTTCAAGATTAGGTTTTGTCACTCCGATTGTCGGAGAGGTATCTCTGGGCCCTCTCGATAATGCACATCACTATAAGCCTTGCAAGCAATGTAACTAATGAGTTAGTTACGGAATGATGCATTACGTAACGAGTAAAGAGACTTGCCGGTAACGAGATTGAACTAGGTATTGAGATATCGACGATCGAATCTCAGGCAAGTAACATACCGATGACAAAGGGAACAACGTATGTTGTTATGCGGTTTGACCGATAAAGATCTTCGTAGAATATGTAGGAGCCAATATGAGCATCCAGGTTCCGCTATTGGTTATTGACCGGAAACAGTTCTAGGTCATGTCTACATAGTTCTCGAACCCGTAGGGTCCTTGCACGCTTAACGTTACGATGATAGTTATATTATGAGTTTATATGTTTTGATGTACCGAAGGTTGTTCGGAGTCCCGGATGTGATCACGGACATGACGAGGCGTCTCGAAATGGTCGAGACATAAAGATTGATATATTGGACGACTATATTCGGACACCAGAAGTGTTCCGGGTGATTTCAGAGAAAACCGGAGTGCCGGAGGGTTACCGAACCCCCCCCCCCCCCCGGAGAAGTAGTGGGCCCTATGGGCCTTAGTGGAGAGAGAGAGGGGCAGCTAGGGTGGGCCGCGCGCCCCCTCCCCCTCTTGTCCGAATTGGACTAGGAGAGGGGGGGCGGCGCCCCCCTTTCCTTCTCCCTCTCCCCCTTCCTTTCCCCCTCCTAGTAGGAGTAGGAAAGAGGGGAGTCCTACTCCTACTAGGAGGAGGACTCCTCCTTGCGCGCCTAGCAAGGGCCGGCCGGCCTCCCCCCTTGATCCTTTATATACGGGGGCAGGGGGCACCCTAGGGACACAACAATTGATCCTTG
Organism: Aegilops bicornis; assembly: GCA_021605145.1. Classification (NCBI taxonomy): domain Eukaryota; kingdom Viridiplantae; phylum Streptophyta; class Magnoliopsida; order Poales; family Poaceae; genus Aegilops; species Aegilops bicornis. The sequence goes on from CM038669.1 coordinate 46,840,002, forward strand.
AGATTTCTTAGCCGTGTGCGGTGCCCCCCTCCACCATAGTCCTCGATATTATTGTAGCGATGCTTAGGCGAAGCCCTGCGACGGTAGAACATCAAGATCGTCACCATGCCGTCGTGTTGACAGAACTCTTCCCCGACACTTTTCTGGATCGGAGTCCGGGGAACGTCATCGAACTGAACATGTGCTAGAACTCGGAGGTGCCGTAGTTTCGGTGCTTGATCGGTCGGGCCGTGAAGACGTACGACTACATCAACTGTGTTGTTATAACGCTTCCGCTTTCGGTCTACGAGGGTACATGGACAACACTCTCCCCTCTTGTTGCTATGCATCACCATGATCTTGCGTGTGCGTAGGAATTTTTTTTGAAATTACTACGTTCCCCAACACTATTACGGTGCATGGGAGTCGAAAGATAGCCCTAGAATGTGAAGAGGGGGATGCTGCTTATGCCGAGTCTGTTTGTGCAGCAGAGGAGCTGAAGTTTTATCAAGATAATGTTGACCCGGCGGATATGACGTCTCTGAAGAAGCCGACCACAGAGCATGACCCCGCGATGAAGTTTAAGTCAGCTGATGAAACCAAGCTTGTTGATTTTACTCTGGGCGACTCATCTAAACAGTTCAGCATCAGTGCCAATCTGGATCCTAAATAGGAAAGCGCACTCATCGAGTTCATTCGTGAGAATCGGGACATCTTTGCATGGAAACCTTCTGACATGCCGGGTGTACCGAGAGAACTCGCTGAGCACACTCTTAATATTGATCCGAAGTTTAAGCCGGTCAGGCAATTTCTGCGACGGTTCAACGAAGAGAGACGGAAAGCTATTGGTGAGGGGTGGCCCGGCTTTTAGCGGCCGGATTCATTGTTGAAGTTTTTCACCCAGAGTGGTTGGCTAACCCTGTGCTTGTACTTAAAAAGAGTGGCACCTGGCGGATGTGTGTGGATTACACAGACTTAAATAAGGCGTGTCCGGCTGATCCTTTTGCTCTTCCCCGTATTGATCAAATCATTGATGCTACAGCGGGTTGCGAGCGTTTGAGCTTCTTGGACGCTTACTCTGGTTATCATCAGATCAAAATGGTAGTTAAGGACCAGGAGTAGACGGCCTTCATCACTCCGTTTGGAGCCTTTTGTTATGTATCGATGTCGTTTGGGCTCAAGAGTGCCCAGGCAACTTATCAGCGATGTATACAGAACTGTATCCACAATCAGATTGGGCGCAATGTTCACGCTTATGTGGATGATATAGTGGTTAAATCCAGAGAGAAGGAAACCCTGATAGATGATCTTAAGGAAACCTTTGACAATCTCCGGGTCTACAAATGATGCTTAACCCGGCCAAATGCGTGTTTGGCGTGCCAGCAGGCAAGCTTTTGGGCTTTCTGGTCTCTAACAGAGGCATTGAAGCTAATCCATAGAAGATCAAGGCGATTACCTCTTTGGCTAAGCCGGCGTGCATCAATGATGTTCAGCGACTGGCGGGTCGTATTGCTGCTTTAAGCCGGTTCATAAGCCGGTTAGGTGAGAAGGCCATACCGCTGTATCAGATGATGAAGAAAACGGACACTTTTGTCTGGAGTGAGGCTGCTGATGCTGCCTTTGAAGATTTAAAGAGACAGTTATTTGAGCCGCCGGTCCTTGCGGCTCCCATTGATAGAGAGCCGTTGCTGTTATACGTGGCCGCTAACTCACGTGCCGTCAGTGTCACAATTGTGGTGGAACGTAAGGAGGCTGGCAAGGAGCATCCGGTTTAATGGCCGGTCTACTACATCAGTGAGGTGCTCATTGAGTCAACCAAAGGTATCCACATTGGCAGAAGCTTGTTTATGGGGTGTTCATGGTGAGCCGGAAGCTTAAGCAATACTTCCAGGGTCACCCCATCACCGTGGTAAGCTCTGCTCCCTTGGGAGACATCATCCAGAATAGAGAGGCCACAGGACGAGTCGCCAAGTGGGCCATTGAGCTTGGGCCTCATGGTTTGAAGTATGTGCCACGTACTGCTATTAAGTCTCAAGCCCTGGTGGACTTCATCAATGATTGGACAGAGCTGCAGACACCTGAGGAGAAGCCGGATAACACATATTGGACTATTCACTTTGATGGATCCAGGCAGTTGGAAGGCTCGGGGGCTGGAGTCGTTTTAGCTTCCCCTCGAGGTGACAAATTTTGTTATGTGCTCCAGCTCATGTTTCCTTGCACTAACAATGCAGCTGAATATGAGGCTTTGCTCCATGGTCTTCGGATGGCTAAGGAGATGAATTTAAGCCGGGTAAGGTGCCTGGGCGACTCAAATCTGGTGGCTCAACAGGTGTCAGGCAAGTGGGACTCTGAGGATCCCCTCATGGCGGCTTATTGCCGATAAGTTGATGCTGTAGCTGGGTACTTCAAGGGTTATCAAGTGGAGCACATTGATCGAAGGAAGAATGAGGCGGCTGATGCTTTAAGCCGGCCGGGATCTCAGTGTAAGCCGGTACCGCCTAACACCTTTTTGGATGTTGTGCATAATCCTTCCGTCAAGTTACCCACGGAGGAAGACTTAGCTGTTCCAGACCCAGAAGCGCAGCTGGTGGCAGCTCTTCACGTCATCCCGGATTGGACAGTGCCATACTTGGCTTACATGGCCCGGGGAGAGTTTCCTGAGGATGAGACCTTGGCGAGATAGATCGTCCGGTGGTCTAAATCCATGACAATTGTTCATGGTGAGTTGCATCATCGCAGTGTCACTGGGGCGTTTCAATGTTGTGTATCACCTGCGGAAGGTCAGGAAATACTTCGTGAGATCCATGAAGGTGATTGTGGTCATCATGCCGGCTCAAAATATCTTGTGGCCAAGGCTTTCCTTCATGGTTTTTATTGGCTGACGGCTCATGCTGATGCGGAAGATCTAGTCAGTAAATGTGACGGTTGTCAAAAATTCTCACGACGAGCTTATGTGCCGGCTCAAGAATTGAGGATGATTCCAATTACTTGGCCGTTTGCAGTCTGGGGGCTTGATATCGGGCCTTTCAAAAGGTCCAAGGATAAAAAGACACACCTCCTGGTGGCGGTTGATAAATTTACAAAGTGGGTGGAGGCAGAGCAGGTCAGTAAGTGTGATGCAGCCACAACGGTTCAGTTCTTGAAAAAGGTGACCTTTCGTTTTGGTTTTCCACACATCATCATAACTGACAATGGCACTAACCTCTCCAAAGGTGCTATGGAAGAGTTATGTCAACGAGAACATATCCGGCTTGATGTCTCGGCGGTAGCTCATCCTTAATCCAATGGTCAAGCTGAAAGAGCCAATCAGGAAATCTTGAAAGGAATAAAACCCCGGCTCATGGTCCCCTTACAGCGGACGCCAGGTTGTTGGGTGGAGGAATTACCCTCGGTGATTTGGAGCATCAACACTACACCTAATAGGTCTACGGGTTATACACCTTTTTTCATGGTCTACGGAGCAGAGGCGGTCCTGCCAAGTGACATCCGTCATGACTCGCCCCGAGTGGCGGCTTATGTAGAAGCTGATAATGAACAAGCTCGTCAGGATGCACTTGATTTGTTGGATGAGGAGCGAGATTTGGCAATAGCCCTCTCGGCGATTTACCAACAAGACCTGCGCCATTATCACAGCCGCCGGGTTAGATCCAGAACCTTTCAAGAAGGCGACTTAGTGCTCCGGCTCATCCAGGACCAAACCGATATGCACAAGCTATCCCCCCCTTGGGAAGGACCCTTTGTGGTCAGCAAGAATCTGAACAACGGATCATATTACCTCATCGATGTTCGAGAGCACAAAGCCTCGTGAGAGAAAACCCGCCAGCTGTGGAATATCGCTCATCTTCGGCCTTACTACACTTGAGCCACCGGCTCTCAGGATGTACATATTTTGAGATGTATATATTATGAAAAGCAATAAAGCAGGACCTCTGTCCTTTTTCATCTTCAAAGGTTTATATATCTTCTGTATTATGTTGTTGAAACAACTAAGAGGGAGCATGTCATATTTGAATCCAGCTTTCCCTTTGGTACGGCTTATGATCATATCTGAATCTAGCCATGATCACTTGGGGGCTTCCTGTTCAAACATAGGTCGTATTCGAACCAAAGAGAACAAGCTGTCGATACCGTCTTGATCGGCATACTGCCAAGCTCACTAGGGGGCTTCTTGATCGTATCCAAATCATAGCTCAACCCCTTTGAGTCTGACGTGGATTGTATTCGAATCAGCGTCATTAAACAACTTTCAAGGTCACTTGGGGGCTTCCTGTTCAAACATAGGTCGTATTCGAACCAAAGAGAACATAGTTGTTGATACCCTATTGATTGGCAACGCCAAAGCCACTGGGGGCTATATGATCGTATCCGAATCTTAGCTTAACCCCTTTGGAACGGTTTGCTGCTCGTATTTGAATCAGAAGCCTTTGAGTTTTATCTATTTCTCATAACACTTTGCAACCACAATTGTTTGACTGTTTTGAGATCATCTTTGAAAGCGTTTATGGGATGATTTTTACTCCACCGGTTTAATCTTGATCAAATACAGTTATTAGCACATAGCAAATATCATATGTGTTAGGTTTTTAAGGATTGAGCTCTCACCCTCATTGTTCGGGTCACATAAAGCCGGCAAGATAATCAAAAGATCACAGGTGTGCTGTTACGATTATGTCTCAAGGATATAATTGAGAACCGGCCTTTTTATGATTTTTTATTCATATTCCGGGTTATCTGTAAAGAATATGACCCACCATGCGGTAAGCCACCAAGGGACTTGCGTCTTGTTCTGTATGCAGGGCAATTAAAACAGCTTTTTAAGCATAAGGAAAGCAGAAGATCAGCGCAAAATGGAGGAATATAAGATGGCGGCTTAAACAGTGTTGAGCGCCATGCATGTGCGCGATGGCACGACAAAATTAAGTGTTTTGCTACCCTATTACATGGCTCCCCGAGTCCAGCTAATGAAGCATTGTTTTTAGCAAGGCATAAATATGAGTCACCCGACGGTTCCCTCGTTTTGTTGGCCTGAAGCTTTCGGGTCATCCCTTTCCGCTCCTCCGTCGGCTGCCTTGTCCTGGAAGGTTGATGATGACCAGTCAATGCCACTCAAAGCTTGAAATTCAGCCTCATCATCAATTAACTCAGCCGGATCGACTTTGGGGGCAAAGGTATGCTTACGGATTGGAGGGATCAAGCTGACTGCGTCGTAATGTGGCGTTGGGATTCTCTGATTCTGGCCGTCATAACCCGGCTAGTACTTGGTAAGGTCCGTGTCATTCCCAATTAGAGTGGCCACATGGGTGTATTTCCCTCACGCAGGCGGTGAAGTCCTTCTGCTCAAATGGGGTGCCATCCTCCTTCAAGCTTGGATATCCAAGGGCGATGTCGCTGGGTCCAGCTCGGGTAGCCATGCCTTGGCCCGGCTCAATGCGGCTATGGCTCCGGCTCTTGCAGAATCATGTCTTAACTCTTGGACCCGTTGAGGCAGCACGGCAAGACGCTTCAGTACATCCGCCAAAAGATTGGGAACCTCATTCGACAAAGCCACAACGGCTAAAGCACGTTGTGATCCGGTGTAGAGTTGTTCCACCAGTGTATAAACCGCTTTCAGCTTTATCAACGTGCTCTGGTTCAGATTAGAGCTCCTGGGGCCTACATTAACAAACATCAGGTGAGCCTGAGGTGACAATTGAGATACTTGTCATACAGTATTTAACACTTACAGAATAGCTTACCAAAGATTGCTGAGACCATTTGAGATATATGCCGTTTTAAGCCGGATAACTCGGCAGTTGTTTCTGCGAGAGCTGCTTCTGCTTTCTCCGCCCGGGTGACCAAGGAGGTTTTCTCATCAGCCCAAGTTTTCTTGTCTGCTTGAAAGATCTTTTTCAATTTTTCTTGTTCAGATACACTGAACTCAAATTTGGAGTTAGCTTTTTGGGTTTCAGCTTCCTGAGCTTCCAGGTGATTCTTCAGATCAGCAATCTCCGATTGAAATTGACTCATGGCGGCCTGTATTAAAACCGGGTTACATTCCGGGTCACAATGAGGCAACATTAAGTCCCAAATATTTTGCAAGCAAAGATACTTGACACTTGGGGGCTAATGTGTGCTGGAGAACTCTGTTGACTAAGGCGGTTCATGGAACTAAAGTCCCAAGCACTTTGCAGGCAAAGGTACTTGGCAGTTGGGGGCTAATGCATATTGTTGCTCAAGTATATAAATGTAACATGGTAAGGACCGGCTCAAACATCCTGTTCTAAGCCGGTTTTCAGGTGTTACAGGATAAGCCGAGCTTCTGGTAGACATTGCTAAGCTAAACATTAAGTCAACGGCATATTTTATCATAAGCAATAGACTTGGGGGCTGGTATAGTAAGGATAAATAAAGAATAGCAACACGAGTTATACCTTAGATTTTTGTTGTGTTTGTTTCACCATGGCAACTTCCAGATCACGGCTGCTGTGCACTTGACTTATATAGCCATAGAGAATTTATCCAATACTCAGATGAGTATAATCGGTGACGTCCAGCTTGGCTTTGCGGTGTTCACTGGGTAAGGACACCGCAAGATTGAACCCAAAGCCATGCACTTCTCACATTGCAAGAACTACCAATCTAGTTGGCAAAACCAAACGGATAATTCAAAGAGACTTGCAAAGATAACTCAATCATACATAAAAGAATTCAGAGAAGATTCAAATATTATTCATAGATAAGCTGGATCATAAACCCACAATTCATCGGCCTCAACAAACACACCGCAAAAAGAAGATTACGTCGAATAGATCTCCACGAGAGAGGGGGAGAACATTTATTGAGATCCAAAAAGAGAGAATAAGCCATCTAGCAACTAGCTATGGACCCGAAGGTCTGAAGTAAACTACTCACACTTCATCGGAGAGGCTATGGTGTTGATGTAGAAACCCTCCATGGTGGATGCCCCCTCCGGCGGAGCTCCGGAACAGGACCCAAGATGGGATCTCGTGGATACAGGAAGTTGCGGCGGTGGAATTAGGTTTTTGGCTCCTGTTCTGATCGTTTGGGGGTACGTAGGTATATATAGGAGGAAGGAGTACGTCGGTGGAGCAATAGGGGGCCCACGAGGCAGTGGGGCACGCCCCCCACCCTCGTGACGGCCTCCGTTGTTCCTTGGCGTAGGGTCCAAGTCTCCTAGATCACGTTCGGTGAGAAAATTACGTTTCTGAAGGTTTCATTCCGTTTGGACTCCGTTTGATATTTTGTTTCTTCGAAACACTGAAAAAGGCAAAAAAACAGCAATTCTGGGCTGGGCCTCCGGTTAATAGGTTAGTCCCAAAAATAATATAAAAGTGGAAAATAAAGCCCAATATAATCCAAAACAGTAGATAAAGTAGCATTGAGCAATCAAAAATTATAGATACGTTGGAGACGTATCAGGCATCCCCAAGCTTAATTCCTGCTCGTCCTCGAGTAGGTAAATGATAAAAAAGAGAATTTTTGATGCGGAGTGATACTTTGGCATAATTTCAATGTAAATCTTCTTAATCATGGTATGAATATTCAGATCCGAAAGATTTAAGACAAAAGTTCATATTGACATAAAAATAATAATACTTCAAGCATACTAACTAAGCAATTATGTCTTCTCAAAATAACATGGCCAAAGAAAGTTATCCCTACAAAGTCATATGGTCTGGCTATGCTCCATCTTCCCCACACAAAATATTTAAATCATGCACAACCCCGATGACAAGCCAAGCAATTGTTTCATACTTTAACATTTTTAAAAAAAATTCAATCTTCACGCAATACATGAGCGTGAGCCATGGATATATCACTATATGTGGAATAGAATGGTGGCTGTGGAGAAGACAAAAAGAGGGAAGATAGTCTCACATCAACTATGCGTATCAATGGGCTATGGAGATGCCCATCAATAGGTATCAATGTGAGTGAGTAGGGATTGCCATGCAATGGATGCACTAGAGCTATAAGCATATGAAAGCTCAACAAAAGAAACTAAGTGGGTGTGCATCCAACTCGCTTGCTCACGAAGACCTAGGGCAATTTGAGGAAGCCCGTCATTGGAATATACAAGCCAAGTTCTATAATGAAAAATTCCGACTAGTATATGAAAGTGACAAACGAGAGAGACTCTCTATTATGAAGATCATGGTGCTACTTTGAAGCACAAGTGTGGTAAAAGGATAGTAACATTGTCCCTTCTCTCTTTTTCTCTCATTTTTTCTATTTGGGCCTTTTCTCTCTCTCTTTTTATGGCCTCTTTTTTTTCGTCCGGAGTCTCATCCCGACTTATGGGGGAATCATAGTCTCCATCATTCTTTCCTTACTTGGGACAATGCTCTAAAAATGATGATCATCACACTTTTATTTTTCTTACAACTCAATGATTACAACTCGATACTTAGAACAAAATATGACTCTATATGAATGCCTCCGGCGGTGCACCGGGATATGCAATGATTCATGATTGACATGTATGAAAGAATTATGAACGGTGGCTTTTCCCACAAATACGATGTCAACTACATGATCATGCTAGCAATATGACAATGATGGAGCGTGTCATAATAAACGGAACGGTGGAAAGTTGCATGGCAATATATCTCGGAATGGCTATGGAAATGCCATAATAGGTAGGTATGGTGGCTGTTTTGAGGAAGATATATGGTGGGTGTATGATACCGGCGAAAAGTGTGCGGTATTAAAGAGGCTAGCAATGGTGGAAGGATATGAAAAAGTGCGCATACTCCATGAACTCAACATTAGTCATGAAGAACTCATATACTTATTGCAAAAATTTAGAAGTTATCAAAGCAAAGTATTACGCGCATGCTCCTAGGAGGATAGATTGGTAGGAAAAGACCATCGCTCATCCCTGACCGCCACTCATCACTACAACAAAACAACCACGTAAGGTCGCTTTTTCTGGGACGCTATTTATATTCGTCTTTATGGCCAGGACACTAGCATGCTAAAGATGCTTCCTGAGACGTTTACATAAGCACCCCAATCTTACTTTTAGAATGATGCATTTATACAATAAATTTATATTCTTAATTAACTTAGAGGCGATTTATGAGACGATTAGTTAAGTATTTGGCGCTTCATAAATTCATTATTTTACCGCTTAAAGACTTCCCGCGGCTTTTCGGATTTTATTTTGCTAGTAAGATACTGTGTGTAATCCTCCCACACCCCGTCTTTCCAGATTCCACCTCCCACAGAAATCCCAATCTGCGCCGCCACCAAAGCCTATCCCCCGCGGAAGTTCTCGGCCCGGCTCTGCCCTCCAGCGCCAACTCCACCCTCGGCCGGCGTCTTCCCATTCTCCTATGTCGGCATCCTCGTTGGTCGGAGCCCCGCCGGCCGTCGGCGTACTCCCTGTTGCCACACCGCGCCCCTCCCAACTCTCATCGCCACACCGTCCCGCGAGATGGGATCCGCCATGTCAAGAAGGTGCTCCCTCGAATCCCATCTCTTCTACAGTTTTTAAATTAAATCAATCAACGCAGCTTCTTAGTTGACACATCCCACGCCTCTGTCAATCACAGAAATGATCCTGATGCATCAGATCTCATGAAGTAAATCCCGATGGTGGTGTGGCCTGCAGCTTGACAAATTTTAGTATTTTGCATCTCACTCTGCAACTTACTAATTTCGTTTGTTCCTTTTTAGGGGGAGAAGGAGCGAATACATTAATCAGGTGCAGGTTAGAATGACTGGCCATTAAGTAGACTACTTTTACTCTCTGTGGGAGAGTTCCAGTTTAAGTTGCAATTCCAACATGATTTGTACGTTCATTGTTTGATGATGTATAGTTTTAGCTTCCAGAAACTAGCATCACTTTCGCCTAGTACTTACGAAGAAAAATGACATATCTATGTGGGTTTTACTTTATAGGTTCTGGCTTCACATGACTTCGTGAGACTGACAAGGCATATTTTTTGGTCCACCACTAATGGCTAGTTCGATTATTTTCATGGATTTTTGCTTACTTTAGCTCGGTAGATGCTTAGTATTTGTCTTACTTGTACCATTTTGGGAAGTGTTTATGCATCTTAATTGGGCATGAGTAAGATCAGAACAAGCCAAGTTATGTACATTTTGAAAAAGATCCAAACTAGATATAGTTTTCCGCTCAGTTTGATCCAGTACACCTGGCCAGGCATATTGTGGTTCGCCAACCTATCTGATATAGCCTTGAAACATTCTGATTTTACACTAGGGCATAGGGAAATGCATGTTAGTATCTGACAATGGAGGATGCGACTCGCTGTTGAGTCAACAAATTGACCAGATCATTGCCCTGTTACACATAGCTGCCCTATACCTAAGCCCTGAAAGAAACAAAAAAAAGTTGTATCCCTCTCCCCAGATACGGCGCATCCATGGCTCCTGTCAGGGATAACTTCCGACATCGATACTTCCTGGACATCTGGGTGATGCCGCTCGCTACCAACCAAAGTCCCCCCTGCCCCCATCGGAAGATGCAGCCGATACCACTACCTTGCAGCCATAGATTGATTCCTTCCTGCGCTGGTAGGCTAGATGTTGAAGGAGGCAGCGGAGGTGCAGCCGTGTGTCCATCCTCTCCCATGGAAGGCACCTGGTACAGTTGTACCCCATGATCCTCCTTCCAATTGATTTTTTTATTGTCAATTTGTGTTTGCCCCCAAACATTTTTTTCCTTCTTCAATAAGTACAACTCCCATGAGCGATTGATCAGAGCTTTAATTTTGGTTGTTGATTGAGTTCACCTTGTTATATATCAGAATTAATGATGAGATTCATGTTTTTATACATATCACGGAGGATCTAGTATGATAATATTAATACTTATACATAGTATTACCTCACCTTCCAGACCATTGTCCACTTGTTTTGTGCTACTATCCAATGGGGGCACATTTATTTTGTTGCCATGTCACGTAAGAGTATAACATACTTATGATATATCCGAGAGTTTTTATAAAGACTATAGATTTTGTAGTATGTTAAGGTGATCAAAGTTTCTCTGTGTTACCTTTATACATGACAACAGATTATAATGCTGCCAAATTTATGTGGGCTATAACCAAACAAAACACTGTAATTTCTTTCTGACAACAGTTTAGCTGGTCAATTTTATACAGATTGTAATAATATCAAACTGATGTGGGCTTTAACCAAACCACATACAATATTTTTTTCTGTCCGCACATTAACTGGTCATTTTTATACAGATTATAATATTGTCAACTCGACGTGGGCTATAACCAAACATCACTGTGATTTTTTTCTTTCAGCAAACAGCCAGTAAGTTTTTTATTGCATTGATACTATCATAAGAGACAATGTTTTCTTACTGTTTGCAGATATTTGAGGATTTAACATTATGGAAATGTTCAGCAGATGATCTTTTGCAAGTGAAAATAATACATATTTATAAGGAGCAATCACTGTGGGACCAATGCAAGGTGTGTGATTTATCCATGTTCCAACCTTTTCTGCTGACAAAGATGGTTCAGAATAATGTAGTCGTCATCTGTTTGACAGATAAGCTGCATTATCTCTAGATCAGCTGGCTCAAACTTCTTTGTTGTGTCATCCCCACTAGTGTAGAGTTTCTATTGGATGGAAGATTACTAGTGTCGACAAGCATAACCAGCCAATCCTAAGATGTCTTACTTCTATAGAGAAGAAACACACAAATTATAAATATTCTTTGTGAAATCAATGTATATTTCTTATTTAAAATTATCTAGCTCTGCTTCTCTATATTTCCCTTCACCTTTTCTGATGGTAATGTGCTCTTATTGCAGGATTTAGAGGACAAAACTAATTATATGGACAGATTATAACAGGTTTTATATCGGAAATAATCTTGAAACGTGCAAGGGAAATCTTCACATTTTTCTAGAAGTCATCTCCATAAAAGCTGCGAAAGCCGTCAAGCTGATGTTCCAAACTAGCTATAGAATTTTCAGATAGATTTCCACTGAGGATTTCCATTTTTTTTTCTCAAATTGGTTTCAACTTTTAGATAGTTAGAATTAGAATTAGAAGTTTATTTTCTAGTGACATACACATTATTGTATGAATGTGCACTTCACTGGTAAAGTATCAATACCCTTCGTAATAAAAATAATTGTAATGGCTTGCACATTGCTACTTGTTTTGCTGTGTTGATTAACCTTTTCAGTTAATTATGAGAATAAGATGATTGCAATGCAACAATGATGTTGAATAATGCCTGCACAACTACATTATTTGATGATCTGCATGTGCAGCAGGGCATGATAAAACAATCCAATTCAAAATAATGAAATACGGGCATGTCTAGCAGAACGTATATATTTGTTACACGTTTTTGAGCGTGCCTATATAGCATATCAAGTCATGTAGACATGCTTTTGAGCGTCCTTATGTAGCGTCTCATGTCATGTAGACACGCTCTTGAGCGTCCTTATATAGCGTTTCATGTCATATAGACACGCCTATCAAGCTTGTCTAAATGTTTGAGACGGTCCGTGTGGAGACGTTCGAAGGACGCTTTACTAAAACGACTCTACAATTGGCTAGAGATGAAATACCACGTCACTAGCTATGTAATTTGACGTCTCTACTGGCAGGTTTTGTTATAGTGCATAAGGAAGACAATCAATAAATAAATCATGCTCCGAGTTCATCACATAACAGTTCACCATACGTGCATGCTACGGGAATCACAAACTTCAACACAAGTATTCTTTAAATTCACAACTACTCAACTAGCATGACTCTAATATCACCATCTTCATATCTCAAAACAATTATCAAGCATCAAACTTATCTTAGTATTCAACACACTCAAAAGAAAGTTTCACATATCTTGAATACCAAGTATATTAACATTAAGCAAATTACCATGCTATTAACGACTCTCAAAATAATCTAAGTGAAGCATGAGAGATCAATAGTTTCTTTAAAACAAATCCACTACCGTGCTCTAAAAGATCTAAGTGAAGAACTAGAGCAAAAATTATCACGCTCAAAAGATATAAGTGAAGCACTATGAGCAAAACTATCAAGCTCAAAAGATATAAGTGAAGCACATAGAGTATTCTATCAAATTTCAATTCATGTATGGCTCTCTCAAAAGGTGTGTACAGCAAGGATGATTGTGGTAAACTAACAAACAAAGACGCAAATAATACAAGACGCTCCAAGCAAAACACTTATCATGTGGTGAATAAAAATATAGCCCGAGGTAAATTACCGATGGAAGTAGATTTAAAGAGGGATGCCTTCCGGGGCATCCCCAAGCTTTGAATTTTGGTGTCCTTGGATTATCTTGGGGGTGCCATGGGCATCCCCAAGCTTAGGCTCTTGCCACTCCTTGTTCCATAATCCATCAAAAGAATTTACCCAAAACTTGAAAACTTCACAACACAAAACTCAATAGAAATCTCGTGAGCTCCGTTAGAGAAAGAAAACAAAAGACTACTTTAAGGTAATGTAATGAACTCATTCTTTATTTATATTGGTGTTAAACCTACTGTATTCTAACTTCTCTACGGATCATAAACTATTTTACTAGCCATAGATTCATCAAAATAAGCAAACAACACACGCAAAACAGAATCTGTCAAAAACAGAACAGCCTGTAGTAATATGTAACTAACGCAAACTTCTCGAACTCAAAAAATTCTACAAACATTAGACGACCTGGAAATTTTTTTTATTGATCAGCAGCAATTGGAATCAGTATTTTATCACGTTCTGGTGATTTTTAACAATTCGGGCACTGAGCGCAAAGTTTCTGGAAATTACAGCAAGATCGAATAACTATCATCCAAGAAGATCCAATAGGTTTAACTTGGCACAAACACTAATTAAAAGATAAAACCACATCTAAACAGAGGCTAGATGGGTTATTTATTACTAAGCAGCAAGGAAAAATATTGGGTTGTCTCCCAACAAGCGCTTTTCTTTAAAGCCTTTTTAGCTAGGCATTGAGATTTCAATGATGCTCACCAGAAAGACAAGAATTGAGGCACAAAGAGAGCATCATAAAACATGTGACAAACACACTTAAGTCTAACATACTTACTATGCATAGGCATATTATAGGCAAACAAATTATTGTAGCAAGCAAAAACTAGCATATGCAAGGAAGCGAAAAGGAACAATAGCAATCTCAACATAACGAGAGGTAAATTAGTAACATGAAAATTTATATAACCATATTTTCCTCTCTCATAATAATTACATGTAGGATCATAAGAAAATTCAACAATATAGCTATCACATAACATATTCTCAACACGATCCACATGCATGCGAAGTTGGCACTCTTCCAAAATAGTGGGATTATCATTAACTAAAGTCATGACCTCTCCAAACCCACTTTTATCAAAAATTTCATAAGATTGAATATTCTCCAAATATGTGGGATCTAAAGTTGACACTCTTCCAAACCCACTTTCAGTATTATTGCAAACAATATTATCAATCTCATATTCATCATGGGGATTAGATAAATTTTCAATATCATAAGAAGAATCACCCCAATCATGATCATTGCAACAAGTAGTAGACATAGCAAAACTAGCATCCCCAAGCTTAGGGTTTTGCATATTATTAGTACAATTGACATCAAGAGAATTTATAATAAAATTATTGCCATCATGCTTTTTATTCAAGGAGCTATTGTGAATCACTTCATAAGTTTCTTCTTTCAACAATTCATCACAATTTTTAGATTTATGGATTTCAGGCAAAACCTTATAAACATAATCTAGTGCATCCAAATCACTAGGAATTGGTTCATCATAATTGGATCTCTTAAAAAGATTGGCAAGCGGATGAGGATCCATAGATATTAGCTTCTCTGTTTAGGAATAAATACTCAACTATTTCAACCAAGCGAGAAAACGAGACAAGAAAGACATCAAGGCGAACGGAAAAGAGAGGGCGAATAAAACGGCAAGGGTGAAGTGGGGGAGAGGAAAACGAGAGGCAAATGGCAAATAATGTAATGCAATAGATAGGGATTGTGATGGGTACTTGGTATGTTGACTTTTGCGTAGACTCCCCGGCAACGGCGCCAGAAATCCTTCTTGCTACGTCTTGAGCTTGCGTTGATTTTCCCCGAAGAGGAGAGGATGATGCAGCACAGTAGCGTAAGTATTTCCCTCAGTTTTTGTGAACCAAGGTATCAATCCAGTAGGAGGCCACACACAAGTCCCTCGTACCTGCACAAAACGATAGCTACTCGCAACCAACGCGATTAGGGGTTGTCAATCCCTTCACGGTCACTTACGAAAGTGAGATCTGATAGAGATAATATTTTTGGTATTTTTGGTATATAGATGCAAAGTGAAAAGTAAAAAGCAAAGTAAAAAAACAAAGCAAGTATAAAAGTGATGGAGATTGATATGATGAGAATAGACCCGGGGGCCAAAGGTTTCACTAGTGGCTTCTCTCAAGAGCATAGGTATTCTACGGTGGGTGAACAAATTACTGTTGAGCAATTGATGAATTGAGCATAATTATGAGTATATCTAGGTATGATCATGTATATAGGCATCACGTCCGAGACAAGTAGACCGAAACGATTTTGCATCTACTACTATTACTCCACTCATCGACCTCTATCCAGCATGCATCTAGAGTATGAAGTTAAAAACAGAGTAACGCATGTAAGCAAGATGACATGATGTAGAGGAATAAATTCATGCAATATGATAAATACCCCATCTTGTTATCCTCGATGGCAACAATACAATCTGAGCCTTGCAACCCTTTACATCCTTTGGGTAAGGACACCGCAAGATTGAACCCAAAGCCATGCACTTCTCCCATTGCAAGAACTACCAATCTAGTTGGCCAAACCAAACGGATAATTCAAAGAGACTTGCAAAGATAACTCAATCATACATAAAAGAATTCAGAGAAGATTCAAATATTATTCATAGATAAGCTGGATCATAAACCCACAATTCATCGGTCTCAACAAACACACCGCAAAAAGAAGATTATGTCGAATAGATCTCCACGAGAGAGGGGGGGAACATTGTATTGAGATCCAAAAAGAGAGAACAAGCCATCTAGCTACTAGCTATGGACCCGAAGGTCTGAAGTAAACCACTCACACTTCATCGGAGAGGCAATGGTGTTGATGTAGAAGCCCTCCGTGGTGGATGCCCCCTCCGGCGGAGCTCCGGAATAGGCCCCAAGATGGGATCTCATGGATACAGGAAGTTGCGGCGGTGGAATTAGGTTTTGGCTCTGTTACGATCGTTTGGGAGTGCGTAGGTATATATATAGGAGGAAGAATGCGTCGGTGGAGCAACAGGGGGCCCACGAGGCAGGGGGGCGCGCCCTAGGGGGCGCCCCCCACCCTCGTGACCGCCTCCGTTGTTCCTTGGCATAGGGTCCAAGTCTCCTGGATCACGTTCGGTGAGAAAATCACGTTTCCGGAGGTTTCATTCCGTTTGGACTCCGTTTGATATTTTGTTTCTTCAAAACATCAAGAAGGCAAAAACAGCAATTACGGCTGGGCCTCCGGTTAATAGGTTAGTCCCAAAAATAATATAAAAGTGGAAAATAAAGCCCAATATAGTCCAAAAACAGTAGATAAAGTAGCATGGAGCAATCAAAAATTATAGATACGTTGGAGACGTATCATCGTTCCGAGCTCCAGTTCAGTTACGACCGGTTCTTCGGCCGGCTTATTTTTCTTCACCCTCTTGCTGGGCTTCACTTGTACGTTGTGTACCAATCAGAAGGGTTAATACAAAAACATGCGTAAGATGAGCATAAGACAAACAGGTCATCATTACCCTGGAGCAGTCTTGAAAGCCGGCATATTAGATTGCATGGATTCGCCGGAGGAAGGTGAAGTTTCCTGATAGTTTGAGTCAGATGAATTGAGTGGTTGACGAATGAAACCCGCCAAAGGGAAAAAGGAGCGTAAATCGGAGATGACCTCAGTCCGGCGCTTCCTTCTTACATCAGGTAAGCCGGAGGAGAGTTCCGTATCTTTGCTGGTCCGGGTCTGCCTCCGGCTCTCATGAATCTATCACTCAAAAGAAATTGAGGATCTTGGTAAGCTAAAGGATGTGAAAATCTTACTTTTCGGGTCACTCTTCGGATTTTCTGTCTTGGCAATGGTTCTGAGTCGGAGGAAAAGATATTACCTCTTCTTCAACTGCTTGGCTGGTTCCCGTGTCATCCTGAAAGGAGTTAAAGGTCAATAAGATGATCGGGAAAAAGAACCAAGGGAGATCAGAGTTACCTCTTCCTCATCCTCATCAGACGTGTCATCTAGCTTAAGCAAATCTGAGGCGCTTGGTTTCTTTCTCTTTTGAGTTACGGCTTTGGTGGCTTTCCTCTCGGCTTTCTTAGCCGCCCTGGCTTGCTTAGGGGCCTCATGGTCATACTTGACCTTCCAAAATTTGTCATTTGCCTGTGAATAACAATAAAGGATTATGAGTAAGAGAAAAGTGGTTTAAAGTAAAAATAAAATGTTTAGACTAGTGACTTACAGCCGGGGCCAGGTTAGCTTTGCAGAATGGACTCAAGCCGACAGTACTGCAGTCCACCGAGCCCTCTTTCAGAAGAGACTTTGTCATAGTTTCAACTGTTTCATCAGGCAGATTATTGGGGCTATGCTGCAGTGGATCATTTCTCTCGCCTGTATAGTTGCACATCACGCTGGGGCGGCGGCTTAATGGGATAACCCGCCAAGAGATCCAAACTCGGACCAGATCAATGCCATTTAAACCGTTCCCCAGAAGAGCCCTGATCTTTTTTATGGTGGGGGCAAGTTTTTGACGTTCTGCGGCAGACAGCTTATCTGGCAGTGGATGGTTGGATTCGGGGCGCAGGGCGCGAAAGCCGGGCAGCGGATTCTCGTTATCCGGAGAAGTATCCTGACAATAGAACCACGTCTGGTTCCAGTCCTTGGGGTGACTCGGCGGTTCAGCATACGGGAAAAGGCAATCCCTCCGTCGCTGAATGGAAATGCCATCAAGTTCCAAATTGGGTCCGTTGGCACGTTGATTCTGGCGGTTTAAATAAAACAGCACTCGGAAAAAGCAGTAGGTTGGGTTCTTCTCCAAGATATACTTCACAAAACACTTGAAAGTTGCAAATATTTGATATGGAGTTGGGCCCAATATCTTGAGGACGGAGGTTAAAGAAAAGCAAAACATCTCTGAAAATTTTTGAGCCGGGTGGAGAAAAGCCCCGGTTCATGTGATCAGTGAACACGATGACTTCCCCTTCCTTCGGGTGAGGTTTTTCCTCGGCCAGATCAGGAGCACGATAGGACATGATTTCTTTATGGGGCAGGTAACCGAACTTCACGAAACCATCAAGGGTGCTCTCAGTAATGACGGATTTAACCCAATTACAGGTCACGGGTGCTTTGGGAGCCTTGGGTGCCATCACGAAGATTGGAAGCCTATAACAAAATAAAGTTTGTCCGGCTCAAATTTAAACCGGAGGAGAACATTTCAAATACATATCCAAGATGGCGGCTTATGAAGGGGCCTAATGACATATGCCTAAGCATATCCAGTTATTCAAAGCCGCCATGGGCTTGAAGTAGCTAAATTATTTTAAACCGCCATGGGTGGTCGGAATTATCAATCGAATGTGGTCTATTTTAAGCCGGTGACAAGAGTCGCCATGATTAAATGGATCTGACAGAAACAGATTTTTCCCTAAGTGTCGCACAAACAAGTTTCGCAGCTGGCAGATATTATTTTGGATCAAACAGGTGTACAGAAAAGGAAATATTCTAGACCTAAAACTAGTACAGATGAGTTCATAAAGCTCGAGCGAGGCCTCTGTACAAGCGAAAGGGGATATATTTACATCTAAAATGGGGGCGGAACGGCTACCGCATGAGTTTAAACTCCCTTAAAGATCAAATTAGGTTGCAGTGGTGAAATCTATGAAGGGTTCATGACGAACAGCGAAGAACACCGACGAACTTGAAAAATCCTAATGGGGATCTAAGATATGGAAGGGAAGGAACTTACAGATGCAGACTTGCTGCGGGGGTTCGTCGCCGTTCTCCGGAGAATTCAGGTCGATGCAGCGGCCAAGGTCGTCGAAGATGCGGTGCTCTGTGGCGACGGAACTTGAGCGGCAGAGGAGTCGCGGGAGGAAGAAGACGACAGAAGGGGGAGAATGGAAAAGACCTAGGGGTCGTGTCTATTTATAAGGGAGGACTGACTGAGAAAGCGTGAGAAACGAGGAGGCCAGGCGTGATTATCCAACTACTCTGATGCCTCGATTTTCGGAATGGTCGGTAAAGATAAAGATCTGTTGAGATATGACAAAGTAAAATACAAATTTAATGGAAGATGACGTCAAGGCGAGTCATCGCGAATCCAGAAGATGATGTCACGGCGGGTCATCGCGAATCCAGAAGATGACGTCACGGCGGGTCATCGTGAATCCAGAAGATGACGTCACGACGGGTCATCGCGAATCCAGAAGATGACGTCACGGCGGGTTATAACCTTTGCGCATACAGAAGGCAGAAGGCTTTCCATAAAGTATTCAAGATTGACATGAACCGGTTCAAATCAATTTGGGGCCTAATGTTGGGGATATAACTATTTGTGTAAGCCGCCCGGGAGGGGCCGGGTTATGCAAAGAGGATTATCATATGAAGCCCAGGATCAATCTTGAAGATGCCTGTTCAATAAAGGGTCCAAAGCCCACATGCGACTTAAGGCCCGTAGTGATAAACCGCTGTAAAGGCGTGACTTGTATGATAAGGCAGGATTAACTAGTCACCGAGCCGGACATTGTTTATGAGCCGGCCGGGACTCTGTAGGCCGCAGGGCGTCGACCTATGTATATAATGGGACGACCTGCCGACGGCTTAGGGCAAGTACCATCCAATCGAGAGCCATGCATAGCGTATCCCGCTCCCTGGTCATCGAAACCCTAGCAATACCAGCTCAACTACATGTAGGCTTTTACCTTCATCGTAAGGGGCCGAACTAGTATAAAAACTCTCTCGTGTCCCTTGTCCCATTAACCCCTTTGAGTTTCCTAGTTGCGATGGCTCTACGACTAAGTCCTTGCAAGAGGACATCTGCCGTGACAATTCCACGACAGGATGGATCCTAGTCCTAGCTAGCTAAGTGATCAAGTATATGGCGCCATATCCATATTACTTGATCACCTAAGTGACCTAAGTGATCGAGTAATATGGATATGGCATATACTTTGATCACTTAGCTATATAGGATCCATGCATCCAGTTGAAACTAATCTACGATGCTTTCACCTAATGATTTAACAACTCATTATAATGTAAAAACAATCTCTAAATTAAATTGAAAACACAAAATTAAAGGAAAAATAAAAAATAAAACCAAAACCCCCCCAAAAATTTAGTACTGGTTGGTGTTACCAACCGGTACTAATGGTCTCCGCGCACCCGGCCTGGCTCACGCCACGTGGTGGCACTTTAGTGGCGGTTCGTGCTGAACCGGTACTAAAGGGGGGGGGGGGGGCTTTAGTCCCCACACTTTAGTGCCGGTTACAGAACCGGCACTAAAGGCCCTTACGAATCGGTGCTATAGCCTGGTTCTGCACTAGTGGAGCAATGTCTTCAATAAGGTAATGACACAAAAATAGCGCCTTTCCTAGACATAACCCACTCGGATCAGACCTACGGTTTTCATGTTGGATCTCAAGACCGGGTACTCAAGAAGAATCATCAAATCAGAGTCAATCATGTGTTGTTGCTATCATTTTTCCACAATCCCACCAGCTAAATGCACTAGGATAGAAATCCACCATCATCACTACACAACCATATCCTCTGCGTTAAGTTGCCATCCATTGATTGCATCTCACCACCAAAGGTAAACTGATTGGAGTGAGAACCACCGGAGCCCACAAAGGAGCCTTCTTACTGTATCCCGCAACCTCACCAGAATGAGCCACCGGCAGTAGGTATTGGATCTGGAGTCATGAACCCTCTCGAAGACCCATTGGTGGCAACTGGAATCCACAACTCGAGTGAGAAAGCACCATCACACGCAACAACTTGCTCCCTCATCCAAGTGAACCGATCTGAGGCAAGACCACCCCACGCATCCAAGGTGAGCGGCGTGTCCTAGTCGACTCCCCTAAAGAGATCACCACGGGGCAAGCTGTTGCGCGCTTGCCGCCCTGCCTGGGAGTCGCCGTGTCACCATGATCTGCCGCCATGCTGCCTGGAGAAGCTGTTGCACCGTCTGATACCTCATTTTACACCTAGGTCCCACCGTTAGGGAAGTTCCCCTATGTCGCCTTCTTTGGGTTGGCCCGGGCTTCTCTGGGGCCGCCCTCTCCGACGGCGGCTAGACCAGAAGATTCGGTGGGATGTAGTGGTGGCGGCCATGGTTTCTCCCTCAAGTCGTCGTGGGAGGCGACTCAGCGGTCTTGTGGTTGTTAGGTAGGAGTTTCTATTTTTGTCTCTACACGGTACTGTCACGTAACCTTTTATTAGTTATTACAAAGTTCATCATCCAAATTTAGTACAGTTCAAACGAAAAGAAGCGGCATATAGCTTCCCAAACAGCAAAGAAAAAGGTAAAAAATGAGCCTCGTGTATTACAAATAGTAGGCCACCAACCAAATCGACTAAATAATTCCGAGAGATCATCTTCCATCGGTTGCACCTAAACATGGTCCGAGATCGATCCCCTAAACAATGGTTGTTGGCTTGAAATATGCTCCTTGACGGCCAAACTAGCAACCACAACATCTTCATGGTAGGACGGTTCGTCGATGATGAGCATATGATGTTATTGTAAAAACAATTGAGCTATGCACCATTATCCTTCAGAGTGATGATCCATAGCTCACGACGAACGCGGGTGTGGAGGAGCCTCGGCCGGTCAAACGGTTGAACACCTTGTGGTAGGTGATGAAGGCGGGGGTGGACGACCCGTGGCCAGTGAAGGCAGTAGGGCTGTCGACCCCAACGTCCACCGGCGGTGACCATGGACGTAGTGGTGGTACGTCGAGGGCTGCCGGTGACCCTGGGTGGGCGGGCCTTGTATTACTCCACCGGTGGCGAGAAGTGACCACAATGCCGACAAGAATGGGCATCGGTGGATGCGGTGGTGATGGGGCCATCAGGGGATGCGGCAGTGGGGGGCAAGGGTGGTGGTGAAGCGGTCAAAATTGGGCGAGGGCGACAAGGTCGGGGTGTTGGTGGGGGAGGGGAGGTCGAACAATACTCTTTCTCTCTCTCCCTCCCTCTCTCTCTCTCTCTATATATATATAGTGTGTGTGTATATATGTATATTATTTGATCAGTGCAGAGTCAATAGTATAGCCAAGAGCCGGCTATATGAACTTGTCAAGTCACTTATAGTCAATCTAATAGCTCATCCATACAATAGTTAGTCATACTAGTATGCTATATTATTAACATGCGGCCGACCTCTTACTCTCACAAAGGTGTTGGAGCTCATGCTATAGCCGGTTGGTTGTAAGCATGTAGCCCGCTTATCTTCTCTCTCCTCCTACTAGGCACAAGCCTGATGCGCCAACTTTTATAGCACGCCTATGTCACTTTACTATACTTGCTCTAACAACAACTCCGATATGCAAACCTTTTTGTAGTAATAACGCTCAATGTTTCATGGCCAATTCTGAGTAGTCTAACATGCGTGATATCTTAATTGAGCTTTTACTTGGTCACATCTTGAAATTTATAAGTTTTGAGGGTAATCAATGATCATGACTAGAACTTACCTGTTAGTAGTAAAAAGTATGATATCTTCTTTTACTTTCTTTTCTACATTTGTGTCACCTTGTCTAAGGTTTGAGTTGGTGGTCGTCGGTTCACCTACAATGCCCCACCTCCTCTTCATCCTGACAAGTGGACCATCCAACTGTCCACATACGAGGCAGCAGCCATGGCGATATTTTTTGTGAGCTCTTTTACGGTACCCACAAGTTAATATGAGCCATCCATTTTCTCTAATCTGATGGATACAATTGTTTCGTACTCCAATATGGAAACCTGGGAGTACCACAGCCAAAAGTTGAGGAGTACCTTGATTTCAAGGGTAAATTGGTAATCTGGATTGGTAATTAACGTGGTATAACGTGAGGGTGCTATTTAATTCCCCACTAATTACGGGGTGAGATCAACATCCATAGCGGATCAGCTGGAGATCTCGGCCAGGAATCACACGTAGCGATGCATCAGGAAGATTTGTTGGCATCTTCCAACTATGAAGGAGAGATGCATAAAATTTAGGCCCCCTTTGATTTGCAGAATTTTTAAAACGCGGGAATAGGGAAAATACAGGATTTTAGTGGCATGTCCACTTGAATCCTATAGGGTTAGCAACTTAGCATAGAGTGTTTGATGCTACGGGAAAAACAAAAGAATTAAAAAAAAGGTTGGAGTGGGTGCTAGATTTCCAATGAAATGTAGTACACTTGATTTCAGAGGAAAAAATCCTATAGGATTCAATCCTGTGAATCAAACGACAAATATAAGAAAAAATCCTAAGGATTCTAACCCTCCAAAATTCCCACGGAATTCCTTTGAATCAAAGGAGCCCTTAATAATTGCAACTACAAGATCGAAGAACTCCAACGATGCAACTAGCTGATGGCCTGGCAAGTACTGAGATAAGGCATGCGTCCGAGAGGCCTCGCCGGCGACTAAAGTTAGCACAGGCGGCGGCAGATGCATGCAATGGGCCGTGTGGGGAGGACACGGCTATGGCTGTGCACGGTAACTCGATCAGGGAGGCGGCGGCGACTTCTCAACCAGCCAATCGGCAGGGAATTAGATCAAAAATTAAATAAAAATTACCCAAACTACCCTTTTAAACCAAGGGTTGGATTTAACCCGTACTCTCACCCCTACCTAAGGAGTACCAGGGTATCGTAAAAAACCTCTTTTTATATGAAAAAAAGGTGATCCCTCTCACGATTCTTCTCAGCTCCTTATGGATGTCCCCCAATCCTCTCCCCTGCCTCCCGCCATCTCGTGCATCATTGCCGCCCGTCTCCCCCAATCCCTCTCTCCTGTCACGACTGCTCTGGATTTCATTTCATAATTAAAATTGCCATACTGCTGGAATCCTCCCTGGCTCTTCCTTCCACCTTTGTTGCCATGTCTTTCTCTCCTCCATGCTCTGTGTTCCGCTGCCCTGCTCCCTTGCTATTGCCCGTACCATGTAGAGGCTGCAGCCGCCGCCGGCATCGCTCCCCACCATCAACGAAGCATGGAATCATTAACCCCTGCCAGTGTCTTCGCGCCTTCCTCAACATGGCCACCCCCTGGAGACGTGGACCGCGTGGTGGCCAGTGGCCACTCCACCCCCCGGCATGCAACGGTCGTAGCCGTCAGACCGCGTGCAGGCCGCTTCCCTGCCGGTGTGTGCGCTCTGGAACTACACCGCATCCTCACTAGCGCACTGCTGCACCACGTCAACAAAAAGTGGACTGTCCGTCATGCTCCGCTTACCCTTGAGTTTCCTCCATCCAAGCCCACAACCGCTTCTTCAGTTTTGTTTGCTGCTTCACTAAGTCTCCACGCACTATGCCACCCAATTCATGGTTGTAATTTTGGATTCTAATTTCTTCCATGCTAATAGGCTTATAGCCACCAAGTGGTCCGCTTGGTAAGCTACCAACAAGAATTGCAATCAATAGGCTTATAGCTAAATTGAGTTTTGATTTCAATCCGATTATAGCTTAATGAACTTCACAAGGTACACCATCACCTGATAAGAATATTGGATTCTTATTTTTTCATGGTATAGGAATTCCTAGACGCTTTGGAGCTGACTACATGCAACTCATGTGTTCATGTCTTTCCTGCTTGCTTTAGGGCTCAAAGAATTTCATTATTTTAGCACTCCCTCCGTTTCTAAATATAAGTCTTTTTAGACAATCCACTATAGAGACTACAATCGGATGTATATCACCTTTTAGAGTATAAGTTCACTTATTTTGCTACGTATGTAGTCTATAGTGGATTCTCTTAAAAGACTTATATTTAGGAACGGAGGAGTACTATTATATCTCCCTGAACATGAGAAATGTTTATTTGTTAGTGCTTAATTCAAACAATTAGTATACACATGTATTTGGTGGGG
This sequence comes from Aegilops bicornis, assembly GCA_021605145.1. Taxonomy (NCBI): domain Eukaryota; kingdom Viridiplantae; phylum Streptophyta; class Magnoliopsida; order Poales; family Poaceae; genus Aegilops; species Aegilops bicornis. The sequence continues at coordinate 46,865,102 of CM038669.1, forward strand.
ACATTCACCCCTGTTTGTAGTATTACCAAGCCTGATGAATAAACACTGGACTTGAATGTGAAAACTTAAATTATGTCTTTGAAGTCCACTTCATTCGGCATCAAAGGGAAAAAAATATGAATTTCCAAATGTTCAAAGAATGGCATGTGACACTGGTTTGTTACTGTAGTGTCTATTTAAAGCATTTATGTGGATGAAAATTTGAGCTCAACGGTTTGTTTTGCTACAGGTATATTACCGTTTATCATCTAAAATAATAGGTGGCGCTACCTGATTACATTAGTTATGATGTTCCATATGAATTACAACTTTCTCAAACAGTTATGAAATGGTGTAGCTAATACGATGATATTACATGATACACTTTTTATATAGCTATCACGTGATTCTTGCAGGATCTTTTGGTGTACATGTTTATAGTATCATAGAGAGAGAACCACTGGACAGGTCTGATGCAAGAGTGCGATCATTACAGCTTTTTCTTGTATAAAAGATACTGCTACTACTTGTATTGTTCTTGTTGCACATCTGATCAGAGTTCGAGGGATACACATACTAGGCTAAGTACTTTACTATATTGGATTTGACTATATCTTGCTGAAATTTTAAAATTGTACAGTTGAATGGACTTAATCATGATATAAGACTGAAACTTAGGCATTGTATGTTATGTATTCTGCTGGCCGTTAGAAACTTTTAAGTCTTGTGCCTTAGCCCTTTGTGGCTTGTATCGAACCTTTCTTTCTTTTCGTTTTTCTACTCTGGATGCAAACGTTGTAAGGGTTTCAGTTCGCTAAAGCCAGGCAAGCGCCTATTGTCTAAAAACAACTTTCAAGTCTCATATTCATGTTTCTAGACTGTCGATTCTGAAATATCATTAGTAGCACCACATCGACATGCCTCTTTTTCTCTGGGATGTCATAGTTTATCGATTAACACATTCCAGTAGCCTTAAACATTTTTGTACTGGTATAGCCTGTATACATGATAACAAGTATTGTCTGTACCTTTCTTGGGGGATATAGTGCTACAGCGAAGCTAAAAAAATTCGTATTTGAAGTATGAGAAATTTATTCATCTTGAACTCTGTTTGTTCTACGAGAAGAAATTGCATTAATAGTGATGATAGAACTTATGTTATAAGGTACATGAATGCACAAGATAATGTCAGGTGATTGGAAATATGTGTCAGAATATATGTACAAAAGATTCAAATATAACAGTTTAGGTTAGAGATAGTAGAAAATCAATGATGTGCTCAAGTTGGAGACCTGATTGTTACTCATTTCAGTTTGTAGTTCTAATTGTTCACATTCTCTTAATCATCATGTAATTACACCGAGTGTAGTTAATAATGAAGCAATACACATAAAGTAATTGGCACACTGAGGCCCGAAAACAACATCAAGGGAGCGGACTCATATTCCTGTTGCTAGCATCTAATCAGCAACGAAACACCGTGAACAAGTGTTGACCGGGCATGTTCGGTTGTGCAAAAAATGCCAGTATTTGTATGCCTACTGGCCCCGTCGGCATATCTCTGAATTTGCCGACGACCCTTGTATGACGACGGTTTCAGTTAGGCCGTCGGCTTATCTCGATGTAAGCCAACGGGGCCCATAGGCATACGTTTTACCGTCGGCATATTACCTTTTTCCTGTAGTGAGGCACGAAGGTGCAAGTCGGCGAACGCAAGCAAGAGAAAGACGGTTGATTTTCTTCCATGCAAAAGACTGTTTGTGGACCGAAATTTCTTCACAGGCACCCATGTATCTGCAGCTGTCGGTCTCGGCCGGTGTACGCGCCCCCGCCGTTGCACTGGATATCACTCGTACTCCAACCCAAGATGCCCTCTTGTTGGCATGAAGTCCTAGGGTAAAACACTCGGCTTGACTGCAAGTTGTATGCCACGCACAAAATGGACCAGACCATCTAGTTTCTGATCCCTCCCATTCCCATCTGCAAAGAATCAAGGCCCACGCTTACCGCTCTCTCTCTCTCTCTCTTTCTCATGTGCTTGAACCGAAGTCATCTCTACTCATCTCAACAAAAGACATATGTTTGGCGCTTGTGGGTGCGGCGGAAAGCAATATATTTCCACGTGCTAGCTAGGAGACGTAGGGTTGAGTATTAATATCCTGAAAGCATTGATTTTTGCAGGGGACACCAAAAGGATTTTGCTCATCCGTATTGCACCTACAAAATATGTCACATATAAGTTTACAACATGCATTAATCATGCATGTACATGTTCTTTATTGGGGAAATTTGCACGTACATGACTTGTCCTTTTTCATATCCAAACAATAAGGAACAAAGATACTTGTGTGCAGAGTACATTTTTTTTACGAGAATAAACTTTTTTAATTGATAAAAGAAGTGTTGTTTGTTTATATAATTGTATCAGACCAATACGAGCAGACAATATATAGTTCAATTTTCCAATTGTATAAATGAGGAGGAAAACAACAATATACACCAAAAGAGTTCACTACAAGGAGAATAATAGCCCAACGCACTAGTAGAAAACGGAGCTTTAAAACCGGTTTGTAAGGGCCTTTAGTGCCGGTTATGGAACCGGCACTAAAGTGTGGGCACTAAAGGCCCCCTCCCCCCTTTAGTACCGGTTCGGCACGAACCGGCGCTAAAGTGCCACCACGTGGCGTGAGCTCGGTTTTTTTTTTTTTTGAAAATTTTGAGAAATTTTTTTGATTTTTTTCAATTTTTAATTTTTCTGAATTATTTGATGATTTAGTCTCTAATCACCTCTCTTAACTGCTCAAGTGTGGATCACTCATTCCAAATCATCTAACTTCCCGACCGGTCACCCATCCCTCTCACTACTCCAGCCCAAGCACGCTTAACTTTCAGGTTCTATTCTCCTTCATTTCCGAGTCTGCACTTGTTGTTTTCCTGACAATAGTAAGATGTCAATCCTATTAACCCTCAGGAGTTTAGCTTGAGCATGAAGTCACACATTTCACCGTTTGAGTTTGAAACTATTATTCTAAAAAACAGTAATTATTTAGTAACGCTAATATTTCTTGAATAAGTTTGACCATAGTTTGACCATAGTTTGACCAAAATTCAAAAAATTGAAATAATTATTTAGTAACACTAATATTCTTAAATAATTATGTAGTAACATTAATACTTCTTGAATAAGTAGTTTGACCAAATTTAACCAAATATTTTTTAAAAAAAACTGAAATTTGGCCATATGTTTTTTTCCTTTTCGAATTTGAGGATTCTAAAAAATTCCAAACAGGCCGTAGGCGGTCTCCATCGGATGCGGATTTTCGTGCTGAATTTTTTGATATATTATACGTTTATTCCGACATCGTATGCAAAAGTTATAGCCGTTTACATTTTCCCTACACTTTTTGCAAAACATGTCCAAATTTAAGTTTTCAAATTTTCCTAACTAGTAGATATAGTAATATAACTACCTCTCGAAGGATTTTATTTTTTTAAGTTTTTATCATTTTCTTTTGATTTTTTCAAAACTGAAAATTGCCCCCTTTAGTACCGGTTCGTGGCACGAACCGGTACTATAGGTTAGACTTTTAGTACCGGTTGGTAACACAAACCGGTACTAAAGGGGCTCGTGGGGACCCGGCCTGACGCCAGCCTGCCACTACCCCTTTAGTACCGGTTCGTGGCACGAACCGGTACTAAAGGCTCAACACGAACCGGTACTATTGATCGCAGCCACGAACCGGCACTATTGATCATATTAGTGCCGGTTTTTTTACAAACCGGTACTAATGTGCTTCACATTTGACCCTTTTTCTACTAGTGACACCACCAAAAAAAACTACTGGTCTTTGGAGTGCCCATATGAAGAACTCCCCAGCCACCGATTCCACTTGTGTGCATGCTCCCATAACCATATATGTTAGCCTTCCAAACACTGAAGCAAAGACCAAGCATGCATTCAGGGGAGAAGATAAATTCTTGTTGAAGACTACCGTCACGACCATCTGAGTGTTGTGCTAATACCACGCACCCAGTAATCCAATATATTTTCGATGTTGTGAGGGGGATATGAATTAGACACTACAAGAAACTTGCTAATGCATGACGGAATTTCAATGACATTTTCATAAACTGTCATGCACAGCCTGGTACAGCCCCGCAAGCCCGCCAAAGCCCGCCACAGCCCGCTTAGCCATTTCCGATATAAAAGGCTAACCCTAAACCCTCCTCCTCGGCCCCTTCTCTTTCCCTCATCCGCAGCCCCCTTCTGATTCCCTCGTCTCCCACACATCGCCGCCACCCACCACCTGCTGGCCTTCCTCCTCCCACATCTCACCGCCACCGCACATCACACTCACGAGCTCGTCTCTGAGCCCCCCACCCCCCCAGGTCCTCCAGGCCGCCTGGATCCGCCGCTCCCGGCCCCTAGGCAATGATTTAGCGATGAGAGAAACGAATTGAGTAACATAGCTAGTTACTACGCAAATTCTGAACCACGACACTGTATAGTAACTGTGCGGTTCGGACCGAGCAGGCTCTCCTCCCGACCCCTCCTCCGGCTAGGGTTTCTCCCGCCGCCGGCAGCGCTCCAGCCCCTTCCCGCCTCAACCGGCCGCCCGGCGCGTGTGCCCTGGCCCGCTCCGCCCCCCTCTCCCCTCCTCCCCATCCCACCGCCTCCGCCATCTACCTGGGAGGCGACCGGGGCGGCGCGCGCCCCCTATCCCCTCGTACACCCTCCTCCTTCCCTTCTTCCCGCCACCGTCGGCGGTCGCCCTTAGATGTGTCCGGCTGGTGTCGGCGGCGGTGGGTCCTCCCGTTCCCACGCGTGCTCCTCCTTCCCTTGGCGAGGGGAGGTGGCGGTGGTTCTCGGCCGGTGGCGGTCCGACCTACTGGTGGCGGCGGCCGGCGGCGCGCGTAGTGGTGGTGCCTCCACTTGGCGGCGGGGCGGTCCGGTGGTGCAGGGCAGCCGGTGGCGTGACCTCGACCCATATATGGGCCCGTGAGGCCCCATATGGGTCCTCGCGGGCTGGCTCCGGCGCGACCTTGACGCCCTCTGTGCGGGGACGCAGGGGAGCGGCTTGCACAGGGACGGTGACGCCGACGGCTGTCCGGGCCTTCAAGCGCCCGGCCGGGCCTGTGGGGCCATGAGCCTGATAGGCTCCTGCCATTGCGTTTGGTCGGCTACCGTCATGGACGATAGAGGTGGAGCCCTCCCGCGTGCCGCCGGTGTTGCTGCCCTAGTCTCAAATCCTCTTCTTCGTTGTGCAGGCCATACTTCATGGTGCCGTGGTGAGACAGCGTGGGAAACTTCATGACCGTGTTGGCGTAGGGTGATGGTCGGTTTGGTGGCAAGCTCCAGAGTGCCCGAGGTGAAGGTTGGGATCGGGAGAAATCTCTGTTGGCTTGGCCGACACCGACATGGTGGCGCCTGAGGGTACCGCCGGATCTTCCTGGAGGGCATCGGGGCTACCCTTCCTCTCTCCTCGCCGTGTACCGGGAGAAACCCTTGGCAGCAGCGTCGTCATCGTCGCGTCCCTTCTTGGAGATGTTGTTTGGTGCCGGCGCTTTGGAGTCTCGAAGCTTGGTGGGTGATCTTCTGTGGACGCAGCGGTCGCGAGGCTTCACCGTTTTTGTCGATCCGCCGTTATCGGTATTTTTTTCTTTTGTATTTTCTCTTTCATTTGTTTTGGGCGTGTTGTCTTGCTTCCACCTCGGCACCTATCATTGGTTGTCTCGATGGTTGCTTTCTAATACAAAGCGGAGGAAACCCTTTTTCGTTACATAGCTAGTTCTCATACTATGAGTAATATCACATGCCAAGACAAGATGAGTCTACAGCCTAATAAATGAAGTGTTGCATGACATCACACATATATTACTCCCCACTGTGGAGGTACTAACATAGATTAGTACCATATGCATGTTACTAGTCGAAGTTACTTCCCACCGTGAGTAGTCTGGTACTCAATTCTCTTTTCTTAATTTAATTTTATGTCACTTCTTGTTGACTGCATGATACTAGCTACGATACTCCTATTAGGGGCAACCTTAAATGCCTCACGACAACTAGTTTGCAAAAGAAAAAAAACACCTTGTACATAATAGTCGAGCACAAGCAATTTAAGGTACGCTGACATAGCAACTACGTGGATATTGTTTCGTTCGAATGAGTGTGCCGATGCAATGAAGAACAAAAAGACTGCGTTTGAGGACCGAAATGTCCACGCACGCGCCCCTGCAACAATCCAAGAGCAGAGCAGCTATCGCCCCCGGCCTAGCACCACATCCACTGGATGTGACTGGTACTCCAACCCAAGTCCTTTGTTTTTAGCACGAAGTCCTGGGATAAAATAATCGCCTTGACTGCAATTTGTATCCCGCACACATACGTGATGAGCCCGCCTTGTTTCTGACCCCTCTCATTCCCATCAGCATAGGATCAAGACCCTCACTCTTCTCTCTCTTTCTTATCAACTTCAGTCGGAGTTATCACGCTACTAGTCACGACAAAAGATCTCGGTTGGCTGCTTGGGATGCCCCGGAAAGCAATATATTTCGGTGTGCCAGCTCGGTGACGTTAATAGGAGTTAATTCATTGAAAGCATTTTCCTCTTCCCTATCAAACCTAAAAAATATGTCGCAGCTAACTTTACAGACATGCATTACTACTGCACGTACATACATTTCTTTCTTGGGGAATTTTGCACGTACATGACTTGTCCTTTTCATATCCAAACAATAAGGAACAAAGATACTTTTGTGTGCAAAGTATATTATTTTTACAAGAATAAACTTTTTTTGATAAAAGAAGTGTTGTTTGTTTATATCATTGTATCAGGAAAACTGCTTTTGGAGCTTGGCCTCCGTGGAGGCCTCCAAATTCAAATTTTATTTTTTAATGTTTAAAAAAATTCTAAAAAAAGATGCAGATATGCATGAAGGTATAACACATGTGTGTGTTAATTTTCAGGGCAAACTATGTTGAAATGAGGGTTGTACAAAAAAAATCAGAGGTTTTTTTAGCGGAAAATCTGAGGTTTTCTAACACATGATACTATTCATCCTCCTAGGCCACGAATTTGTCTTTTTTGTATAGATGTCATTTCAAGGTATTTCATCCTAAAAATTTACATACATACACATAACGTCCTTGTTTATTTGCACAATTTTTTTTCAGATTTTTTTTAAACCAGAAAGTTTTATTTTTGATTTTTTTTTCAAAATTTCCGAGCTCCTGGGAGCTCGGTCACCAAAACGCCGTTCTCATTTATCAGACCAATACCACAAGACAATATATAGTTCAATGTCAGTCTAGATTGTACAAATGAGGAGGAAAACAACAATATGCACCAAAAGAGTTCACAACAATTGGAATAATAGCCCCAACACCGCCGAAAAAAGAAAACTAGGGTTGTGGAGTGCCGATCTAAAGAAACTACCTAGCCACCGATTCCACTTGTGTGCATGTTGCCATAACCATATCTCAGCCTTCCAAACACTGAAGCAAAGACCAAGCATGCATTCGAAGAAGATAAAATTCTCGTTGAAGACTATCTTATAGCCATCACGACCAACAAAGTTCACCTGTCCTAACCAGGATCTGAGACCTTAATTAGTGTTGCACTAATACCACACACCCAGTAATCCAACATATTTTCAATGTTGTGAGGTGGATATGAATTAGACACCACCTCAATGATAGGCCATACATATAGCAAACCAGAACAAAATAAATGGTTAAGTCTGGTTCTTGTGCTAGAATCACTTTTTTTTTTGAAAACGTTCTTTGAGGGACTTTAAAATTTTAAAGTTGCATGTTGAGAATCATGTTGAATGGGATGGAAACAGGATGATGACCTCCTGGGGTTTTTGTTTCATGATGTGTAAATACAGCACAAGGTCATACCATATTACCATACTAGTATTCGGAAAAGTCACTCCACCCTTTTTTTTCAGAGAAAAATGTGAGAGATCTCTGGACAACCTCGCCTGCAGTCACCGTCGCACCACTTTCGATCTAGCAGCAACATGCATGACTTATTGCCTCTATAGGAGCCACTGCGTAGCACCTAGCACCTGCCAGCAGGCATGACTTAGCGCCTCCACATGAGCCACTGTGCATCCACCTGCAAGCGACAAGCATGACATGGCGCATCCGCAGGAGTCATCGTGCATAGCACCTACCAAGCCAGATCAAATCCAATCCTGAGATGGTGGGTGTCCCATACCACCACCGGCCTACGACCTGCCAACTCTAGATCCGACCGTCGGGTTGTGCACACAGCCACAGTGCCGCAGCTGTTGAAAAACCAGCGCCGCAATTCCTAATTCCCAAACTCGTCCGTCTCCATCAGATGAGGAGGACTGCCACTGCACCATGCAGCCCATACGACAAAGCCACACAGCCTCCCGCCGCCAGGGAGTCGCAGCGAGATAGCCACCAGCGTCCCATACCACCACCGGCCTACGACATGCCATCTCCAGATCCGGCCGTCGGGTCATCCACACGGTCACCCAGTGGTGGAGAGCAAGGCCGAGTGGGCCGTTGCCCGCCCAGCCCATGCAATTTTCTCTAAGGTTACCTACTTTTGGGACATATAAAGCAAGCGCAATACTTATTTCTTTCAGCCGACCCACCCAGATTATGGGCCAAGCTCCGTCGCTGCGGCCACGGTGTCGCCGATGTCGAAAAACCAGGGTCGTTGCCCCAATCACAGCACTCGTCTATCGCCATCAGATGAGGATGGCCGGCACAACGATGTGCCGCCCCATATGACAAAGTCGCACAACCGCCGCCACCAGAGACTCGTAGCGAGATAGCCACCAAAGACGCAGATAGATCGGAAGCCGCCCAAAATTTGACACGCCTAGCCAAATTCCTCACCTCCATAGCCCATGGCTATTTTGGCGAGAGCCGCCGCCCTGAACCATTGCACCGTCACGGGAGTCACTGCATCACCAACACGCCGTTGTGCCTCCCAATACGTTCCAGACGCAGGAGATGATCAAGGCCGTCGTCTTGACTCACCACGTGGCAAACACACAAGAATACACAGACAAGACACCCACAAAGATGGCTTGTCCATTGTAAATACCACGGTGACCAGATCCCCACCGCCCCCATCACAGGCGTTGCATGGCAGCTGCCTCCGGGAGCAGCAAGGGAAGAAAAAGATAGGGAGGAAAGTGGGTGTCAGCTAGGGCTCATCCCCTGCCCCTAGGGGAGAGAGAGAGAGGGTTTATTTGTGTGCTCTAGGAAATCTCAAAGCGCGAGCGCCATAGAGTTACACCCTTGAAAATATAAGGACAAATATGGAGACTACAAAAATAGAGGATATGCACATGGAACATGTTCAGATTTCCTTTCAGCAGTCAAATTATAAACATAAACCAACTTTTTATCTTGTTTTCAGGCTATAGCTAAGAAAATGCTTCTACCCTTTACAAATAGAAATTCAATTATACACGTTTACAAGATTAAGAACATCTACAGACATTTTCTCTTTGTTTCCATGGGCTTCAGGCTTTCAGCCAACTGTGATATGTCAACATATTGGAGCTGAGCTTCATTGAGAATCCTATGGAACAAACATCACCCTCACAAAAAACTGGCCGTACTCAAAGATCGAGTCATCCGGAGAAACAACAGCTCCGACATGTTCATCTTGAAAAATTGCCTGGAACTGTGTTGAATTGTCCACTTTTAGAAGAACGTCCAATTTTTCATTTGCTGTCACCGCGACAATATGCTGGAACAGCTTTTCATTCCTGAATAATTTGCCATCAAACATCACGACTCAGTGACAAGGATAATCATCATATCCCATGCTAAAAGCACAGAACCTTACATGATGAGGATGGTCAACCTTTGCATAGACCTGTATTACAGCCTCAACAATTTCTACAAGGACTATATTTCAGGTCCAGATTGCAATGATCTCCAGAAATCCGTTCATAGAACGTGAAATCAAATTCCGCCCGGACATCAATCTCGGCATATGCAGAAAGTATAGTTGCTTGTCATGTGATTCACCCCCTTCCTTCTTTACTCAAAGATCAACTTCTACTAAAGCCTTACCCAATACATACTTTCCTCGACAATGGCTACAAAGTGGTACGACAAAGGAATCCTACGATATAGCAGCTTGTTAAAACTAATAAACAATACATAATATAAGCATGTATCAACACAACAAACTCAGTATACATGCTCTTGTTCAAATTAACTGTTTAGTGTTACTCACTCTATCCATCTTGAGGTTGCATTCTTTTCTTTGTTTTTTACATTTGTTCCAATATGAAAGACATGCATCTGACTTTGACGCAACAGTGTCCCTTTTTGTCCTGATTTATCTTATCAGCTGCCGCACTGGATTAGACTACCACTAGGGACCTCACGATCACCTACCCCATGCCCCACCCCCCCCCCCCACCCCCTACTATCCCGCTGATTGGATGGTAAAAGTTTTGAGATGACCTGTTTTGTATGTTGATGGTAAAAGTTTTGAGATCTGATCTGACGAGTTTATGTGATCATTAATGCTTAACAACACATACATAGCAAATATGAATAAATTAACCTGTCCTCACACATCTTTTAATAGGTGCGCGAACAAAGGAGACAAATAAAAACAACCTAACTGACATAAATATCAGTGTTGAACATCATTCAGAAGCCAACCATCTCCTAAACAAAACAAGCACAACTTTTTGCGAACTAAAGCAAGCCTTTATTACCTGCTTCTCGATCGTGATAGCATCATCCCTGGGACGATAAAATTGATAGTTCTGTCGCTTGTCCACGTAATCCCCAATGGCAAATATTCCATAGGCACTAATGGGATAGGAGGATTCAAAGCTTGACAGACGCATGGAGAAGAATTGTAGCATACTTGGTGTGTGTTATCCAAGAGTTGATGGGGCTGCAATTATGTAGTGAGAACAAAAGCAAGTTATTATTTAGTGAAAACAAAAGCAAGATAGTAAAACGAATGAGGTAATATCACTGGCAGTCATGTAACTTGTGCTGGATGTTCAGTTTGGTGCTAAAACTTTAAAAATACGGATTTGTAGTCATCCAACTTGCTGTGTGGTGCAAATACGGTGCTTTTGTATTGTACACCCCAGTAACGGTAAACTAAACGTGAGTGTAGAATAGCTTATTCTACACCCCAGTAACGGTACATACAAAATACAGTAACACACTATGTAAAATATAGTAATTTTCGTAAAAATGTAGTAAATTACAATCTTTGATGATAAAAAAATATTTTCCAAATTACTACATTTTGTACACCGTTTTACTAGATTTTATACATAGCGTTACTAGGGGGTGTAGAATAAGCTATTCTACACTCACACTTAGAATAGCGTATATATATTCATCACCCAGGGTGCAGAATAAGTTATTCTTCACCCGTGGTAATCTTATGATCATTTCATAATTAAATTACATTTGGAATTCAAATAGTTACATTCATATTGATTCATTACGTAAAATTTGGCATAAAAAAATAAAAACATAGATCATAAGACAAGAAAATTTGCAGTTTATGTGTATTTTACACTATGTTTTTACGTTTGTAATTTTACATGACATAAAAATATTTTTTACGACGATTATATATTTTCTTACGGTCTCTTTTTACGTCGGAAATAAGAAAAAACTTATGGAACGTAAAATTACGGTGTATTGATGGTAAAATAGAGGGGGTGAAGAATAACTATTCCTCACCCAGGATGACGAATAGTCAATCCCTATATATATATTGAAGGCACGCACACTGTGAGAACCACCTTGCCTAATGGCATCTGATGATCATAAGGGATAACTACAATTTATATGACTTCTCTTAAAACACGGGGACCATGCCAGCTCAAATGGGCTATGATCAGTGCAGCCCAGTTTGCACCATAGTTTTTTTAGAAATTTGTATGTAAATTATTGGTCTACGGATTAAAAAATTGTTTGTTTAATTTAAATAATATAAATATTTGTAAAAATAAAATTCAAAGAATACAAAAACTGTATTGCTATATTTTTGACAAATTTTGTACTGCTCATAGATGACCAAATTAACATAAGAAAAAGGAGCCGCTAGGTCTCGAACCATATGAGCGGAATAAAAAAAGGAGACGCTTGGTCTCAAACCCGCAACCAACGAGTAGAACAAAAGCCGATCTAGCAACTACACACCTTTCAAGCTCTATTGTATAATGTGGATAACAATATTTTTGAACCAGGATGCATGTGGAGCTTAAATGGGCTGCATATACAATGGCCAATTTTGTCAATCTTAAGTAATAAAGTTATGTTCAAATATTTGTGTTATAAAAATATTATACATACAAAGGATGATTAGTAAATAGAAAAATATAAGCCTGAGTATATATAAAAATATTTAGTAAAACGCAAGTAATAAAAACGTTTAAGATATTCGTAATATGTAAGTAATAAAATTATGTTCAAATATTGGTGTGTTAGAGTATTATGCATACAAACAATCCTTTGTGAATAAAACATTTGAATATAAACCTGTGTATTATATTTGGCATGACTGTATATTCATATCAAAAGTTCAAATTTTTAATTATGAATATCTATACGAACATGAAACTATACAAATGTGCGTACAATTATTGAATTGTTCGTACAATTCAAATAGTATTTTTGAATTGCAATTTTACAAGTATTTGTATTATTATAAATTATACAATAAAATTTGTAATTAATAAATATATTGTTTTAAATATATGAATATTTTTTAAATAATATATTAACAGTTCTGAAACAAATTTATTTCATTTGTATTTACAATATTTATAACACGTGAATTTTAAACATTATTTACTACTGAGATCATAATTTACATACAACATTCAAAAAAAAATCAAAGGTGCATAATGGGCTGCACTGATCATATTTCATTAGAGTTGACAGACCCACGTGTTACAAGAGAAGGAATACAAGATTTAGTTATCCCTTCCATAGATGACATTGTTTGTGGTGGTTACAGCGCGTGCGCGTCTTTTGTTGGCCGTTGGTTCGAATCCTGCTGGCTTGTATTTATCTTTTATACTCACCTAGGATTTTCTGCGTTCTTAAAAAAATCCAGGGAGTTGTCTGAAAAAATGTACTCTTTATTTTTTACGCCGGACACAGTAGAAAGCACTGTATTTGCACCATACAACAAGTTGAATGATCATAAATCCGTATTTTTAAAGTTTAATCACTAAACTAAACATCCAGTGCAAGTTCTATGACTGCTAGTGATATTACCTCAAAATGAATAGATAGATATTACAATTCACAACGGCAAATGGCACTTACTGGTATAATTGTCATGGGTCCTGTAGACATGGTGGTGGCAGTATTTGCACCCGAGGATGCATACACCAATTGCGTCAGGGAACACTGTCATGGATGGGGGGAGGTGTATCGTCCTCATCTCCCAGTTCCATTATTTCGTTGTACAGCTTCGAGTGTTCTTTAATCCGCTGGGCGCACCTATCTATTAGAGCTTTCCTGAAGAATTGACATGGAACATGTCAGATAGATATATTATTGTTTCATTAATTAATGTAGCACAGGACCGCAGTTAAACATTTTTTGTTTTATTCATCTGGTGAGAGAATTAGCAGGTAAGTACCGGGGCAGTTCGTCTCCTTGTCTATCGCTTGCCAGCCAATCAAGAAAAAGGGTTTCCCCCCGCTTTGTATTACAAAGCAACCATCAATACATCCAACAATAGGTGCTGGAGTCGCAGCACAAACATACCCAAAGAAAAAACAAAGAAAAAAGGAAGAGAAACAAATGCCAACAACGGCATATCAACGAAACGAAAATGACCTACGACCGCTGCACCCTCCAGAGAAGTACCATCACGTTCCCAACACCCGAAGCGTCGCGTACCAAGCAACACCTTCAAGAAGGAGGCGACGACGACGCCGCTGCTGCCCGGACTAGTCCTAGCAGGCGTGAACCCAACGCCCTTCAGGAAGGTCCAGCGGCACCGACAGCCGTCGCCGCGTCAGGGCCGGACGAGCCGCCATAGATTTCTCCCAACCCAAACCTCCACCACCACCCGAGATGAATCATAGTGCACCGCCCCTCACGCCGCCCACCAACATGTGCTACCACGGTCACCGAATCAACTTCGCCGTCTCCCTGATGTCACCGGCACGAGACCTGGAGGATGGGAGAATGGAGAGTGGCCTCGGGGGCATCCACAACATCGCCAACGTGAGGGGACAACCACCACTGCCACCGTGGAGCCGACCGAACGCGCGGACAAGGGCCCTGCCAGGCACCGAGGCCCGGCTGGACCCAAAGGGTCCGGGCAGCCCATGTCGTCACGCTGCAGCTCGCCGGCTGACAAAGCCGCCACCGCCCACAGACCACCGCCACTTCACCACCAACCAGGGAACGGCGTCGCCACGCACCGAGTCGCCGACCCGCCCTAGCCCAGATGGAGCCCAAAAGGGCCCAGATCTGGGCCGCGTGGGCGCCGCCGGCCACCAGCACCGCCACGCCGCCCGTAACGGCAGCGCCGCCGCACCGAGTACGGGCTCGCGGAATCCCGCGGCCGAGCTGCACCGCCGCCATCGGAGGCTCCCCGCGCCCCATGAGCGTGCGGGAAAGGGCCCGCCGCCGCTGGCGCCACGCGGGCAAGGCCCGGCGGACCCGGCCGGCGGCGGCGGGGAGGGAGATGGACGGGGAGGAGGCCGAAGGAACGGAGGAAGGAAGCCGCCCGTCGCTCGCGGGTCGCGGCGAGGGGGGGGGGGGGAGCGGGAGAGGGAACGCACTGCCGGCGGCAGGAGGGGGTGGCCGGCAGCGGCGGGGGGAAACACTAGTCGCCAGGAAAAGATATTCGCTTGCCAGCCAATTGCCGCCGTATTTGTAATCGCTGCCATAATAATCAACATCGTCGTGTCGCCGCCTTCTTCCGTGCGCTCCAGGTGCTCCATTCATCATCGTTGTCCTCCTCCCGTGGGGACATGAGGTCCAAGGCACGCTCACAAGGATCTGAATCTGCTGCGCAGTTATTTACAATAGATGATAACTGATCAACAACTAGCCGAGTTGGCCGGAAACAAGATCAATATGAAAAAAGCAAGAGTGAAGAAGATGCACGATATACGCACGCATGTGATCCGGCTGGTCGTGGGGTTTCGGCAACCTCCACCCCCTCCCGCTGGTCGTGGAGATCTCCTGGGTCTTCTTCTTCCTTGTAACCCAGCCGGCCGGATCAGCGCAAGCGTTGGGGTAGTGTCTGCCGTGGTATGAAAGGTTCCTCGATCCACCGCAGAGGCGCAGACTCGCTCCTCCTGATTTTTGTTCTCTTTTTTTGACAAACGAAGTATTTCTGTTCCCGGTTGCAGGCCGGGAAGGGAGTCGCTTTTGCTTTTCTCAATATTTTTTTTTTAGAAAAGGAGGATGTACCCCCGGTCTCTGCATCTGGACGATGCATGCAGTCATATTATTAATTATTCACAAAGACCATACAAGATGATACATTAATAAGCCTGAAGCCATCATCTTGGCAACACCGTTGCTACTCCTATCCCTATGATGAAGGCGTCCCGAACGTCCGGGCCTGATACCAAACAAACATCGCACCAAAGCCTAACATTTAAAGCCGGGTGTCCCATCCAAGCCACTACCTGGATTGGGTCCCACACCGATCTGGCACACTCCCAGTGAGCACCGCACGCTGCAAGGGTCGTTACCTCTATCTTCCATCGGTCCATCCTCAGAGCATAATTGATGCACCAACCTTGCCAGGCCTCTCTACCCTCAACGCCATCATGACGCCAGACAGCTTCCTCCTCCTGCGCGAGTCCATCTTCTCGCATCAGACGCCGAGACTCCACAAATACGCCACGCCACGAGAACCGCCACCATCAATGTGGAAGATGAAGCACCGCTCCACCAAAGACGCCGCCCTCCGGTCCCTCGAGCCCGTGTGCACCTCCAAAATGACACCCCCAAGGGGAAACGACACCGAGAGAGCCGCCATCATCCGACCATCGATCTAGGGTTTCCCCCGGAGGTAGCAGAGAGTGGCCTTGAACTTCTCCACGGCGATGCCTTCAGGAATGGAACGACGCAGGCAGCGTCGCCGGCCTTGGCAATAGCCAATAGCAGGTTTTCACCCAGATCTGATCGAAGACCTCCATCTCTCATGCACGGGCCGCCGCCATCCCTGCCGGGATCTCAAAGAAGACTCCAAGGAGTGGATCGGCACTGCGGCGTCGTCGTCGTTGTGGCCCCCGTCGCCGGCCAAGGGTTTCCCCCGATCCCAAGAGCCCCACCATCCAATCACCGCCCACCACCCGGATCCGGCGAGCAAGGCCACACCGAAGCCCAGATCGAGCGGGATAAGGTGAAGGAGATGAAGCTGGCGCAGGTCGATCCAGATCTGGCGGCCGGCCGACGGAATCACGGCCGCCATGAGATCCCACCACCGGGTCCTCGCCGCCCATGCAAGCCGAGGAAGACCGGCCACACACCCGCAGCCACCCTCCGTCAGGGAAGGCGCCGCCCACCTTGACCGGGGCCGCCACCCCGGCACACCAAGCTCTCCGCGCGAGGAGCAGCCAGCCCCGCCGCCACCTTCCTCGACGCCGCGCGGGCTTGCCGGCGGCTATCTCTGGTGGCGGCGAGATCTGGAGGGAGGGGAAAGGGGGCCGGCGGCGCTAGGGTTGGGGCCGCCTGAGTCGCCCTAGAGGAGCGACGCGGGGGTGTGTATTGGAGATGAGTTTAAGATTTTTTTTACGTGTTCCTTTCTCAACATTTTGCGCGTACTACCTCGTGAACATGATCCAAAACATAGACATAATACAAGGTCGCTTACTTTTTAGCTACCTACAGATCGCTAGCAAAAAGGGCGCCACAAGACGCTCGCGATTGTAGCCATCACTACATGGCCTCACCGTTTCCTCCATAACGCGTCCCGGAGGGCGGACTCCGAGCAGAGCACCATCTTCCCGCCGTGTCCACAATGAGAGGCCGATGTTTCTTTTTTCCACAATCACGTACTTCTATTATCCTACAAAATATGCAAAAGGTGAAGGGGTGTTCGCACCCATGACCAAGTTGTTGATGATATGAGCACCCCTTTTGCACTGATGATATGAGCATGCGCGACCGGAGCCTTTCACATGTAGATATTCAGGGACGACGTACGCCAATCCGTATAAATCTCTAACAGTAAAGACCGGAACTTGTCAGCGGCCAGATCGAAGAGGTCAACGTCCGGCAGTAGACGCCATGGCGGACGAAGATCGCTAGGACCAAACTGCCACATCACCAAGCGCCTCCACGCCCTGGCCAGTGCGCAACCAGATCACAACTGCGACACCACCACTGTCCCGTGGGGCCGCCGTCCACCCCCGACCCAACCGCCGCCATCCCATATTGGATCTGGTATTCCAGCCACGAAGGCCAATGCCCACACCGGGGGCTCACCTGAGCTACCATGCCATGGGGATGCCTGCCGGCGAGCACGTCACCGAAGGGCCGAGGGAGGAGGACTACGCGACCATGCAGAGGAGAGGAGGCCCCGCACCCGGCCCTCACACTTGCAGAGGAGATCCCCGCCGCCGCCAGCACCACAAGGGCTTTGCCCCCAAAGCCCGTCGTCGGCGCAACACCCATCCGGATTCCGCTGTCCTATGTTGTCGTCGATTCTGCTCAATGGGCAACAACGGATATGGGAACGAAGGAAAGGGAATAGGATCACCATAAGTCCAAGCAAGCAGTCGTCGCAAAAGGAGAGAGTCTATTGATGTTTTCATATTTATTTCTTTCATCATTTATAGTTTTCAATTTCTCGAGGTCTATTACAGCCATTTGGGCAATCAAGAGATTCTCACCTATAAGCAATTTAACCATAATCCAAGAGTTACATAAAATTCGTGTCAAACTTTATATAAGATAGGGCTAAAGTTCCAATGTTTCAAATGTATAACCAAATTTTCATTTGACAAATTCTTATATTCTTTGAAAATTAAAATGAAATATCAATTCCAGTTAAAAAAGCAATATATCCCCAGACGGCTCGAGTCCATCATCCAACATGGGAGAGGATCGATTATTGCCAGCATCAATCGATCATGGTATACACTATCCGGCCGGTTGGTTTTCACTAGGGATCACACAACGTGCATGTATTTTTTCGAGAAAATCTCCGCCATGATCGATTGGTTGTAACCAGTGGTGGCGTCAGGATAGGGCAAACTCCGGGCCAACAACAAAGTACAGTGCCAAACAGGGGAACTCCTATACGCCGCATTTTGCGGCGAGTAGTCGCCCTTTCGCACAGAGCCAACTCACCTGGGCCGGCCCATTTGCTGTAGGGGTGGAAAATCACAAAAATAAAAACGCTCCAGCAATAGGACTTGAACAAACAACCTCTCGGTAACGTGCGCTTGCGCTAGCCACCTCAACTGGCTACCACACGTGTTAAGTTGCCATCGCGAATATTAAAGAACCTAGGTGTAAAACTTAAAAAACACAAACCATAAGCCGTTGCAGATCTTATCTTTTTCTAAAATTTTGAACGTGAATTTTTGAACCATGAACTTTATTTGCTAAAATAATTGTATTTATGGAAAAAAGCAAAAAAATTGAATAGGTGAACTTTTCTAGAGATTACGAACAGTTTTGTGAAAATACAAACAAATTTATTTTTTCTTTCCTTTTCGTTTGAACAAATTGATGAAACCGCAAACACTTTTCAAAATGTGAATAAATTTTGAAACCGCATATTTTTTGAATTGTGAATTTTTTTTCGAAACTGCAAACATTTTTCAAATTCTGAACAAATTTTGAAACATGAACAAATTTCAAATTCGTGAAAAATTGAGGATATTTTTCGAATAGTGAACAAATTTTGAAACCGTAAACATTTTTCAAGTGGTGAACAAAATTTGAAACATGAATAAATTTAAAATTCGTGAACCAAATTATAAAAATGCGAATATTTTTTAATCCGCAAATTTTTTTAAACTGCGAACATTTTTGAGTTGTGAACAAATTTTGAAACATCAACATATTTAAAATTTGTGAACAAAATTATAAAATTATGTACATTTTTAAAATTCTGAACAAATTTGTTTTTCTAATTCTGAACAACTTTGAAAACATGAAGAAAATTAAAATTTTTGAATAAATTTATAAATTATGAACATTTTTTGAATGTACGAACAAATTTTGAAAACTGTAAACATTTTTGAATTGTGAACAAATTTTGAAACATGTATAAATTTCAAATTCATGAACAAAATTCAAAAAATGCAAACTTTTTTCGAATATATGAACAAATTTTGAAACAGCGAACATTTTTCAAATTGCAAACAAATTTTTAAACTAGAACAAATTTCAAATTCTTGAACAAAATTTTAAAATCGTGATTTTTTTTTGAATTCCGAACAAATTTTGAAACCATATTTTTTTTATATTGTGAACAAATTTTAACACATGAATAAATTTCAAATTCATGAACAATAGTTGTGAACATTTTTCGAATCAGTGAACAAATTTTGAAAACCATGAACGTTTTTGAATTGTCAATTTTTTTGGAACATAAACAAATTTGAAATTCGTGAACAAAAATATAAAATTGTGAACATTTTTCGTTGAACTGCGAACATTTTTTGAATTGTGAACAAATTTAGGAATATGATGCAATTCCAAAATTCGTGAACAAAATTATAAAATTATGAACATTTTTCAAATTGTGAACAAGTATTAAAACCGTAAATTTTTTTGAATTGTGATTTTTTTTTGAAACCGTGAACATTTTTTAAATTATGCACAAACTTTGGATCCGTGAATTTTTTTTTGAATTGTGCACAAATTTTAAATTAATAAAAAATGAAATAGAAACAAAAAAACAGAAAAAGGAAAAATGAGAGAAAAGAAAAGAAAAAGGAAAAATAAAAAACAGAATAAAGAAAACAAAAGAAAAAACTAGAAAAGGGAAAATAAGAGAAAAGAAAAAAAAAGAAAATAGAAAAACGGACCAAAGAAAAAACCGATTCAAAGAACCATCTAGAAGTTTCCCAAAACCAGAAAAAACTAGCTGGGAACCTCTAGAAGGTTCCCAAAACCGGTGGCGTTCGAACAGTTTCACGGGCCGGCCCGTTGCGTCGCTGCTCGGACGCTCGCCTGTGCGAAGCGCCGGCAGTTTGACGCAACGAGCGGCAAATAGGATATTCCGCCAAACAGTGCATACATGCTATAGTCGCGAGCAAATTTGAGGAAACTCCCCAGGCCATGGCCCGGCCTGCCTGGGGCCTGGCGGTTACCGCTGATCGTGGCATGGCACCCAGCGTTCGAGTGTACGAGCCCAGTACCCTACTTGATTGCCCATGCAAGGCAGCGTGCAGCTAGTCAGGCCTGTCAGGCTCTCACATTCGCGGGGAACATATACAAGCTTCCAGCCGCGGGCTCCATGTTTTTGCCGATCCACGGATTAATTGCTTTGAAAAACATGCCTAATCCGCCGGATCGGAAACAATGCATGTACTAAGATACTCCCTTGGTATCGTCTTATATTTCGATACAGAGGGATTAATAACTAACTTATTAGATGCACAAAACAATATGCATTCTCGTGGTCAGTGCGTGTTGCTCCTTTTCTTTGGGTATGGTTTCAAATTCCATCCAGAGCACTTTGGACTTCTATTGTTTTTAGGCTACCGTATCATAGATTAGTAGTACCTTAGAAGACGGATGCGGATTTTTGGCTCCTAGGTACTCCATCCCTTATAGGAACATTAAATTCAAAAAAATACTAGGAAAATTCAAAAAAATCTGGGATTTTTGGGATATCAAACCTGAGTGCCTAATATACTCCCGTGCAAATTTCCGTGAAAAAATGACATTCTTGGTACTCTTGGTAAGAAGACAAAAAAAAATCCTATGTACGAAAAAACTGTTTGGGTGTAGGTCGGACTGTATTTTATTTGTCATGGATACATTTCTTCGTATTTTTTCCCGAAACTTGTACGGGAGTAAATTGGGCACCCGGGTTTGATATCTCAAGATTCTTTTTTTAATTTTTTCTGGTATTTTTTGAATTTGGTATTCATGTAGGGTGGAGCACCCAGGAGCTCCTATGCATTTTCCATGTTATTTATTGTCATGCAAGGCATATAATAATACAATATTATTATGATACAATATGTTGATATGATACTCAAACCTCTTTTTCTTCATTTAATTCTAAGCCACCTTGTCAAATCTGTCTATTACTAGTTGACATGCATAATAATAGCTATGATTCTTCCATTACGGGCAACCTTAAATGCCTTACTGTGACTACAACCAGTTCGCAAGAAAACACCTTGTATACAGTAATCCAAGCCCCTGAAATTTAAGGTACGCTGACATCGCAACCATGTGGATGTTTTTTTTTTCCTTCGGACCGGTTTTGGTCTTAATTGATGACATAAACACGCAGATCACACTGCGTGTTTATGTGAGATGGTTACAGAGTGCAACGGTTTGGTTCAACCAAATCAGCCACTTCTACAGATAGTGGCACTAGATATCCAAAACGAAGGCTGAGTTTGCCCATGCCAAGTAGGAGTAGAACAGAAAGACTGCATTTGAGGACCGAAGTTTCCTCACACGCAATCCGGCACCACCGCCCAGGAGGAGCTATCGCCCTCGGCCGTCGTACAATTCGCCGCGGCCCTGCTGAATGTGACTGGTACTCCAACCCTTGCCCCTTGTTTTTGGCAAGAAGTTCTGAGATAAAATTATGGGCTTGACTGCAAGTTATACCCCGCACACATACGTGATGAGCCCATCTTGTTTCTGATCGCTCTCATTCCCATCAGCAAAGGATCAAGATCCACACTTACTCTTCTCTCTCTTTCTAATGTACATCAGTCGGAGTCATCACGCTACTAGTCTTAATAAAAGATCTAGGTTGGGTGCTTGGGGATGCTCCTGGAAGCAATATATTTCTGTGTGCCAGCTAAGAGGCGTTAATAGGAGTTAATTCATTGAAAGCATTTTGCTCTTCCGTATCACACCTAAAAAATGGACAAGGATCACCTGCCGCACGGCAGCCTACCGTTCGCTCAGTGACACATGGGCCCTCCGGGAACCTGGACCACATGTCAGTGGCCCAATGGCACTGGCCGTACGTAAGAGGAGCCGGATCCCTAAAAAATATGTCGCAGCTAAGTTTACAAACATGCATTACTACTGCACGTACATACATTTCTTTTGGGGAATTTTGCACGTATATGACTTGTCCTTTCATACCCAAACAATAAGGAACAAAGATACTTGTGTTTAAAGTATATTATCTTTTACAAGAATAAACTTTTTTATTGACTAAAGAAGCTTTGTTTGTTTATATCATTGTATCAAACCAATACGACCAGACAATATATACTTCAATTTCTGCACTGTACAAATGAGGAGGAAAACAACAATATGGACCAAAGGAGTTCACAACAACAGCCCCAACACCGCCAACAAAAGAAAACTAGGGTTGTGGAGTGCCGCCGACATGAAGAAACTCCCCAGCCACCGATTCCACTTGTGTGCATGCTGCCATAACCATATGTCAACCTTCCAAACACTGAAGCAAAGACCAAGCATGCATTGAGGGGAGAAGATAAATTCTCGTTGAAGACTACCATCACGACCATCTGAGACCTTAGTGTTGTACTAATACCACACATCCAGTAATCCAACATATTTTCGATGTTGTGAGGTGGATATGAATTAGGCACCACCTCAATGATAGACGGTACAGATAGCAAACCAACCATCATAGAATAAAAGGTTAAGTCTGGTTCTTGTGATAGAATCACTATGTTTCACCAAAAGCGTTCTTTATGTTGAGGGATTTAAAATTTGCAAAGTTGCATGTTGATAATCATGTTGAATGGGATGGAAACAGGATGATGATCTCCTGGGGTTTTTGTTTGATGGTGTGTATATACAGCAAAAGGTCATACTATATTACCATACTAGTGTTCGGAAAAGTCACTCCACGCTTTTTTCAGAGAAAAATGTAAGGGATCTCCGGACAACCTCAATGATTAGTGTAGCAAACCACCATAGCTTTTCAACAACAAAAATCCAAAAACTTGGGTCACTCAAACCCAAACCTTTAGAGGTTGTATGAAACTAGAGGTTGTTAGCGGGTATTAGTATTGGTCAAGATCTTGTTACTTACTCGTTTGGTCTAGATTTGATGGAAGTGCTAACAAGGGGAGAAGAGTGTCACATGTTGCAGCTTGTTCGCTATGGAAGCATCACGAAAATGCACTTTTCCTCACATAATCTCAATTGTCTTGGTGTACACCCTTGCGTTCCCTCTCTATTTATGGTCTGGCACAGGATGGACAGGTGCAGAGTTAATGTGCCATCTATCTTTCATCGATTTAATGGAGGCGGCTAATGCAATTAGAACATGTTCGGATTTCCTTTCAACAGTCATATTACAAACATAGACCAGACGTTTTCTCTTTCTTTCAGGCTGTAAAAAAAGCTTCTGTTGTTTACAAATAGAAATTCAAGTCTACTCGTTTACAAGATTAAGAACATAAACAACCGTTTTCTCTTTCTTTTCATGGGCTTCAGGCTTTCAGCCAACGGCGATATGCCAGCATATTGGAGCTGAGCTTCATTCTGAGAATCCTATGGAGCAAACATCACCCTCACGAAGAACTGGCCATACTCAAAGATCGAGTCATCAGGAGAAACAACAGCTCCGACATGTTCATCTTGAAAAATCCAATGGAACTGCATTGAATTGTCCACTTTTAAAAGAACATCCAATTTTTCATTTGCTTTTACCGCCACAATATGCTGGAAGAGCTTTTCATTCCCTAAAAATTTGCCATTAAACATCACGACTCCATGATGAGGATAATCATCATATCCAGAGCTTTCCAGCACTGAACCTTACATGATGAGGGACACGTACCTGTCTTTTGGATCTAGGGTTCTTCCCTCCCTCCCCCCCGCCGCCGCCGGCCGTCCTAGGCCCCGCCACCGCCGCCGCCGGCCGTCCTAGGCCCCCCCTCCCCCCCTCTCTCCCCTTCCCCCGGATCCGCTCCACGCCGCCTCCCCAGGAGGTGGCCTGGGCGGCTCGAGCCCTACCCCCCTTCGGCCGCCCTCGACGCTCCTGTCCTCCCTGACGCTGACGGCGCCCAGCGCTGGCCGGGTGGTGTTGGCGGCGGCAAGGCCTGCCTATTCCAGCAGCTGCTGCTCCTGTCCGGGGCATGGGGCGGCGGTGCCCTCGATGACGGCCCGGCGTCCCAGCGGTGGTGGCGGCTCGCATGGTGGCGGTGCGGCCCCTTGGCGGCGAGACGGCGTGGTGGCGCGCCCCCGGCCCAGATCAGGGCCCGCGGGCCCCATCTGGATCCTAGCGGGCCGGCCCCCGGCGTGCCTTCGTCGTCGTCTGTGTGGTGAGGTGGTGGAGCAAAGACGGACCGGGGCAGCGACCTCGACGGCATGCTACCGCGACGCTGGAGGCGGAATTGTCCAGCCTCGAGGGCCCGGCCGGCTCCCGCTTTGGCGTCTGGTCGGCTACCGTCGTGGACGGTGGAGGTGGGGGCCTCCAGTATGCTCATGGTGCTGCTGCCCTAGTCCCGGCTCCCCTTCCTCGTTGTGCAGGCCATCTTCGTGGTGCCGTGGTGAGACAGCGTGGGAAGCTTCGTGTCCGTGTGCGCAGGGTGGTGGTTGGTTTGGTGGCGAGCTCCGGAGTGCCTGAGGGGGAGGATGGGATCGGGAGAAATCCCTGTTGGCTTGGCCGACACCGACGCGGTGGCGCCTGAGGGTGCCATCGGACCTTCCTGAAGGACGTCGGGGCTACCCTTCTTCTTTCCTCACTGTGTACCGGGGGAAACCCTTGGCAGCAGCATCGTCATCGTCGCGTCCCTTCTTGAAGGTGTTGATTGGTACCGGCGCTTCGGAGTCTCGGAGCTTGGGGGGCGATTTCCGGTGGATGCAGCGGTCGCGAGGCTTCGTCGTTTTTGTCGATCCGCCGTTATCGGCGTTCATTTGTTTCTTTTCTTTTGGGCGTGGTTGTGCTGCTTCCGCTCCAGCACCTAGCGTTGGTTGTATCGGATGTTTGCTTTGTAATACAAAGTGGGGGGGGGGGGGGGATACGCAACCTTACATGATGAGGATGGTCAACCTTTGCGTAGACTTGTATTACAGCCTCAACTCTTTCTGTAAGGACTTTATATTTTAGGTCCAAATTGCGATGATCACCAGAGATCCATTCTTAGAACATGAATCAAGTACTGCCCGAACATCGATCTCACCATATGAATAAAGTAGTTGCTTGTCATCTGATTCACCCCTTCCTTCTTTACCCAAAGATCAACTCCTACTCAAGCCTTATCCAATATATGCATTCCTCAACATGGGCTACAACGTGGTATGACAAAGGAATCCTACAATTTAACACATTGTTAGAGCTAATAAGTGATATCCACTTCCTCATACATTAGCATGTATCAACAGAACAAGCTCAGCAGGATATATATGCTCATGCTCATGCTCAACTTAGCTAATAATCACTCCATCTTGAGGGTTGCTGCATCCTTTTCTTTTTGCATTTGTTTCAGTATTAAGACATGCATGTGACTTCAATGCAGTTGTGCCCCTTTTACCCCTGCATTTATTTTGTCAGATCATCAACAATCATCTACCCCATGTCCCCCTACTATCCTGCTGGTTGGAGTTACAACTTAATGCCTATTCGTAGAGTGAATTGCAGAAAACATCGACATTGAAGGCTAGGGTTGCATAAACCACAATTTTATAGTTTTGTGTCAAAAACCACTAATTTTGAGGCTTTTTTTTTTGCAAAAAACACTAGTCAGTAGCTTATGCCGTTTTAAGCATGATTATGATAGGTGGGTCCCGCTGAACAGGGCGACGTGGCAAGATAGAACATATCACAAATAGACAAAATAGCATGGACTAAACAGTAAAAGGATCTAAGAGCATAAGGTTGGTGCTCTAAAAAAGGACAACATCTGGACTCAGCCACCCGTTGTCCAGCCGGCGAGTGTGGCCTCAGCGTGCATGTCTGGGAGGACGTGCTGCTCCTGGCGTCCACCCGCACGTCCGACGTCGTCATCAACGTGGCCCCAGAGGGGCGCATGTCCTTCGCCGCATACACGATAAAGCCGTCGCCGCGCCCGCAGGTGCGCAAGTATGGCAAGAACGGAGCTCGTCTCCTCCTCCTCTTTGCTCCCCGGCGTCCGCCCCGGCCTCCCACTCCTCGCTCCTCGGCCCACGTAGGCGTGGCGAGGGAGGGCGCCTCGCCGCAGCCGGAGTTCAAGCCGCCGCCCGATGCTCAGGCCGACACCGCCGCCCTTGCTGTTCACAAGGATGGCAATTTTACCCATGGGCATGGGTACCCGTGGGTACCCGACCCGAATGGGTAAGGTATGGGCATGGTTTTGTGCCCATGGGCAGCGCCCGAACCCGACCCGATTAATCGTGGGTAGGGCATGGGCATAATTCTTTACCCGCAGGTATACCCGAACCCGGCCCGATAGTCGGACAACCTTTCTTCCCTGCCCCATTAACTCTTTCCTTGTAGCCACGTAATCACCTTTGTTATCTAAAGAGTATAAGGAAATCAGATCAAAAATAAAGGAAAGGGAAATTACTCTGCCGTAAATTACTCTACCAGTCCGGAGTATATGCTACAACATGATTTTTCCATAGAATTGTTGACAAATTGACGCCCTCGTCTCCTCTTCTCCTGGTCGCCCTCCCAGAACCTTCCCTTTTCCTCCGAAACCTCCATCTATCCCAGGCTCCCAGCGATGAGCCATCTAAGTCGCCGTCCGTGGTGATCGCCCCTGCACGAGGCTGCGGGCGATGAGGTAGGCCACAGCGACGAGGCGGGCCGCGAGCCAGTACCATATGGCAGGGAGCAGGACCGCTCCGATGACCAGGCAAAACTACCGACGTTTAGGGTATGAATCTTACCTATTCGTACAAAATGAGTATGAACCGATTCAGTACTAGTGTAGATCGAATGGGTTCTTGTTCAGTACTAGAGTACGTCAAACTGATGGATATTCCTATACTAGTGTACGCACTACATGGATGTATTCGTGTGTGCACTATTGTGTTTGCCCGTTTAATTAGCAAGTTAATATCTATAAACTTCCAGTTAAGATTCTTCTGTTGCATGTTTTTGGTGCGAAGAATGCTAAGTAGTTACTGGTAACTCTGATTTTAAATATTGCTATTTAGGGATCACAATATTTCAAATTTTTTTACATTTTAAACATTTCGTACCTTGGTTCATTTTTACTGAAACTGAAGACTATCTTCTATAGAGTTCAGAAACTTGTTTGTATTCTTGTAAAAATAAAAAAAAATTGAATACGCAAAGCATGGCTGAACTACAAACATACTTTTATGATTTAAGATTCAAGTCACTGTTAAGAAATCACATAATTCTCATTGTTGGACCGGACGCTGTCGGATTCCTTAAACAGACTACAAATATCAACTTCCATGCACGACTTGGGAACCTGCACCTGCAGTTTCCATGGTCAGATGCATCATGCTTGGCATGAGTGAATGGTACCTCAGTCATGGGCCTCATGTGACCCTGAAGAATATAAGTAGATGAAATAAAGTGAAATTTATTTGGCTAGTCTCTATCAAGTTCATGCTATACTGACAATAAAATGCCATGACTGAATTTCAGTGCATAGTATCGTCCACTAAAATGCATTTTGAGCGAACTGTTAGCTTTGTCGATCAGGGTAGGTGCGACAGAATAGAGTCTCACAATTATCTTAGTCCATCATCATAACTTCTATACATATTAATATAATCTCTATATGCTTTCTGCTCTATGTAACAGTACGTGCATGCGTGAACAGTAGAAAAGGATTCCTATACTAGTGTACGCCAAACTGAATAATTTTCTTATACTAGTGTATGCAATACATGTATGTATTCGTGTGTGCACTATTGGGTTTTCCCGTTTGACTAATTAGTTAATATCAATAAACTTCCAGTTAAGATTCTTCTGTTGCATGTTTTTGGTGCAAAGAATGTTAATTAGTTACAGGTTATTCTCATTTTAAATATTGCTGTTCAGCGATCACAATATTTCCAATTTTTACATTTTAAAGATTCTGTACCTTGGTTCATTTTTACTGAAACTGTAGACTATCTTCTATACAGTTTAGAAACTTGGTTGTTTTGTATCATGTACAGTTTACAGGCTTCTCAAGATGAAGCACAAGTCTCAGCTGTTGCAAACATTGAAAATGTGAACTCAGCTAGTGCCCCAGCATCTGATGCTCAGGCCACTCCAATATCTGAAGCTGCTCCATCTCAAATTGCTACTGCTGGTACAACAAGCAAAGTTGGTAGTAAGAGGAAGCTCACATCAGCAGTATGGGATGAGATGGAAAAGAAACTTATTGATGGAGTATGGAAAGCTGAATGCAATTATTGTCACACAAAACTTAGTGCTCTTGGTACACATGGCACCAAACACTTGCATGCTCATTTGGCCTCTTGTCCTGCTAGGCATGTACCTATGGGTCCAAAGCAACAAAAATTAAAGTTGACAGCGGCTGAAGGTGGAAAAGTAAATGTTGAAAATTACACTTTTGATCAAGAGAAGGCTAGGAGAGAGCTTGCACTGATGATCTGCGAACATGAGTACCCTTTATCTATGGTGGATCACCATGGTTTTCGTAGGTTTTGTTCTTATTTGCAACCATTGTTCAAGATGGTGAGCAGAAATACTATTAGGAATGACATTGTAGCTATGCATTCTACTCAGAAGGAGAAGATGGTGAATTTTTTTACAAGCTTCAAACACCGAGTGGCTGTCACTACAGATTTGTGGACAGCAGGCTATCAAAAGAGAGGTTACATGGCTGTTACCGCACACTACATAGATGATTCTTGGAACCTGAAGAGCTTTCTTATAAGGTAAAATTCTAAATATTCCAGAATTTAAATTATTACCATGGTTATGTAGCCACTCATGATTTATTTATGTTTATGGTGTCAGGTTTGCTTATGTGCCATGCCCACATACAGCTGAGGTCATATGTGAAGCCTTGTATGAGTGTCTTGTTGAGTGGCACCTAGAGAGGAAGATTTCCACTGTCACATTGGACAACTGCACATCTAATGAGAAAGCTATGACCATATTGCCAGATAAGTTGGATACTAGCTCTCTTATGTTAGATGGCCAGTTTCTGCATATGCGTTGTGCTGCTCACATATTAAACCTGATTGTGAAAGATGGAATGAGTGTCTTAGAGGAAGGTGTAGAGAGAGTACGTGATAGTGTTGCATTTTGGTCGGCAACACCTAAAAGGCATGAAAAGTTTGAAAAGATGGCAAAAACATTGAACATAGAGTATAACACAAGGTTAAATCTTGACTGTAAGACTAGATGGAATTCAACTTACCTTATGATAAGCATTGCTCTACAATACATAGAGATATTTGAAAAATTGAAGGCACGTGAAAAGAAATTTGATTGCTGCCCAACCAAAGATGATTGGAAGTTTGCAAAGGAAATGTGTGATAGGTTGAAGCTCTTCTTTGATATCACTGAGTCATTTTCAGGAACTAAGTATGTAACAGCAAATCTCTTTTTCCCTAAAGTAGTTACCATTCGTTTGGCCATAAGGAAATGGGGTAAAAGTGAAAATGAGCTTATACAAAAAATGTCAGAGGAAATGAAGGATAAATTTGAGAAGTATTGGAAAGATATACATGGTCTTATGGCAGTTGCAACAGTCCTTGATCCAAGGTACAAACTTCATATTCTCAATGCTCTATATGGTCCTCTGTACGGAAGACATCATGCAGCCAAAGAAATAGAGAAAGTGAGGGGGTTAATGTTTGACTTGGTAAAGCAATACCAAGATAAAGCAGAATGTGAGGATACATGGGATGCTTCTGCTACTGCAATCCCATCTGGAGAAGAGGATGAAGCCATGAAACTCTTGGATCTTTATATGTCCAATCGTGTCGTTACACCTTCTTCTTCTTCTTTGTCCCATACAGAATTGGAATTGTATTTGGAAGAAGCTCCTCTGCCTAGAACACAAGACCTGGACATCATTGATTGTGGAAGGTTGGGGGCGTCAAGTATCCTACCTTACAAAAACTTGCTCGTGATATATTGCCTATTCCTATAACATCCGTTGCTTCAGAATGTGCATTCAGTACTAGTGGTAGAGTTCTTAGTGCACACCGTAGTAGACTTACTCCTAATGTGGCTGAAGCTCTCATGTGCATGCAAGCTTGGTCTCGTGCTGATCTATTAGGTACTCAATGTTTGAACTGCATCTTGTTCTTATTTTCGAAATACCTTGCTGTTTACATATTAATTGTTGGTTATTTCATCAGGTGGCTGGAATTCCACTCTCTTTGCAACATTTCAAAGTGTTCTTGAGGACAATGAAGAAGAGATGGTAACTACTTTTTTTGCAACCTTGTTGTTTGCACTTCAAGATTTTTCTCTTAAATTGTAAGATTATTGCTGCATAATTAAATCATGTTCTTTTGATCTATATCGTGTGAAGGATGAATCTACTTCAATTATCACTCAAGAATGAAGACTTGGAGCTACTGGTTGGCGGCTGCGATAGAAAGCACATTTGTTATTTAATAAAATCTGTTTCAAGATTTGGCGATGTACTTTTTTGTTTTACATAATTTTGCACTGCTATTATTGGCTACTCATGTAATAAGGATATTTACTGCTGCGTGTGATTGTCCGACCATTGGTTTTGCGAACACAGTCAGAATATTTACTTATGCGTGTGATTGTCATCAGTCAGCTTGTTAACTGTGAATTGAGATAATTAATTCTTTTTGTTATATTTTGTATTGGTGATGGCATAATATATGTATTATTGAGCTGCCCGATGGGTGCCCGATGGGTATGGGTACCCGATGGGTATGGGTATGGGCAGTGCTTTGTGCCCGTGGGCATGGGTATGGGTGTGGTTTTGTGCCCATCAGCAACATGGGCATGGGTATGGGATTGTTGTGCCCGCCCTATACCCTACCCATCGCCATCCTTAGCTGTTCACCTGCATCGGCGCCGACGAGGGTGACGAGGAGGCGTGACGGCGGCCCACGAAGGCATGGTGAGGGAGGGCGCCTCGCTGTGGCCAGAGCTCA
The DNA here is from genome assembly GCA_021605145.1 of Aegilops bicornis. Taxonomy (NCBI): domain Eukaryota; kingdom Viridiplantae; phylum Streptophyta; class Magnoliopsida; order Poales; family Poaceae; genus Aegilops; species Aegilops bicornis. Next base: position 46,896,273 of record CM038669.1, read on the forward strand.
ATCCACCACCCGATGCTCATGACGCCGCCGGAGCTCCATTGCCCCGCCGTCCAAACATCGTCGAATCCAAGCCGTCCTGCCCATCACCGACCGCGCCAGACCTCCCACCCGCCCTGCCGTGTGAGCAAGAAGCAACTGCACAGGCCGCGCAAGAAGGGAGGGAGTGGCGCCAAGCGCCCACCACGGGACCAGTGGGAGATGAAGTCATGAAGGACCCGATTGCTTTTTTTCCAGGGTATTTTTGCAAAAGAAAATCGTATCAGGATGTATTTGCCTTTTTGTATTTGCCTTTTTGTTTTGTCACGTCGCCCTATTCAGCGAGACCCATATATCATAATCATGCTTAAAACAGCGCAAGGTGCCGACTAGTTTTTTTTTGCAAAAAAAAAGCCACAAAATTAGTGGTTTTTGGTTCACACAATTGTAGAATTGTGGTTCCTACAATCCTAGCCTTCAATGTCGTTGTTTTCTGCAATTCACTTCCCATTTGTATGTAATAAAAAGGCGACAAAGAAATAGAGTAAGTGTATATATATATATATATATATATATTAAAGTGTATCAACAAGATGACCTATTTTGTCTGTTGATGGTAAAAGTTTTGAGATCTGATCTGATTAGTTAATGTGATCATCTAATGCTACAGAGCAATTACGAATAAATTAACCCGTCCTCACACATGTTTTAATAGATGCACGAGCAAAGGAGACAAATAAAAATTACCTAACTGACATAAATATCAGTGTTGAACATCAATCACTTCAGCAGCCAACCATCTCCTAAACAAAACAAGCATAACTCTCTTGGGAGGAAAGCAAGCCTTTATTACCTGCTTCTCGATCGTGACAGCATCATCCCTGGGACTGTTAAAGAGATACTCCCTCCGTCCCATAATGTAAGACGTTTTTTGATTCTAGTGTAGTGTCAAAAAACGTCTTACATTATGGGACAGAGGGAGTAGTTCGTATTAGGGAATAAGCCACAGTGAGCCCGGCCACTGTGCGTGTGTGCGCGAGCTGGTCGAGCCGGGTTCTAGTGGGTGGCCGTGTCGGGTCCGTGGGAAGTGTGGGTGTGCGTGCGTGCGTGCTTGGCATGGGGGTGTGCGTGCGTGTGCACCCGATACACCAAGGTAGGGCTAAGTCATTGGCGAACCCAGCAAGGCCAGCGTGGAGTCCTGGTGTGGGCTCGCTGCGTCGTGCGCATGCGTGTGCGTGTGCGTGTGATGGACGCGGCCAGAGCGGACCAGGTCGAGTAGGAGCGCGGGGTTTGTGTCCTAGCGCTGGCTTGATTATAAAGCCGCAGCGGTGATCGTTGTAATGGCGGCGATAGGCCGGAGTCTGAGCTCAGAAAAAAATTGCGCTATTGGAGCAGCGGGGCATTCGTGCGCTGGAACACCTCCCTGTCCACCCTTGCCCTGGTCATATATCTTCTTCCTCTGTTCGTTTGAGCGATCGTGCACAGAGAGAGAGAGAGAGTGAGTTAGGGGTAGACCCAACAATTGACATCAGAGCTTCGGAGAGATCCAGCGCACGGCCATGTTCATACTCGTATACGGCGCCGGTGGTGGGCTGCCTGTCCCTATGTTGACGCCGGCGAACTACACCGCCTGGGCGATCAAGGTGGAGGCGATCCTTGACGCCTAGGGGCTCTGGGAGGACGCCACTGCAGTCGAGGCGAAGAAGAACAAGACGGCGCAGGCTCTGCTGCTCGGCGCTCTATCGGAGGACATCTTGATGCAGGTAGGTCTCAAGGAAGACAATGGCGAAGGAGATTTGGGACAGCAGCATCAAGGTGCGGTTCGTCGGGGCTGGTCGCGTTAAGGTGGCTCGGCTCGCCACCCTCCGCGGTGAGTTCGACCGCTTGCGCATGGAGGGCGGCAAGGAGCTGGATGGGTACGCCAGGAAGATCGATCGGTGGCATGGCGGCGAGGTACACTAGCCTCGGCTCGACGCTCGGCGACGCTGCAATGGTCAAGAAGCTACTCGACATGATACCGAACCGCGTGTATGCTGCGGTGGCGGGCAACGAACAGTTCTGTGATGTGGAGACCATTGTGTTTGAGGAAGCGCGAGGCTCTGGCTGAAGGTGTTCGATGAGCGCATTCGGCGGCGCCTGCAGGACAGCGACGGGCGTGGTGGTGGCAACTAGCTGATGCTCACGACGCAGCAATGTTAAGCACGGCGACGTCAGTGCGGCGGCAGTTTCAACCGCAATGATGACGTACGGTGGCAGCAGCACACTGTCAGGCGAAGGGAAGCGACGCAGCCGCTGCTATAACTGCGGGGTGCGCGGCCACTTCTGGCGAGACTGCGCGAAGCCAAATAAGGTGGAGGAGGAGAAGGCGTTCCTCGCTGACATCGACGTCAAGGGGCCGGCCTTCCTGTAGTCGTGGCTTAGGGATATGAATGTTAGGGAATAAGCCATAATGAGCACGGCCAGTGTGCGTGTGTGCACGAGCTGGTCGGGTGCCCGTTGGTGCCGCATCGGGTCCGCGGCAAGTGTTTGTGTGCTTCACACGCGAGTGTGCGTGTGTGTGTGTGTGCACCCAACACGCCAAGGTAGGGCTAGGTCGTTCGCGAACCCGGCAGGGTAAGCGTGGAGTTGTGGTGTGGGCTTGCGCACATGCCGGTGCGCGTGGTGGACGCGGCCAAAGCGGACCAGAATGTGTGCCCGGTCGAGTAGGAGCATGGGGGTCGTGTCCTAGCGCTAGCGCTTGCTCGAGTATAAAGCCGCCGCGGTGATCGTTGTAACGGCGACAGGCCGGAGTTTGAGCTGAGAAAAAAAATGCACTGTTCAAGCAGCGGGGCGTCCGTGCGCCAGAAAATCTCCCTGTCCACCCTCTTCCTGATCATCTTCTTTCTCCGTTCGTTTGAGCGATCGTGCACAAAGAGAAGGAGAGCTAGTCCAGAGAGAGAGAGAGAGAGAATTAGGGGTAGACCCAACAGTTCCGTCGCTTGTCCAAGTAGTCCCGAATGGCAAATATTCCATAGACATTAATGGGATAGGAGGATCCAAAGATTGACAGACTCATGTAGAAGAATTTTAGCATATTGCTTGGTGTGCGATATCCAAGAGTTGATGGGGATGAAATTATTTACAGAGAACAAAAGCAAGTTATTACTTAGTGAAAACAAAAGAATACATAGATATCACAATTCACAACGTACGGCGGATGAATTACTTACTAGGAATGAACTAACGGCAAATGGCACACACTTACTGGTAGAATTGTCATGGGTCCTGTAGACACGGTGGTGGCAGGAGTTGCACCCAAGGATGCATGCATAAAGCAGTTGCGTCAGGGAACAACTGTGATGGGATAAGGGGGGAAGGAGTATCATCTTCATCTCCCAAGGCCATAATCCCGTACGTTGTACAGCTTCGTATGTTGTTTAATATAATCCGTTGGGCGTACCTATCTACCCATATCTTTCGTCATCGCTTTCCTCCCGTCCTGGTGGGAACATGAGGTCCAAGGCGATTTCACATGGACCTGAATCTGCTGCGCAGTTATTTACAATAGATAGATGATGATTGATCAACAGCTAACCGATATGTATGTGTTGAATATGAAGAAAGGAAGATTTTCCGTAAAGCTTCGTGGGCATGATCCGAAAATACACAACATGTGCTCCAAACAATAGAAGCCTACAACGTCACTTGCTACCTACAGATTTCTCTCAAAGAAAATTTCTTCTTTTTTTCACGAATACGCAAAGCTTGCGTATCTTTTCATTGATAGAAGGAAATAGAATGAGTACAATAAAGGGTACAACACATGACATAAACGCACGAAGGCATGAGCATAGCACCGGACAAGGGATGCTCGGCCCGAACAGAAGAAAAACACAACTAAACCAACCAAGCCTAGAACTAGAGAGGCAGGCCAAAGCAGCATGACATCGAACATCCCCAAATCCAACATCGAGGACACCGCGAGCAAGTAAGATGGCGCCTTCCGAAAGGGGAACGACATCGTGACGCCGCCGCCATCCGATCCGAAGAACCGGACCTAGGGTTTCCCCCAATGCTCGAAGAGGGGCACGGATAAAGGCCATGGCAACGCCTCCAAGAAGGGATACGACACCCGTGAGTGCCGTCGCTGCCAGCATGGGCAAGCCAAGCAAGGAGATTTCTCCTGGCCTGAGTCCAAGCAATCTCATAGCCGCCAGATCAAGATCCAGAGATGAAGAAGTCAGCCCGTCGGACGATAGCCACTATAGAAGGGGGTGGGGCTGCACCTGCCGCCGCCAAGCTTTGGATCCGACATGACTGTAGGTGGACGGGGTCGGGAAGGCAGCGGGGTAGAGAGCCAACACGGAGAATCAGGTGGTGACCGACCCCGCCGACAGGCCAAGAACTGAAAGGGAACGCGGTGCCGAGCTGTCGAAGGCGGAGCCGCCAAAGCACCGGCGAGCCAAAGCTGGAGAGGACGCAGCAAATGGGACGCCGGGGCCGGCCGCAACCGAACCGGCAGAGACGCCCGCAAGCCACGAACACTGGAGAACGCAGGTCCATGGCCACCGGGGCCGGAGCGGTGCCGGCAAGGATCCACGCAAAGCTTCGACCTTCTGCCCACATGTCGCCACACGCAGGCGACGCGGGGGACGAGCGGGGTGTGCCGGATGAAGAAGAATCAAAGGATTTGCTTTTCTACCTGATCGCTAGCAAAGGGTGCCACAAGAAGCTCGCGTAGTCACGATTGTAGCCACGCAATGTTAATTTCCTCTTCCTCCTGAACGCGTCCCGGAGGACGGACTCGGATCGAGCAGAGCGCCATATTTCCTGCCGCGTCAACAATGAGATGCCGAGGTCTTCTTTTCTCAACAGTGCCATACTTTTATCCTACAGAATATGCAAAAGGTGCAGATTGGGTATTCGAACCCTTCCTTGACCAGTTGTTATGGATGGCCTGTACTACCACGACCACCAGGGTGGGTGGGACTTGGGACATCATCTGCAAAAGCACACCGTGGAGTGCAGTACGATCGCTGTCGTGTGGACCTCTACGCCCACATGTCATCGGCGCCATTGCACCATGCACTAGTGAAGAGATCTCCTCCCCTTACCACAACACCACCACTAGTTTCTTGTTCTATGAGAGTTGCCATGGCCATTTAACATTACACGGACGTTTGTTTATATTCAAAAGTTTTGATACATGTGTTTATAGTGGGTGGCGAGATATAAGCGACTAACGGACGGTAAGCAAATTTGTCATCCAGTAACCAAATCCTTGGGCGCCACGTGCACGCGCGGCCAGATAAGTACTCTTTCCGTTTCAAAATAGATGACTCTATCTTTTTTTAGATGCAGATGACTCTACTTTATACTAAGTTAGTAGTACAAAATAGAGTCATCTATTTTGAAACGAAAAGAGTACCTGACAAAGGCCGGACTTTGGAGGCAAGCGGGACTACTAAAAGAAGACGTGGAAGCCTTGTTTGGGGAGGTGGGCGATGGCGTGAGAGTAGTTTAGTTGCTTTGTACCGGTGGAGTTGGATCTCGTGTAACTTCTAACATGTACTCACTGTTAAACAGCCGATATACATCAACGTGGATAACAAGTTAGCTAGTTAGAATCCTAGTTTGCTTGATGCGCACACATGTATTCTGTTGTGATCTTCCCAGATCAATCTGTAACAACTTGACCTTGTATTCTCTGCATATAAATAGATGACCGTGGCCCATCGGTTTTTTTGATGTGTGCCGAACTGCAACTTCTCTCGTTTCACACTCACCAACGTGAAGGGGTTCTATACCCATCTTCTTCTTTAATATGTATATAGTATGCACACTTGTGCCTATTCGAAAAAAACAGAAAGATGTACCTGCTGACCTCTTTACACCGCAGCACGTGCTTGTGGCGATCCAGTAGACCATGTAGTATTGTGACGGTGAACCCATGGAGTCAATCTGTACTTTATTATTAGAGTAAAATGCATCGGAAGTCACTGTTTTTGCTCCATCTGCTCACTTCGGTCACCGTACTTAGGGATACATGCAATACGGTCACTATATACGACAAGACATGATTATACGGTCACTGTAGCACATATTGAGCTCGTACACCGCCCCTTTTGACCAATGGACCGCGCCAGGTGGCACGGAGCGGCCGTCCGCGCGACCATTTTGCACAAAACCCCCCGTGTCATTGGAAATGGATCATATCCCCTTGCCTGTTCGTCTTCGTTACCACCGAAGCAGAGGAAGCGGCGCAGAAGAGAGGGAGGCGATCGTCGCAGCGCACCGGCTCATCGGCATCGGACGCGCCGGCGAGGGTGGAGACGCGCGGTTCGTCAACCCCTGTTCGTCGGGGGTGTGCATAGGCGTGGCGGCGATGGCACCGATTAAATCGCCTGACGGCGCCGCCCAATCTGATAAGTCCCAAAATTTCCCCTTTCTTCTTGGATTTTGGGTTGTTAATCTCCAATATCTCGTCTGGGCATAAGAAATCTTGATTGGTTCTAGGGTTCCTCGCATTGGAGTCCATATTTTCGTGAGGCAAGGGTTTTCTTGGCTGGATTTGGGGGTTCAGAGTAGGGTTTTATGTTTGTTCTTGATTGTGACAAATTTGTACCTATTTGGATCGAGTAGGGCTTGGACATCATCAATTTTGGGTTAGTTGCATAGGACCGGCCAGACCGGACTTGATTCCGCTTAGGGTTTAGTGCTCTGATTTGGGGGTTTAAGGGTGTAAAGGTGGTGACTTGTCGATGTTTCTGATCCTTGTGTAAATGTTTTATTTTTACAAGGCACACGGAGCAAAAAAATTTCAGTTCAGATCAACCATGGAGGATATTTCCTTGGCCGTGGTAGCAACCGTTCTTATGTGAATGCTCATGTTGACTGGTATGATGAACTTGATGAAGTGACATGGTCTCCACTTGTGGTTGAGAACATAGTGGAAGAGATTGGGTGGGAAATGGCAGGCAGATTGAAAGTGTACTACCTGATTCCTATCTGTCAATCACGCAAAATGGATTGAGAGAGATCAGAGGAGATGCAGACACTGATCAGATGCTGACATTTTTGTCTCTTGGTCATAACTCTTTCAGTCTATATTTGGACCATGACAACAGCTTGGATTCCAACCGTACTGAGGATGATGTGGTGAATTTCCCAATAACTCACCTGCCTCCAGTATTCAGTCCTAGAAGAGCATGTAACAATGAGCCAGATAGATCAGAAGGAGCACAACCTATTCCTATACAGGTGGTCTACCCAGACAGTTCAGCAGATGATGGTAGCAACTATGTGTTTGCAAAGAGGAACTGCTCTGTTGTCAATGATGAAGATGCAAATATGGAAGATGCAGAGACTGTTGTCATTCAAGAAGAGGCAGGAGAAGCAGAACCTGAGATGGAACAACCACAACATGAGGCAGAACAACCACAACAGGAGGCGTAACAACCACAACATCAAAGTGTAAGAGAAAGAGGAGGAAGTTGTGACCAGGAGAACAAGAAGGCAAAGTGCAATTCTTATGCAATGGCGTAAGAAGAAGAAGATACAGATGATGACAATGATTCAGATGATTCAGATTTTGATCCCGGTGCCGTAGTAGATAGTGATTATGACTTGTATTATGGTGTTTATTATCTATATGCAGACAATGTAGACATGGATGAACCTGAAGACAAACAAGTGAGAGGGAAACAGTCAGTTAAAGATAGTGCAAAAGAAAAGGATTCAGATAAAGGAAAAGATAAAGTTGGAGACAAAGGCAAAGAGAAGCAAGAGGATGAACTATATGAGTCTGAAGGTGATGATCTATGGCCACCAGATGAAGATGATGAAGAGTTGTACATGAAGTTCAAGTCATTTAGGGAAGAGGACCTACACTGTCCTAAATTTCATGTTGGCCAAGTTTTCCAAACAGTTGAGCTACTGAGGACAGCCATAAAAGAGTATTGCTGCAAGAATAGAGTGGATGTTAAGTTGCCTGTGAATGATAGAAAAAGATTGAAGGCCAAATGTGATGATGACTGTACTTGGTATATGTGGGCCTCTTATGATAGTAGAACCAAGTGCTTTATGGTCAAGAAGTATGTCAGTGAACACACCTGCACAAAGAAGTGGAAGATCAAGGCTTTCACTGCTCCATTCATTGCCCAAAAGTATTTGGAGAGCTTCAAAGCTGACCATGATATGAACTTGAGAAACTTCTCCAGGGTTGTGCAGAAGGAGTGGCACATGACCCCAACAAGGACCAAATTGCAGAGGGCTAGGAGGCTGGCTATGAAGATCATACATGGTGATGAGAAAGGGCAATACAAATTGCTGTGGGACTATGGCAATGAGATCAGAAGGAGTAACCCAGGCAGCTCTTTCTTTGTGGCACTTGATGAACAAGCAAGGTTAAATAAGGCATATATGTGTCTGGATGCTTGCAAGAGAGGGTTCCTTCAGGGGTGTAGGCCTATCATATTTCTAGATGGGTGCCACATTAAGACAAGGTATAGAGGGCAGTTGCTATGTCCGTAGGAATAGATCCAAACAATTGTATTTTTCCAATTGCAATAGCTATTGTTGAAGTGGAGGACAAACCCAACTGGTGTTGGTTCTTGGAGAGATTGAAATATGATCTGGCAATCATCAACACTGCCCCATGGTCAATTATGAGTGACAAACAGAAGGGACTAATCAATGCTGTGGATGAGGTGTTTCCAGAATCAGAACATAGATTACGTGTGAGGCACATGTGGCGAGAACTTTCAAAGCTACACAAAGGTGATGCACTAAAGAATCAGTTGTGAAAGATTGCTAGAAGCACCACATCAACTAAATATGAGCAATATATGAATGAGATGAAGGAGTTGAGTATGGATGCATACACTTGGTTGCATGAACTGGAGCCACAAACATGGGTCAGAGCTTTTCAAAGTGATTTACCAAAGTGTGATATCCTACTTAATAACATTTGTGAGGTCTTCAACAAGTAAGAGAACTTCTTACTCATGTTCTTACTCATGTTCTTACTCATGTTCTTAGATATATACTAGAGGCAAGGGAGCTTCCTGTGTTATCCATGTTAGAAAGGATCAAAGGTCAATTGATGACAAGGCACTATACCAAACTGCAAGAGGTGAGAAGATGACAGAAACATCTGCCCCAAGATCAAGAAACTAGTGGAGTAACTGTTATAGTGGGCAAGTACATGCTATTTGCATGGGGCAGGAGATGGTGTGTTTCAGGTTGGAGACAGAGGAACAGACTACATTGTGGACTGGCATAATAGTGAATGCAAATGCAAGAGATGGGAGAAGAGTGGGGTCCCCGTGTACATGCCATAGCTTGTGCAAGACATGAAAGAGTTGATCCTTTACAACTAGTGAATGGATGCTACTCAGTTGAGATGTTCAAGAAAGCCTACATAAACATCATATACCCTTGCAAAGACAGGACAGAGTGGGAGAAGATGAATGGCCCTCCACTTGAGCCCCCACTTTATGAAAAACAAGTAGGCGCACCTAGCACAAGGTAAGGAAAGCCCCGTGGAGAGGTGGTTTGCAGCAGTGGTGGAAAGAAATTGTCTAGGCATGGTGTGATCATCCATTGCGATTCTTGTGGTGAGGCAGATCATAACAAGAAGGGTTGCCCACACTTCAAGGCAGGCTGCCTCCTCCACACATGCAAGCAAATCATGGGGAGCAAGCAAATCCAAATCAACAAGCAAATCCAACTCAAGAAGCCAATCCAAGCCAAGAAGCCAATCCAAATGAAGAAGCCAATCCAAATGAAGAAGCCAATCCAACTCAAGAAGCCAATCCTAGTCAACAAGCAAATGCCCAGGTCTTAATTTTATTTCCTGGTTACTCTTATGGGTTAACAACAAGTGCATGCAGTCAAAAGTAGCTAACTTGGATAACTTACTGTTGTATTAACAGGAGGAGAACTCCACAGAAAACAATGTAGTTATTGAAGATCTTATGGTGGTTCTCTTGATGCAGCAGGTAAGGCTCACTAGTGTCCAAAGTGGCATTCATTGATATTGTTTGTTTTAACAGGAGGAGAACTCCACGTAAAACAATGTAGTTATTCACAATGTTGTTTGTTTTAACTTCATGCAGAGGCCGATTCAAAGAGTGGCTCAGGCAAGGCCTGTTCCAGAGTCCACATTCATCTCAGCTTGTACAAGTTTTGATGAACCAATCACAGCCAAGCTCTAGCATAAACACCATTCAGCAAGGAGAGTTAGCTAAGAAGTTGCTAGCATTGAAGAGGCAGAGGGACAAGGAAGTGGAGGACAAAAAACAAGCTCTGCTTGCAGCAAGGAGAGAAGAACAGCAGAAGAAAGCAGAAGATATTGCAAGGAAAAGGCATGAGCAAGCTGAGAAGAAGGCATTAGTTGCAGCAAGGAAGAGGCAGGCAGCAGCTCAAGAAAGGGAGAAGAGGAGAGAAGAAGCTGACCTAAATAAGAAGGCAGCACAAGAGACAAAGAAGATAATTGCAGAGACAATGAAGGCCATTTCAGCTGAGAACAAAGAAAATCAGGAAGCTAAAAAGAAGGCTGAGAAGGAAGCAGTAGCTGCAAAGAAACTTGCAGAGAGGCAGTGCTGCTGCCTGAGAGAGGTCGATAGACAAAGGCTGCCTTTGCACAGAGAGAGGCTGATAGACAAGCTGCTGCTGCAGAGAGAGAAGCAGAAAGACTAGCTGCTGCTGCAGAAAGAGAAGCTGCAAAGAAGGAGGAGATGAGAAGAACAGATGTTGCTGCTGGTAAGAGAAAGGTTCAGGAAGACCAAGTGCTGCCTAACAAAGCCAAGAGAACATCTATGTTTGATGTTTTCAGGTGATCATACCAATGCTGGGCTTTTGTGACACTCAGGATGTACTCTTCTATCTTTATGTCAAACTTGCAATGTTGTCTTTTGGTCACTCAGGATGTAACATTTGATCCATACTGATGTCAGTTTGTGAGTTTGGAACAAATGTTGATCATGAATTACACTTTCTTGGTCATCATTGTGCAATGAGCTTCTTTGAACAACACTAGTTTTAGCAACTTAATATTTGCTGATGAGTACACTTTCTTGGTCATGTCATCATCAAGCACAACAACCACACTCTACCCAGCAATATTGAATGTTAACTAACAGCCATCATTTAACTTTCAAATGAACAGCAATCAGTTAAGACAAAAGTTAACACAAGTCACAAATCATTACCAGCTTCCTTTCAAAGCCACTACATCATCCCCAAAAAGAGGTTTGACCAAACCATTACATACTGACGAAAAGAGTTTTGCAACCTACATAACAACTACATTACATCGACCAAGCCTCGAGTCACATTATTTCTTGAAGGGAGATACCAAACATGACACACAGCAATAAGAATGATCCCATCATTGCCTTCAAAACCAGAAGCATCTCTCTACCTAAACATAAAAGAGCATCTGCACTGCTTTGCTTGGTCATGGGACTGCTCAAGGCCTCTGTCATATATCCCAGCTGCAATGCTCGCAAGCCTAGCCCTTTCTTCCCTTTCTCAAGGAGCTGTTCCTCCTATCCTCTGCAGCGCCAATTGCATCCACTGCTTCATTCCCATTGAGGAAACGATGCTCAACAAGATACACAATATACTCCAACTCCCAGTGCCAGAAACCACAAGGACCCTAGGTACACCACGAAAAAGAAAAACTTAAGCACACCAACAGATCCAACAATAACACAACATGAGGATGAAGATCTTACATTGATGCACTTGTAGAACACCCAACCCTCATGCTTGTACGTGTTCGACAGTAGAACTTCACCTGCAATGCGGCAATGAGGGCATCGGATGAGAGGGACCTCCACAGCCTGGCCGCCGAGAGATGACATCGCCGAGCTCACGGACATGGCGGCCGCGGCGGCGGCGGTGGGCAACTAACGTGGCGGCGGCGGCGGCCGGAGACGGGGAGGGCGAAAGAGAGCAGGGGAGCTAGGGATTTGGAGAAGGGAGGGAACAGAGAGCGGTGGAGAAGGGGAGGGGATAAAAGGGGCGGTGTACGAGCCATATGACGTTTTTGCACAATCCCCCCCGCATGCAAGTGGGCCATATGACGTGGAGTGTGCGGACTGGTCAAAAGGGGCGGTGTACGAGCTCAATACGTGCTACAGTGACCGTATAATCACGTCTTGTCGTATATAGTGACCGTATTGCATGTATCCCTAAGTACGGTGACCGAAGTGAGCAGATGGAGCAAAAACAGTGACTTCCGATGCATTTTACTCATTATTATTAGGGAAAGATGGGATAGAGGGAGTACATGTTGGACATGCAGCCTAAGTAGATCTCTTGCAGCTACAGAACAGGCAATCAACTACTGACAGAGTCCATCTGCTTGAGCGACCGCATCAGTTCAATGTTCTTTCGTCTCACACTTGCGGTGAAACAGTTGAGCAAATTATCCCGATTTACCCGGAGAACCCAAGCTTCAAAATACAAAATAAAAGCTGAAAGAGTTCACTGGTCATAAACTCATAAGCTTAACCAGCTATGTGCATTGTTGGATACAGAGGTCGGAGGGTACATCCTCTTGTTGAATAATAAATAAAGGAAAAAAAATGTCAAGATACGTAGTAATGAACGAAGAAAGATACCAGAACAAAATTTGAAAAATTCAAGAAGAGGAATATGCTGTGGCAGTTTGATCAACAAGAAGACAGACTGATCGATCAGGCTTGCGACCATAATCCAACTACTAACTCTCATTGAGTGTCCCTCTCGGCTGCCATAATAACTTGTCAACCTGTCAGAAGGTCACCGCAGGCTCAGGTTCAGACCAACCAAAGACTCTCCAAGAGGTGTAGAGTGCTGGGTGGTTCGGAACTTTGCAAAAAGTTTATCCACGTAATTTTTTCACGAAAAGAGCCGTATCAACTCTGAACATCGACCTGCTTCAGTTTGTCGTCTGTGCAATAGTAGGACAGACCTTGTCATATTTCTAATCAGTAACCAAAAAAAAAATAAATTGTCGCACGGTTTTCTAATCTCATTTGTTTCCTTGTAACCAACACAAAAGTATCCAAGATTACACAAATACATCAACAGGATCTTATATTTACATAAGCATCTACAACTACAAGCAAGCATTCAGTAATACTGTATATCAGAGTGGTTCAACTACAAGCATCTACTTGGACAAGGAACGGATTAAGGGACTTGAACTATAGGAAGATGAGTAGCCATTTTTTAAATAATGATTGAGAACAATGATGGATTTATGCAAATATCACCTGTCCAATAAGATAAAATTAGGAAAATATGTTGGGACACAAACTAAAAAAACTTAGTGCAAACATATGACTTAAAAGAGGTTCGGGATTTGCCATGAAAGTATAGATCATACCTGCAACCATAATCCACTTCTCATTAATTACCTCACTAAATTGTAACAAAACCTGCAAACATGTAGGAAATTAGAGACTCTGACCAACCAAGGCCAGGAGGTATAAAATACTGTGGTAAAATCCAAAACATGGATAACTGAATGTGCGGGGAAACTACGTCACAGGTGCACTGGAAACTTTTTAACAGTTCGTCCACTTGTGTTTCAGAAGAGCAATGTGCTGACAGTCAATGAACACTAGTAGCAGAACCATATTAATTCTGAACATTGATCGATGCTACAATCCACGATGATAATACCAACTTGATGTAATTAAGCAACGCTACAGTGTTAAACTCAGCATACTAGTACTTCATATAATTCCAGCATATACAAAACGACCACCACATACACTCCTGTAACTGGATCGATACAACCTGTGCATGGCCCAGAGGCTAGAAGCGTAACCAAAGATTATGCATACTTACTCTTCACTGGTCACCCTTACCAAGAACCTGGCATATTACACCTGCAACATTCAACTGAACATCTTTGCGGTGCTGTGTTATGATGTAGCCAACTCGACGTGGACTGGCGCCAAATTTCTCGAACCAGTCAAGCTCCGGTTGCTGCTAGGCTTCTTCAGTGGCAGAGCCACATCCTTGTCCTTGACATCCTGCAGCTGTTCTAAGATATGGGAGCTTGCAATATGAATGTATAACAATTATGCAGTGCCTAGATCATTAAATGTTGTTTCACTACAGTACAGGCAACAACTTGTGATGCTAACCTGTCTTAAGTGAGAGCATTCAGAACCTAGTACAAGAAATAGTCTAGCAAATTATCAGATTAGTGGGAGAGGCCGAAAGCTACAAAATTAAACTAATCAGGCTTGCGAACATATTCCAAAATTAAAACTAATCAGGCTTGTAAACTTGTTGGAGACATGCAAAATGCTGGGCGGTTCCGGAAGTTTCAGGACATTGGAAACTGAAAAAAAAACTGGGGCCGCACACAAGAAATCTCTGAGAACTTTGTTTAAATAAAGGTTTAGTTTGCCTCAACAAAAAAGTTAATTTTGTTCAGGAAAGGGGCCATATCAACTCTGAACATCGATCTGCTTCAGTTTGTGTTTTGTGCAAAAACACAGCACAGTGAACAGAATCTGCATCTAGAAGAAGAATTGGAGCCATGCTCTAAACATAACCACTACACATCATAATTTATGCCAGGTTACACACACACACACACACAAAAAAAAACTCACCCTTAACACTGCTGCAACTGTATCCAGAGAACACGTGCACAAAATACTGCACAAGCACAAAAGATTCAGACTTGTGCAGACTGCAATGCTGTGTCTCCAGCGCATATGTGTAAGGCTCTCTGTTGATATGTCCTTTCTTCTCCCCTGCTCATGTTGTTCCTTGTAATGCTTGGTACATTTATGTCTCTGAAATTCAAAGTTACCGAGAATGAAAAAAAAACAGTTTTGCAGTAATTTGCAGAGAAACAAATCCTTGAAAGGGAAAGAAGATAAACATGTAAGAATGCAAATACACCACCGTTGTAAATGTCGTGCTGCAGTCCTTGAAGTGGCATTTTGTTAACTGGGCTCTAGTTCACTCACTGAATTCACTAGACAGGGTTCAGGAAATACGGTGGATTCAGGTTACAAGCTTATACAAGCACAATTGTGCGGAACAGAAGAATCAAGAATTGGGGGGTTAATTAGGGTTGAGAGCCTAGATAAACTATGAGCCATGATTGATCTTCGATGACTTTCCTCCTGGCACTGTGAGCTTCTTAAACCGTCCTTATCAAATGACCCAGTCGTCTCCACTTACTAGCTTGTTCGGTTTACGTGGTCGGTTGCTTGTGCGACGGCCCACCACTTGTGTGGGCCTGGGCTCTTCATGGGCTTCTGGTCCACCGGCAGGAGAGGTGCTGACACAATTAATCCTATTGGTGGAAAGCTACAAAATGGCAAGCGGTTGGTGTGTGTCTGATAAACTTCTGAAAGAGAAAGGCATGGGTACAGGAGGTAAACTATGTGGTATGGGATGGCTGCTTTGTGTTTACCTCGACGTGAGCACTGGATCCCTCATGAATCTTCCTTTTATTCTTTGAAGAAAACTCCTCGCGGCACCCAGTGAATCTCCGTGCGAAACGTTTCTTCTGCTCATGGACTTCCCTAAAAGGCTTGGCTAAATTGTTCTTACTGTCATAGCTCATGGTGCAACCATTTACATGGCTCTGGCACGCAAAGGGCCTCTGCAACATTTTAAAAGGATATACATATATATGATCAATCGTAATCCCATATCCAAAGTAAAGTTCACTTTGAAATAATACAAGTGAAGTTACACGCTTACATTTACATAAGGTTATTATTCTTGACAAACTTTAAATAATAGATGTACATAAGATTGTAGGCTTTAAAGCTGACCAAGCTCTTCTTTAACAAGTGTACTTTTTGTTATGACAATTATGACACTATTTGAACAATATTGATAGTTTGTTTCACAGTTGATATTTTTCTAAACAAATATGATGGAGAACAGAACTGTAAAGAGATACAAATGACACCAATGTGGAGGCTGTAGCCCATGGATTTCGAGTCGCTCGACTAGTCGATGACTAGTCTATGAGTCGCAAAAATATGGTCGACTCAGCTTAGTGTCGACTCGCGCCTCTGAGTCACGACTAGTCACAACGCAGGCTCGACTTCTTCCGAGTCGCTGCCCCAGAGCGACTCGCATATGAGTTGCGACTCGAAAACCATGCTGTAGCCTCTAGAAATCGGCATGTGACCTCGGGATTGAAGAAAGCAGGGAGAGGACAGAGCATAATACAAAAATACAAACGAGAACAAGAAAAGTAAATATGAAATACCAAAACGAGTAAAAAGAGGGCTGTTTGATTGATCCCATAAAAATCAGATGAATATTATGTGAAATTTATAGAAGAACAAAAATGCTAGTGTTTCATTGGCCACATATATCAGTGGCTATATATGTTCAATTGTATTGATTAACAAAATTTCAGTTGTTACGAAATTTTATGTTAAATATTATGCTTTTCATATAATTTCCCAAAAACTATTAGAATTTTATAGGTTCTCCACTGGCTATAATCAAAGCAACCAAAAAATATTCAAAATGTAACCAGTGAGGATATTATAATTATGTTTTTGGCTCACTTATAATCACTTTTTTGGTAAAAAATAGAAATACATATATAAAAAGTTATATCTAAGAGAATAATGATGTTGCACGTGCAGTTGTGTGTGCCAATGTGCTAGTAATACCTTTTGCATTGGAGATGAAATGGCGTTACTCCTAGCTTCTCAACTTTTATTGTGTAACAAGGCCAAGTGGCACTCTACAGTAACCTTCCCACCGCAGATTGTATTCTTCTCCAAGGTGTTATTATCATCATAGAGCACTTCACTCATTTTGTCGGCGCAACTGACTTCTATGTTAGCCTTATCACTATTCTGTTGCTCCAACATTTCAGTATCTTCTCTAGTATTCTTTGTCAGGTTGTCGGTTTCAGATTTATCTTGTAGAATATCCCCGTCACAGCTTTCAGAAGGGAAAACACCAGCCGTTTGCAGAGTCAGTTCATCATGACACGGATCCTTTTCCATTGGCTGAATCCTAGCACTACCACCATGCAGATCTTGACTTGATTTCTCACCAATATCATGTTGCTCTGAACTTAAAGGAGTCTGGCTGATGTGTACTTCTGCAGTACGAAACAATGTTATATACTTGAATCTATTTCAGGCACAACACAAACATAAGGAACATCTAATATATGTTCTCTTTCCCTCATCACAAATAAAATAAAATAAGGAACATCCACCCCATTTCCCCCCTTCCATCTTATCCTTTCTCCATCCTACATTGGAGACAAGGTTGGGACCCGACGGTGATGAGACTGACAAATTGCTGGAAGTGAAATTGCAATTTGAAATTGAAGGATTTAGTGAATACTTTTGTTCATAACTGGGACAGATATCAGATTGTATGTTATGGCCGGTTTAGCTAGGCCCACCGGGCAATCTTAGCCCACAAGTTATCTTAGGTTAATTCTTATACAAGTTATCTTAGATTAATTCTTATGCAAGTTATCTAGGTTATAAATATAGGCTGTACGACTCTTTTTGGAATTAAGCAATAAGAAGATTATTATCTCTATTGCCCGGCTCCCAGAGGAGCCGGAACCCTAGCCGCCTCTAACCCTAGCCGCCGCCGCCATCCTCCTCCTACGCGACGGCGCCCAGCCTCTGGCGCGCCCGCTCATCGCCTCGCCCTACTCCATCCTTCTCCTACAACCTACGGAGCAGGTCCGGTAGCACTAGTGCAGAACCGGCCTTTAGTGCCGATTCGTAACGGCCTTTAGTGCCGGTTTGGCAACCGGCACTAAAGAGTGGGGACTAAAGGTCCCCCCTTTAGTACCGGTTCGTCATGAACCGGCGCTAAAGTGTTACCACATGGCACGAGCCAGGCCCGGGTGCATGTAGGACATTAGTACCGGTTGGTAACACCAACCGGTACTAAATGTTTGGGGGTTGGCTTTATTTTCCATTTAATTCTTTTTTGTTTGCTGGTATTTCACGATACTACAAATTGTACACATTATGCATATATATATATAGATTTTCTAGTACGTCGACACGCATATAATATATATATATATATATATATATATATATATATATATATATATATATATATATCATCGAATGTCTCACAACCAACACCACTAACTATTCACACATACACATGTATATACATATACAATTTCTCCTACATGTTGCCTTGGTGCCTACGGAGCACGATGACAAGTGGTTCATGCGGGCGGTAGCGGGTAATAGTATTCTCCTTTGGGATCTATGACCTGGTCGAGCAAAAATCCGGCTATTTCCTCTTGAAGTGCTAGTATGCGGTCCGCACCTCTCTGAACTGTTAAGAAGGAGATCAATATGTATGTGTATTAGTTCTGTGACAAGATATCGATAATGGTGTGAATAGTATTCTGACAAACATACGCAGTCCTGTCTTTGAGATCTGCTCCTTTCGGACACTGAAAGGATCGATATAGTTGACTAGAGGGGGGGGGGGGTTAATAGGCAACTAACAATTTTTAGCTTTTGTTTATCAAATTAAACTTTGCATCAAAGTAGGTTGTCTAGAAATGCAACTAGGTGAGCAACCTATATGATGCCACAACAACAAGCACACAAGCAAGCAAAGGATATAACACAAATAAGCTTGCACAAGTGAAGGCACGAGATAACCAAGAGTGGAGCCGGTGGAGACGAGGATGTGTTACCGAAGTTCCTTCCTTTTAAAGGGAAGTACGTCTCCATTAGAGCGGTGTGGAGGCACAATGCTCCCCAAGAAGCCACTAGGGCCACTGTATTCTCCTCACGCCCTCGCACAATGCAAGATGCCGTGATTCCACTATTGGTGCCCTTGAAGGCGGCAACCAAACCTTTACAAACAAGGTTGGGGCAATCTCCACAACTTAATTGGAGGCTCCCAACAACACCACGAAGCTTCACCACAATGGGTTATGGCTTCACGGTGACCTCAACCGTCTATGGTGCTCAAACACCCAAGAGTAACAAGATCCGCTAGGGATTAGTGGGGGAATCAAATTTCTCTTGGTGGAAGTGTAGATCGGGGCCTTCTCAACCAATCCCGAGCAAATCAACAAGTTTGATTGGCTAGGGAGAGAGATCGGTGGAGCTTGGAGCAACAATGGAGCTTTTGGGGGAAGAGGTAGGTCAACTTTGGAGAAGAAGACCCACTTATATAGTGGGGGGAACAAACCAACCGTTACCTCCCCACCAGCCCCGTAGAGAGCGGTACTACCGCTAGGCGTGATACTACCGCTTATCAGCCTAAGCGGTACTACCGCTCCTCCTCATGTATACTACTGGGGCGGTACTACCGCCGATCTGCCGCAGCCGGTACCGTAAAGTCCGACATGAAAACGGGCCTTGAATCGAGGCGGCACTAGCACGAAAACCGCAGCGGTACTACGGTTTGGGGCTACTGCGGCACTACCGAGGAGCGGTATCGCCACTTATAGCACCCAAGCGGTACTACCACTCCAGCCAGCGGTACTACCGCTCGAGACTGCAGGCACAAGAGGGACAAGAACGCAGGCTCTCCATTGAAGGGAAAGGCTGGAAGGTGTGCAAGGGATGTGTACGTGATGATTCCACCCTAGCCTTTCCAAAGCGGACCCCCTCTTGATAGTACGATGACCTCTACGAAACTAGTCCACCAAAACTAAATCGAAAAGGCTACACCATCTTCGCTTCAAACTCCAAGGGGAGGAAATCGTCTCGTGCCAAAGGACGGATCTCTGAAAAGCTCGGTGCACACGATTAGTCTCATGAAAGCATTGCCATCAATCACCAAAACATCTTAGGGCTACAGATGCCCTTACAATCTCCCCTTTTGGTGGATTGATGACAATACGGGATTTGGTACCTAAACGAAGAAAGATCTGAGAACCTAAGCAAACCCCACATCTCTAAAATAGAGACGGGCTCCCCCTAGATGTGTGCCATCAAGATGAGTGCTTTGGACTGCACGACACACATACTAGGATCAACACTCCCCCTGTATTTTAGAGATCAACAAACTAAGCACGATCCATGAGAGCAGGATATATGAATAACATAATAAGCATGCAACTACTCATAAGATGCCGAATGACTGGAACTTAGGTCACACTGACACAAAACCAAACAAAGCAAAAGACGAGCAACCACAACGAAACCAAAGAGACCACAAAGACACACACGCAACTCAACGACACAAATCCCTAGACTCTCTCCCCCTTTGGCATCGAGACACCAAAAGGGGCAAAGAGCGAACCTACCGCTCCAGGTGAGAGCAACTGAATATCTCGAACATCAGACGTCTGCACCATCATCCTCAGTCGGAAATTGCTCAGCATCTGAATCAGTCCATGGACAGTGCTGCTGGACCCACTCCTCCTCCTCAGTGATCTGACCCTCAGAGCCGCTGGTGAAAGTAGCACCCAACTGACGCATAAGCTCCTTGTGGCGGCCCCTTGCCTTCTTCTCAGCCACATGAGTCATGAACTGACCGTGAGACTCCATACAGAAAAGCTTCTTCATCTTGAGCTTGAGTTTCTTTGCCCAAGAGGGCTCTGCCTCAGAAGGCTCAGTGTCAAGGTCATCACCAGCATCAGCCTAGTCCTCGGTCTCCATGGCAGCAGCAGAAGATGGAACACCAGTTTGGGGAATGGAGGTACCCCAATTATCCTTCTTCCTCAGACACTTGATCTCATGAGATACCAACTCTCCAGTTTCCAGTGACTCCTCGGGATAGGTGTGTCTCCAGGCCTTCTCAATGAGCAACATGATGAACGGAGATAGATCGGACACTTGCGCTCAGACACAACAGTAAGGAGCTCAGACCACATCACATGAGAGATATCCAAGGTCTCACCAGTGTTTGCCTCCTTCTCATGCTGGCAGAAGAGAAGCATGTCCACAAGATAGGAATGAACCTGATCCAGATTCCCAATACGAGGGAATAGAGTCTCGCGGAACACATGGTGAAGGATGTCCAGAAAGGCAGGCAGCTCATAGGTTGTAGTCTCAGGATTAACCTTCTTAATGCAATAGGGCCATAGAGCTTGCTTGTGAGTGGAGGTAGCATTTTGGTGAGGACGAAACCCGACTGGAGACTCAAGCCCTTGATCTTCCATCTCAAGCAACTCCATGAAAGCCTTCCACTTGACAACTAGCAGCTTCCCATTCGTCATCCAAGTCAGAGTCCTGTTCTCATCAGTTCCTAGATGGACAGTGGCATAGAACTGAGCCACCAAGTCAGCATCAAAGTCCTTGTTGAACTGCATGATTCTAAGGATGTTCAGCTGAGAGCACATCTGGAGGGATGCACCAAAGTACTCAGGGTCCTGTTCCATTGCATCCGTGTTGATGGAGTGAACATTGACAAAGAGGTTCTTCTTAGACTTGATCACTTCAAAGTAGGTGGAATACTGAAAGCGGTTCCAGAACGGACGATTGACAAAGGTGGGGTCTTGGTCTTCAAGATAAGGATTGCGGCGACGCCTGTCCCAGAATTCCTTGGAAGACATCTCAGTCACTCTCTTCCCACGAGAATTTGGTGCATTGGCAGGCATCTTGGTCTTGTGAGAGGGGATTGGTGCTTGAAGAAGCACCCATGGTGATGGTGGAGCATTGGAGGAACCACCGGCAGACTCAAGTCTTGATGGCGCTTTGACGTGGAATGCCCGGGGTTGACACAGCGGGCTTGCTGCTCAGGATGTTCATCACCTAGAACCAAACACAAGGACACACGAACAACCAGAAAGAATGATCAAAACCAACAAACAAACCGAACAAGAATCAATATGTGGTAGGATATGATGGAAATGGGCATCAGGCGGTAGTACCGCGACCCTCCGCGGTAGTACCGCTCGAGGCGAGGAACAACAGTTCCCTACTACCGTGGAAAGATCCGGCACTACCGGAGATGCCAAATTCAAAAATGAACCTACCAAACATCAATCCAAAGAGTCTAGTTGCCTTCTCCAACCTACTCAAGCTTAGTTTTAGCCAAAAAACTAGCGATGCAACCACTATTGCCTCTAAACACTAGATCTGAAATCTAGACGAGAAGAGAAGAGGAACAAAGGCAATACCAGCATCCATGGCAAGAGGACGAGGTGGGGATCGATTCCACCGAAGGAAATGGAGAGGGACGGCCCGGAGACGGAGGGCCGCCGGAGCCCTCTCATGGCGAGATGGCGCTGGAGAGAGGAAGAGGAGCAGGGGAACGAAGCAAATGGGTATGGGGGGAGAAAAACCACCCCTGCCCACGACTTAACCCCCTGGACCCGTCCCCTAGCGGTAGTACCACGGTAGTACCGCTTAACAAGGTAAGCGGTAGTACTGCGCCACCAGCGGTAGTACCGCCCAGCGCACATCAAAACTGGACTTAAAAAACGCACGGGAAAAAGGACAAAGCGGGACAAACCGAAAACCAAGAACCCACAAGGAAAACTAGCAAGAGGACAGAAAGAGCACCCCTTCAAGAGAGGGGCGGTGGCCGAGGCCACCTATGTTTGAGTCAAAAGGTATGGCACATGAAGACTTTAACCTTGGGCCCATGACCAAAACTCGTCTTTGAAGCACAAGTACCATAAAAAATGGCTAATGTGAAAGAGTTGATCGATTTATGCATAATGGGGGGAGGGAGAGTTCATTGAGAGAACAACACTCCCCCTATGTCCATGCCTACACCTAAACAAGATAACAAGTTGAGTATGGTGGGGTGTGCAAGGGTTCAAGAAACATTTCTCAAATCAATGATATTTAGCTCATGCCTTAACTCGCGAAATCTTGCTTCATCCAAGGGCTTCGTGAAAATATCTGCAAGGTTATCATGAGCGTTGACATACTTGAGCTCGATCTCCCTCGCCTAATATGATCCGGATGAAATGATACGAATCTCAATATGCTTCGTCTTGAAGTGTTGCCTTTGGGTTGAGAGAAATCTTGATGGCACTTTCATTGTCACACCAAAGAGGCACTTTGTCAAAAATGACACCGTACTCCTTTAAAATTTGTCTCATCCAAAGGAGTTGTGCACAACAACTACCGGCCGCCACATATTCCGCTTCGGTGGACGAGAGAGACAAACAACTTTGATTCTTGGAAGACCAACTCACCAAAGAGCAACCAAGAAATTGGCAGCCTCCGGAAGTTGACTTCCTGTCCACTTTGTCTCCCGCCCAATCGGAATCCGTATATCCTTCAAGCTTGAAATTTGCTCCTCTTGGGTACCATAGGCCAAAGTTTGGGGTATGAGCTAAATATCGAAAGATTCATTTGACTGCCACATAGTGGCTTTCCTTTGGTGCGGCTTGAAACCGTGCACATATTCCCACACTCAACATGATAACCAGTCTAGATGCACAAAGGTAAAGCAGGGAGCCAATCATGGAGCGATATAACTTTTGATCCACCACTTTACCATTGGGATCAATGTCAAGTTGGCACTTGGTAGGCATTGGAGTAGTAGCCGGCTTGACATCACTTAGCTTGAATCTCTTTAGCATGTCTTGAGTGTATTTGGCTTGGTTGATGAAGGTACCTTCTCTTCTTTGCTTGATATCAAAACCAAGGAAGAACTTCAACTCTCCCATCGAAGACATCTTGAACTTGGAGGTCATGAGAGCGGAAAATTCCTCATTGAAAGCTTTGTTAGGGGAACCAAAGATAATATCATCAACATATAGTTGGCATACAAACAACTCCCCTTTGACCTTCTTAGTAAAAAGAGTGGGGCCGATTAGCCCAACTTCAAATCCACAATCTTGTAACAACTTCGGTAAGGTGGTCATACCATGCGTGGGGCTTGTTTAAGGCCATAGAGTGCCTTGTCGAGTTGATACACATGATCGGGAAAGTAGGGATCCTCGAACCCGGGGGGTTGCTTGACGTATACCAACTCATTAATAGGACCATTAAGGAGCGCACTTTTAACATCCATTTGTTGCAACTTAAAGTTGTGATGAGAAGCATATGCAATCAACAAACGAATGGATTCAAGACGAGCAACGGGAGCAAAGGTTTCACCGTATTCGATACCCTCGACTTGGGAGTAGCCTTGTGCTACCAATCTTGCCTTGTTGCGAACGATGTTCCCATGAGCATCTTGCTTGTTCTTGAAAATCCACTTGGTTCCAATGACATTGTGGTTCCCCGTTGGCCTTGGCACCAATCTCCACACCTTGTTGTACTCGAAGTTAATGAGTTCTTCATGCATGGCATTGAGCCAATCCGGATCTTGAGCGCCTCGTAGACCTTTTGGGGTTCCACACAAGAGAAAGCATGATGTTCACAATAGTTTGCTAATTGTCTACGAGTGCTTACCCCTTTCTTAGGATTCCAACCACATTCTCCATGAGATGACCTTTGGTGGTGAGCTTGGAAGCAATCTTGGCACGACGCTCCAATTCCTCCTCGGAAGTGAGACTAGGAGGGGTAACTTGATCATCTTGAGCGCCGTCTTGAGCTTGCTCTAGATCTTGAGCTTGCTCATGATCTTGGACTTGCTCGAGGGGAAGAACTTGACCTTGGGCATCATTTGGTGGTTCACCACCATCTTGAGGTTGATCTTGCCCTTGATCTTGTTCACAAGGTTGAGGGCCTTCACTTTGTTCTTGAAAGCGTGTGGGCCTTGGATTGGTGATGGCTCCACTTGAGTGGAGCATTGTCCTTCTCCTTCGCCACAAGGGGTTCCTCAATGGGTAGGATAAAATCAACACCCATTCTTCTTATGGCTTGAGAAGGAATTTCATCACCTACATCACAAGTGCCACTTTGCTCCACTTGGGAGCCGTTATTCTCATCAAACTCCACGTTACATGTCTCCTCAATAAGTCCCTGGATTTATTGAGGACAAGGTAAGCATGTGAATTTGTAGCATAACCAACAAATATACCCTCATAAGCTCTAGCCTCAAACTTAGACAACCGAACACCTTTCTTGAGAATGAAACACTTACACCCGAACACCCGAAAGTACTTGAGGTTGGGCTTGTTACCGGTGAGTATTTCATATGGAGTCTTGTTCAAGCCCTTCTGGAGGTAGAGCCGATTGGATGCATGACATGCGGTGTTGATGGCTTCGGCCCAAAAGTTGTATGGAGACTTGAACTCCGCCATCATGGTCCTTGCCGCATCCATTAACATCCGGTTCTTCCTCTCCGCAACACCGTTTTGTTGAGGGGTGTAGGGTGCAGAATATTGATGCTTGATCCCCTCATCACTAAGAAACTCATCCAAGGTGTAGTTCTTGAACTCGGTGCCGTTTTCACTTCTTATTGTCAAGATCTTTGTATTGTGTTGACGTTGTGCTTCATTAGCAAAGTCAATGATGGTTTGTTGGGTCTCGCTCTTCCTCTTGAAGAAATACACCCAAGTATATCTTGAGTAGTCATCCACAATCACCAAGCAATACTTCCTACCCCCAAGACTATCAAATGATGGAGGCCCAAAGAGATCCAAGTGAAGGAGCTCCAAAGGCCTCTTCGAGTAAATGATAGTCGTGGGAGGGTGAGCCTTCTCACGAAGCTTTCCTTCAATACAAGCACTGCAAGCACGATCTTTAGCAAAACTAACATTCGTTAGTCCAAGGACATGGTCCCCCTTGAGAAGACTTTGCAAAGATCTCATATTGACATGGGCTAAACGGCGATGCCAAAGCCATCCCACGTCAACTTTAGCCATTAGGCATGCCGCGGTCTTAGTGGGTCGCTCCAAAAAGTTTATCACATATAGACCGTTCTCGACATGCCCAACAAAGGCTACTTTAAGAGTCTTGCTCCACAAGAGGGCCACGGTATCAATATCAAAGAAAGTGGCAAAGCCCATGATTGCAAGTTGAAGAACGGAAAGTAAACTGTATGCAAGGGACTCAACAAGCATGACCTTCTCGATCGTGAGATCATGAGAAATGACAACCTTGCCAAGTCCCAATGACTTAGAAAATGAGGCATCACCCCACTCGACGTTGGTGGGCATGGATGGAATCTTGTGAACGTCCACCACCAAGTCCTTGCTTCCGGTCATATGATTTGTAGCTCCACTATCGAGCAACCATGATCCCCACCGAAGCAAACACCTACAAGAGATCAATGCTTGGATTTAGGTACCCATTTTGTAATGGGTCCTTTGATGTTAGAGACAAGGGTCTTAGGAACCCAAATAGACCATTCAATGTACTCACAAAGAGAACCAGCAAATTTGGCATAGACATGCCCATCACTATGCACTGACACAACACGTAAGAAGGGTTAAAGTCGCCGGTTTGGTTGGAAGGGGTGGCATTGCCCTTCTTGACATTACCACCCTTCTCATTGTTATTCTTCTCCTTGGGAGCACCCTCTCCTTCCTTCACGAACGTTTGCTTGAGAGGAGGACGTCGTTTGGTCGTGTCATTCTTCTTCTTGTTCTTGGGCTTGGGTGCGAACCCAATCCCTTCCTTCGCAACCACTTCCTTTTGATTACTCAAAAGATCGTTGAGGTTCTTCTCACCTTGTATGCACGACACAAGGCCTTTCTCAAGTTGCTTCTTCAACATAGCATTCTCCTCAATAAGGTGCTCATGCTCACAACAAGGGTTAGTAGCATTTGCATTATCAATTAAAACCATATGAGGAAAGGCGGCTTTCTCCTTGGTTAGCTTTACTTGGAGTTGATCATGAGACTCTTTGAGGTTAGCATGAACGCCCTTCAAGACTTTGTGAGCCTTGTCGAGAATGTCAAACTCCTCTTTGAGTCTAGCAAGATCAACCCCAAGCTTTGCCTTCTCGGAGTTTAGCACATGAGAAACAACAAGAGCATGATCAAGATCTTTCTTTAGTTTAGCATAATCATCGTTGTATGACTCCTCAAGAGCCAAACGAAGACCACACTCTTCCTCAAGAGCATTGGAAAGATCCGAAATCTCATCGGCATAGTCATGACTATGCCCCTCCATCTTAGAGATGGTATCTTCGTGAGCCTCGATCACGTCATTGGCTTCACCAAGTTGTTCCAAGAGAGCAACGAAGTGCTTCTTGGATTTGCCCTTGAGTTTACCCATAAAGGCCTCAAACTCATTCTCCTCCACATTAGTTCCTCATGTTCATCAATGCTATCCGTCGAAGAAGAATGATTGATGATGGTAGTTTTGATGTTGGGGGTTACCTTGTTGGTGGCTTTAGCCATGAGGCACTTGGCGGCGATGCTCTCATTGGGTGAGTCGAAGAGAGATACCCGTGGAGTCATCGCAATGGCAACGGAGGCCATGGCAACCGTCTCACCATCTTCAGCATCGTCATCATCCTCGTTGTATTCTTCTTGTACCACCAAAGCCTTGTGAGGAGTCTTCTTGGTGAAGTTGCTCTTGTTGGGGAAAGACTTGGCCTTGTCCTTACGGATGAGCTTGCCACCATTGTCTTCCCTCTTCTCATACGGGCACTCCGCAACAAAATGACTCACATTGCCACAATTGAAACAAGTCCTCACTCGTTGCTTGCCCTTTGCGCCACTTGAATTGTTCTTGTTGAAGTTGGGCCTTGAGTTCTTCTTGCTCCAAAATTGCCTTGAAGCAAGTGCCATGTGTTCATGATAGGCATACTTCGTATCTTCGAGATTGCTCTCCTCTTCTTCCTCCTCTTCCTCTTCTTCGACATGGACCTTGGCCTTCAATGCAAGGTTGGGCTTCTTTGCTCTCTGGGAGCGAAGCACCGCGTGTCGGCGGTCTTGTCCAATATGCTCATAGCCACAAACTCATCCAACACATCAATTGAGGACAAGGTGTGGAAGTCCGGCCTTTGACGAATGACGGAGGACATGGCCTTGTGGTAGGGCATCATTGCCTTGAGGAATTTGCGCTTGATCCATTTGTCATCCGTGTCCTTGCTTCCATGATCCCGAAGAGAGACGGCGAGCTTGGTAACTCTCCGATAAAGTTCACGAGGTTCTTCATCTTCTTTCATTGCAAACTCATCAGCTTCATCTTGAACCACTTCATAATTGGAACGTTGAATGCTTGCGCTTCCCCGATAGTGGGAAACCACTTTGAGCCAAGCATCTTTGGCCAATGAGTAGGGCCGGAGACGCGGGAGGTCTTCGGGAAGGATTGCTTCTTTGATGATGAACAGAGCATTCTCGTTAAATTGATCATCCAAGGCTTCTCTAGGAGTGAAGTTCCTCTGATCTTGTAGATAAAAACCTTCTTCAATGATTCTCCAAAGGTTAGTGTTCACATGATTTAAATGACGCTTAAAACGATAGACCCAAGAATCAAAATCCTCCTTTTTATCAATCTTGGGGGGAGGACCGGCATGATTCAAATGAGTAGAAGGAATCGGTCCACCATAAACGGGTGTAGGTTGCACATGGGCAAAGATGCCAGTGCCATTCTTACCACTAGATGAAGGAGCTTTCTCACTAGTAGCTTCCCCCTTGTCGGGGTTAGCATCCGTCCCCGTGTTGGCGGGATCACCCACTTTCACGGGTGCGGTGGAAAGTTTAAGCCCTTCTAAGAATTCCTTAAACATGTCCTTGACCTCGGTCGTCATGGAGGTTTTCAATGTGTCCAACGCCACATTGAATTCCTCACGTGAGATCGAGTTACCCCCATCTCCGTGAAGCGATATTGGATTCGAACCGGAGTGCTCTCCCACATCGTCTTCGACGTCAACCATACTCTTCGGACGGTAAAGTCCTTAAAAAGAGATGAGGCTCTGATACCAATTGAAAGGATCAATATAGTTGACTAGAGGGGGGGGGGGTGAATAGGCAACTAACAATTTTTAGCTTTTGTTTATCAAATTAAACTTTGCATCAAAGTAGGTTGTCTAGAAATGCAACTATGTGAGCAACCTATATGATGCCACAACAACAAGCACACAAGCAAGCAAAGGATATAACACAAATAAGCTTGCACAAGTAAAGGCACGAGATAACCAAGAGTGGAGCCGGTGGAGGCGAGGATGTGTTACGAAGTTCCTTCCTTTTAAAGGGAAGTACGTCTCCGTTAGAGTGGTGTGGAGGCACAATGCTCCCCAAGAAGCCACTAGGGCCACCGTATTCTCCTCACGCCCTCGCACAATGCAAGATGCCGTGATTCCACTATTGGTGCCCTTGAAGGCGGCAACCGAACCTTTACAAACAAGGTTGGGGCAATCTCCACAACTTAATTGGAGGATCCCAACAATACCACGAAGCTTCACCACAATGGATTATGGTTTCACGGTGACCTCAACCGTCTAGGGTGCTCAAACACCCAAGAGTAACAAGATCCGCTAGGGATTAGTGGGGGAATCAAATTTCTCTTGGTGGAAGTATAGATCGGGGCCTTCTCAACCAATCCCGAGCAAATCAACAAGTTTGATTGGCTCTGAGGAGAGAGACCGGGCGAAAATGGAGCTTGGAGCAACAATGAAGCTTTTGGGGGAAGAGGTAGGTCAACTTTGGAGAAGAAGACCCACTTATATAGTGGGGGGAACAAACCAACCGTTACCTCCCCACCAGCCCCGCAGAGAGCGGTACTACCGCTAGGCCTGCGGTACTACCGCTTATCAGCCTAACTGGTACTACCGCTCCTCCCCGCGGTACTACCGCTCGGGGGCGCTACTACCGCCAGTCCTGCGCGGCCGGTACCGTAAAGTCCGACACTAAAAAAGGGCCTTCGAATCGAGGTGGCACTAGCACGAAACCGCAGCGGTACTACGGCTGGGGCTACAAGCGGTACTACTGCTGAGGCTGATCTTGCCGCTTATAGCACCTAAGCGGTACTACCGCTCCAGCCATGATACTACCGCTCGAGACGAAACAGGCACAAGAGGGACAAGAACGAGCTCTCCATTGAAGGGGAAAGGCTAGGAAGGTGTGCAAGGGATGTGTACGTGATGATTCCACCCTAGGCTTTCCAAAGCGGACCCCCTCTTGATAGTACGGTGACCTCTACGAAACTAGTCCACCAAAACTAAATCGAAAAGGCTACACCATCTTCGCTTCGAACTCCGAGGGGAGGAAATCGTCTCGTGCCAAAGGACGGATCTCTGAAAAGCTCAGTGCACACGATTAGTCCGCAAAAGCATTGTCATCAATCACCAAAACATCTTAGGGCTACAGATGCCCTTACAGACGCCATCATGCGAATGTTCTTGCAAACGTAGAATGCATACAGATCATTCCCCGACACACCTTGAGGCCTTTACGAGAATGGAATTGAATCAGATAATGATTAATCAAGCATGATAATTAATTAATGATATTGAAACAAGATTTAAAGAGATGGTAGCTAGCTAGTACTAATTAATTACTTACCTTTGGTCGATGCCAAAACAACTTTTTTGGCCATTTGCCCGAGTCACCTTGATGAACTTTGCCCAAGCCCTGCCCTTACCGATAAAGAAAATTAATAAAGGGGTTATTAAATAGTTCATATCAAGAAATGACGAACTAATAATAGGCCGAGATATAGTTAATAATGATTGAAATTACCTGTTGACTATCCCTTCATGATGGTGTAGTCTTTATCTTCTTTAAGTAGTGAGTCGATGCTTCAAGCTGTTGCTTTGTCAACTTTAATGACTAACAAGATCCGATGGAAACTGCATGCGCTGCGTTTGCATGTCTTAATTAAGCAGGCATGTG
The DNA here is from genome assembly GCA_021605145.1 of Aegilops bicornis. Classification (NCBI taxonomy): domain Eukaryota; kingdom Viridiplantae; phylum Streptophyta; class Magnoliopsida; order Poales; family Poaceae; genus Aegilops; species Aegilops bicornis. The sequence goes on from CM038669.1 coordinate 46,926,832, forward strand.
CATAAAATTAATCAAATATCGTAAACTGTATACACTTAATTATTAACATCTAGCTAGCTAGTAAGCAAAAACAAAATTTGTATTAACTCACAGGAATTTGTAAGGAAGTAGTATATCTTCATTGGTATTGAGGCGCTTCAAGAACTCTAGCATGCTTTCCTCTACACTTGCTTGAGAAGTTGGAAGATTCCATGTGTACTCATTAATGGTATTTGGGTCAATGAACCCAATGCCATAGCGTCCAGATTTTTTCATTTCATACATCTTCATCCCGCATATAATACCACAGAAAAGAATATATAGTGAGGATAATTACATGTAATGATTGATAAAAAATTACAGAAAGAAATCACTTACAGACAATAGCAACTGACGATAGATTTGTCGAGTGTGTCTTGATTGTATGACTAAAATAGTTCTGAATACTCAACGCACATAGCTTTCTCATGGAAGTAATGCTCCTTCTTGACATTCACCATGAGGGACTCTCGATTGGAAATCTTGGTAATGTTCATGTACCATTGATGCAATTCATACATTCTCGTTGGGAGGTTCTTGACCTTGTCTAGCTCGACCAAAGGTTGGCCCCGGACATATTTCCGTTTTATTTCCTCCTCTCTAAGCGGAGACATGGGCTCAATTTCGAGGAATTGTCCAATAGAGATCTTGAGCATTTCAGCCTGCATTATATGCTCCTCCATTATTACCACATCGCCTAGCTGGGGAACATTAACGGTTTGCCCACAATAATATTGGGTGCGCGGCCTCCTCTCATGTGTTGTTGGCACAACAAGAGGGGGGGATAGATTGCGCCGCCTGTTCTCCCAGCCGGGAACGGTTTTCCCGCATTTTTTGCCCGCCGCTTGTTGGCTCGAGCTCGAGCTCACTTCCTTCTTTAGCCATTCTCGATTTAGTTTCCTGATTTGGCGCTCATAGTCCGAGTCAACAGGCTTGGGAGCTGGTTCTCTAGCCATACGAATGAAGTGGTCAATCGTTTTCTCAGGCACTTTCTCCTTTGGCGGCGGTGCCGGTTTGATCCAAAATGGGCGTCCATTTCGCCTGCACTATGGCTGCGTTTTGCTCCTCGGTCATGTCGTAAGGCCTCACGAGGAAGAGGAGCGAGCTTGGACCATATTTATATCGCTTGTCTCACTTTGTACTTCTTGAACTACCTCGACTCGTACCGCTCGCACCATAGCTGCGGCGTGTCTCTTCTGCGATTCTTTGAGGCAGCGGAGGCAGGTGGCGTGGCTGAGTTGGAGGCGGGAGAAGTGGCACGATGATGTCTTGGGACTTGAAGCAGCAGGTGTGGCGACACGGTGCCGGACTTGAAACCGGAGAAGTGGCATGACGTTGTGCGGACTTGAAACCGGAGGAGTCAGCTCAGCGTTCGGGGACTTGGAGGAGGTGGCGGACTTGAGGAGGATTCGGCTCACGCGTTCGTGGACTTGGATGGCGGAGTCTGGCCGACTCGATGGCGGACTTCGAGGAGGAGTCGGCAGACGGCAGCGGTGTCGGTGGACTTGAAAGATGATGCAATCCTTTCTCCATAGGATGATACGATGTATGGCCTCTCCGGTGTGCGCTCGTCTTCACCTCCGGGAATGTCAAGGCTGTAGCCCGAATATGGGTCCACCACTTCATCAACCAAGACACGAGCATAGCCCTCTGGAATCGGGATGCAATGGATGGTTGCTTCGGGGTAATTGTAAAAATAACGCCGTCGCCACCTTCATGGATATGTTCTTCATTTTGGAGTGTAGCTCACAGTTAGTGTTCTCTATGATGTCATCCACGAGGTATGTATCCAGCGGTGTCGCCTGGGGGCAGAACCAACGCTGCTTCTCGGCATGGATGGGGCGGTGCTATCTAATGCCGGACGATCATCGCTTCTTTGTTGCCGCTCTGAGACCCCCTTTCACAGCTAAGTGAGTCGATCTGCTGTTGCTGCTGGAATTTGTGTGCCAAGTCCGCGTGCCTTGCTTCTAGGCCTTGAAGGCGTTATGTGTCCTGCTTCCTCTGCTCCTCCTCCAGCGTCCTCTTCTTCTCCTCCTCCATCTTCCTTCTTGCACGGGTCCTGTAGTCCTCGTTTCATTCTGAAAAGCCCTCATACCAGGGAATAACGCCCTTGCCTCGTGTTCTTCCCGGGTGTTCAGGATTTCCCAGGGCGCGCGTAAGCTCGTCGTTCTCTCTGCTGGGCGTGAACACCCCCCTTCGAGCTTCTTCTATTGCGTCAAGTATCTTTTGTTCGGATCCTTTTAGACTTGCCTTCTTCGAAACCAGGCCTGTCTTCGGGTCCAACGCCCCCCATGTGCATAGAACCAAGTTACGCACACTGGGGCCAACTCTAATAACCGGAGTGACCCCTGCATCCTCCATCTCTTGCTCAAACTTATCCCACTTAGGCATTCCCACCGCGTAGCCACCTGGACCCAGCCTATGGAACTGCGTCTTCCTTGCGGCATTTGCCTTGTTTTTTATCGACCGTTCCTTAGATAATTCTGAATCCTTGAAGGTCACGAAATCGTCGAGTGTTCTCTTTGCTTCTCCGGTGTTCCGTGAATTACGGAGTCTTCCTTCTGCAGCGAGGTAGTTGGCCCATACAGTTTTCTTGTGGGTGTTGAATGCAATTGCCATCTTCTTAAGAGCAGCGCCCTTGACTTTCTCCACATCTGCTTGATGAAATGATCTGGTAGGGTGAAATGTTCCATCGAGAGATTCCCAAAGGACTTTTTGGATGTAAATCGTCGACCCAAGTAACACCTGGACATTTAGTCTTTGGCTCTTTCCATTCTTGAATGGAGATCGAGAGTTTGTCCTTCACAAGAACTCCGCACTGATGAGTCCACTTGTTCGCAATGTTCTTAGGCTTGAGGGGTTCGCCACTAGGTTTGATGGATTTGATGTTGTACTTTACACCATCCTTCAACAATCTGCCCGGGCCTCGCTTTGTCCTGCTGTCTGTAGAAGCAGATTTGCTCGATCCGAAGGGCTGAAAGAAGAAAGATCGATTCGTTAATATATCTTCAATAAAAAAACATGTGATGATCATCATGATGCCTGCTTATATAAATATACCTCACCGGTAGTCTTTGTTATTTGAAGATCAGCATTGTCTGTGTCATCATAATCATAATCATAGTTCATGACTTCATCAGCTCAGTCGTCGAGATCGAATATCTTTTCATCACCCTCTCCGGTATTGTTCAGATATTTGGAGCCGTCATCTGCTTCATTCAGATCATCTAGCCTGTGAAGGCTGCGTATGATGTCGAACAATTCTCTTCTCTCTCTCTGTCGGTATTGTCCGCCATAGCTTTTACTTAACTAATACAGAAGAAATATAAAACAATTTAGTATTCAAATTACAATGCATGGATGAAATCAATGAGGAAAAACTAAATCATATATATAGTACATAATATATGCATCGTCTCGATTAATATATAATCTCGAATACATCATCATGTTAATATATATAATCTCGAATACATCGTCTCGAATATTATATATCGAATACATCACTGGCTAGGTACCTAATAAAGATCGAGTACTACAGAAGAATCTAGGCCACTCGCGGTTCACAGGCGTGGGCGGTGGACACCCAAAGAGAAGGAACCGTCACAGGATCATATCTCCGGTCATCTGCCCAAAGAACCTGCCAAGTATTGGAGAACCTGACGTCCATAGCAGCCATGTAGGGATGGACGTGCTCGTCCTCCTCCCTGAAACGGCGACGCACCACCTCCGGCGGCGCCGGCTCCCTCTGCACCGAATGTGGCCCACACGAACGCCACCAAAGGACATCAGGGTCCACGACAGGACCCGAGGCCGGGTTCCTCACCAAGCGGCGCGCCCCTCCAGGTAGCACCTCCCAGTGCCAGCCCGGCGGAGCCCAGTCCCGTACATGGGTCCTTTCAAGCAGGACGTCGTCGCGAGCGAATTCGACAGCGAGGATCTTGAGCGGGCATATCGTCGAGAACAAATACTATATGCCCGCAAAAATTAACATTTTTTGAATGATTGGATTGTGATAACTAAAATTTATATATATGCAAATTCTAACAATTTGACATTAATCTAATTCATCTAACTAAAAACAGAATAATTTCTATAACTAGAAAACAGAAAAAATTTATAACATTTCTATATAACTAACATTTCTAATATTTCTATAACTAAAAAACATAATAATTTCTAACATTTCTATAACTAAAAGACAGAAAAATTTATAACAAACAAACTAATGTGTGTGTGTAGTATGTGTGTGTGTGGACATGGCGGCCGGGGCGAGCTCACCGGCAGCAAGGCGGCGGCAACAGGCTGACAGGGCAGGCGGCGACAGCAGGACGACAGGCGAAGCGCTTGGCGCTGACAGGGGCGTGGCGGCAGACGAGACGGCGAAGCGGCAACGTCGGCAGGCAGCGGCAATGAGGGAGACGACGGGGTGGCGGCAGCGTCGATCGAGGCAGGGCAATGTGACGGAGGAAGAAAGCAGAGAGGAAACTGAATTTTTTCAACTGTTGTATATATAGGATGGACCTTTAGTACGGTTGGTGCAACCAACGGTACTAAAGGTCTGTTTTAACCAGGCCAAGCGGCGGAAGCGCACCCCTTCAAGATCGGGTGGTGGCACCAACCAAGATTAAAGACCCCCTCTTTAGTACGGTTGTAGCCACCACCCGATAATAAAAGGTGCATTGGCGCGATCTTGGTCTGTGGCAAGTTTAGTCCCACCTCACTAGTCGAGGGGCTACCACCTTTGGTTTATAAGCCCCGGTCACGGTAGCTCTCTCGAGCTCCTCTCCTAAGCAGGCCTCTTGGGCCTACATGATACGCCCTGTGGGCCTACTGGGCCTTTGCGGGCCTGCATCCTGGCCCAACAAAATGTTGTGTTTCTAGTCGTATGCAGGCCGCTTTGGCCCAGGTGGCGGGCTTTTTTATTTTCTTAATTTTTTTGCTTTATTTATTTTTGTTTCATTTATTTTTGAGTTGTTTTTTGCTGTATTTAGAGTTTCTTTCTGAATATTTTTTCTTTAGGTACAAAAAATTACAAACTCTCTGTTAGTGCCGGTAGTTTTCAAATTTGAATAGTTTAAATTTTAAATTATTTGAAATTTGTGTGAATCACTAGTTTGTGAATAACTTAACTTTGAAAAAATATTTTTCAGTGATTCTTTTTCTTATGTTTAATATTAGTGTGTTTTATCATTATATTCAATTTGGTAATGCTTAGGTTATTTAAAAAATGAAATGCCTTTGAAACAGATGATTTTTCGTCGGAAACCCTGATACTTCGAAAGAGATTGTCCATTTTGTACACGAAGTGCATCCAGTTTTTGCCGTAACCCTCTCTACTTTTTTGCACATGCTATGTAGGTGAAATTATGATACCATGCCAACTTTCAACCTTTTCTGAGTTCATTTGAAATGCTTTTCAATTTCAGGGTCATTTAGTTGGAAAAAAATCAGTAAATGCATGAAAGAATTTGTTTGCACATAAAATTTCTTCGCGTTTCAAATGCCAAAACACATAACTACCCTAACTATTACAGAGATTCCCTCCTGGGTGTGAAACACAGAAGAAAGTCCTCGTTTGTTCATGTGTAATCCAGTCGTCAGATTTCTCCGGGTGTTTGGAGTGTAGAAAATTCTTGTGTTCCTCCATATACGGAGCCACCAAGGCGGAATTCTATAGAACTGTGTAGTGTGCTTCAGTGAGAGAATGCCCGTCCATACATATTATTTGATCCCCTCCTAGCGTGCCTTTTCCATCCAGTCTGCCCTTATGCGCGATTTAGGAACACCAATCGGCTTAAGGTCAGGAATAAAGTCAATACAAAACTCAATTACCTCCTCATTTTCATGGCCCTTCGAGATGCTTCCTTCTGGCCTAGCACGGTTATGAACATATTTCTTCAAGACTCGCATGAACCTCTCAAAGGGGAACATATTGTGTAGAAATACATGACCCAAAACGTTAATCTCTTCGCAAAGGTGAACTAGGACGCATGATGTTGAAGAAGGATGGTGGGAACACCAACTCAAACTGACAAGACATTGCACCAAATCATTCTGTAACCTTGGTATGATTTCAGGATTGATTACCTTCTGAGAGATTGCATTGAGGAATGCACATAGCTTCACATTGGCTAATCAAACGTTTTCTGGTAGAAGCCCCCTCAATGCAACCGGAAGCAGTTGCGTCATAATCACGTGGCAGTCATGAGACTTTAGGTTCTGGAACTTTTTATCTGCCATATTTATTATTGCCTTTATATTCGACGAGAAGCCATACGGTACCTTCATGCTGAGCAGGCATTCAAAGAAGATTTCCTTCTCTTCTTTGGTAAGAGCGTAGCTGGCCTGACCCTGATGTATGCTGTCTTTTCCGTGCATACGTTGCTGGTCCTCCCGTGGCTCTGGTGTATCTTTTGTCTTCCCATACACGCCCAAGAATCCAAGCAGGGTCACGCAAAGATTCTTCATCACGTGCATCACGTCGATTGCGGAGCGGACCTCTAGGTCTTTCCAATATGGCATGTCCCAAAATATAGATTTCTTCTTCCACATGGAGTGCGTGTCCGTCGGCGTCCTTGAACAGGTTGTCCGCCAGGACCCTTTCCAAAGATTACCTTCAAATCCTTGACCATATCATGTACATCAGCACCAGTACGGTGGCGAGGCTTCGTCCGGTGATCCGCCTCACCTTTGAATTGCATGCCTTCTTTCTTACAGGATGCCTGCTCGGAAGAAATCGACGATGTCCAAGGTACACATTCTTCCTACAACTCTCCAAATATATACTATCGGTATCATCCAAACAGTGCGTGCATCTGCGGTATCCCTTGTTTATACGTCACGAAAGGTTCTTGAGAGCAGGCCAATCATTGATGGTCACGAACAATAGCGCCTTTAGGTCAAATTCTTCCTGTCCGTGCTCATCCCACACGTACACCTATTCCATTCCACAGTTGTAATAGTTCTTCAACTAATGGCCTTAGGTACACATCAATGTCGTTGCCGGGTTGCTTAGGGCCTTGGATGAGCACTGACATCATAATGAACTTCCGCTTCATGCACAACCAAGGAGGAAGGTTATACAAACATAGAGTCACAGGCCAGGTGCTATGGTTGCTGCTCTGCTCCCCAAAAGGATTAATGCCATCTGCGCTTAGACCAAACCATACGTTCCTTGGGTCACTTGCAAACTCCTCCCTGTACTTTCTCTCGATTTTTCTCCACTGCGAACCGTCAGCGGGTACTCTCAACTTTCCGTCTTTCTTACGGTCTTCTCCGTGCCACCGCATCGCCTTCTCATGCTCTTTGTTTTGGAACAAACGTTTCAAACTTGTATTATAGGAGTGTCGGTGTCAAAACCGGCGGATCTCGGGTAGGGGGTCCCGAACTGTGCGTATAGGGGGATGGTAACAGGAGACAAGGGACACGATGTTTTTACCCAGGTTCGGGCCCTCTCGATGGAGGTAATACCCTACTCCTGCTTGATTAATATTGATGATATGGGTAGTACAAGAGTAGATCTACCACGAGATCAGAGAGGCTAAACCCTAGAAGCTAGCCTATGGTATGATTGTTGTTATGTCCTACGGACTAAAACCCTTCGGTTTATATAGACACCGAATAGGGTTAGGGTTACAGAGTCGGTTACAATGGTAGGAAATCTACATATCCGTATCGCCAAGCTTGCCTTCCACGCCAAGGAAAGTCCTATCCGGACACGGGATGAAGTCTTCAATCTTGTATCTTCATAGTCCAGGAGTCCGACCAAAGATGATAGTTCAGCTATCCGGACACCCCCTAGTCCAGGACTCCCTCAGTAGCCCCTGAACCAGGCTTCAATGACGACGAGTCCGGCGCAAGATATTGTCTTCGGCGTTGCAAGGCGGGTTCCTCCTCGAATAATTCAAAGAAGGTTTTGAACACAAGGATAGTGTCGGCTCGCAAAACAAGTTCCACATACCACCGTAGAGAGAATAATTTTTGCATAGATCTGGCGGCGTATTCAGCGGCGTGACATCACACCACGGCCAAGCCTTTATTCGAATCGCTTTTCTTGTCCCACCTCGGTAGCGTTTAGCGAGGCAGTTTCCTTGGCACGTCTTATCAAAGCATAGATCGTGCCCCCTTATTCCGGGATTCTCATCAATACGGACGTGGGAAACCCAAGCGCGCCATTGATTGCGGTGCTTGGGAGATAAGCGAGTTTTATCAGGCTGGTGGGGGACGCATAGCCTCGTCCGTCCATATAAGGGGATAAGGATCCACCCTTTTCACCTACGCCTTCCTCCTCCCTTGCTCATCCATTTCCGCGCACTCACGAGCTCCGGTGCCCAAGTCCGCACATCCTTCCTCAACCATCTCCAGCCATGTCCGGAGCGGGAGGCAGGTGGATGGTCTCCTCCGTCACGGAGGGCCAAGTAAAAAGACTGCGGAAGGCCGGATACTTGTCCGGCGATGTCGCACATCGACTGCTCGACGAAGGGCAGCTCATCCCCACCCCTGAGCCCCATGAGCGGGTCGTATTTCTTGCCCACTTCCTCCGCGGACTGGGTTTTCCACTTCACCCATTCGTCCGGGGGCTCATGTTCTACTACGGCCTAGACTTCCACAATCTGGCCCCGAATTTCATCCTCAACATCTAGGCGTTCATCATCGCGTGCGAGGATTTCCTCTGCATCCAGCCCCACTTCGGCTTATGGTTGAAGACCTTCAATGTCAAGCCGAAGGTTGTGGGCGGCCGCCCGAGCGGAGTCTTGAGGCGCCATGGTCGGCAGGATCGCCAACGTCTTATGGCTCGATGGCTCCTTTGTGGAGACCGTGAAGGGGTGGCAATCGGGGTGGTTCTACATCACCGAGCCACGCGACCCTAAATGGGCGGCGACCCCCGAATTTCGGCCTAGTATTCCCACGCGGCTCACTTCTTGGAAGGAGACTGGCCTGGCGTGGAGTAATTCGGAAGAGCTGACCGGACTCCAAACCTGCATGCGGACCTTGGTGAACAAGAATCTCAGGCTCGTTGATGTGGTCCAGGTTATGCTCATCCGCGGATCCTCCCATGCCAACAACGGGCCTTCAAATTGTGGGAGTTCGATCCGGCACAGCATCCAACCCTGAAGAGGCTCTTCGACACTATGTACGAAGATGCCTGGAAGGTGCTGTTCAAGGGCGCCGAGGCTCCCTCATCCTCTACATAAGATCGCGGATTCAGCTCGCAGCATCAAGCTACCGAGGTAAGCTATTTTGCCCTTCACGGGAATCTTGCTTTTCATAGTTTGACTCTATGCGGGATCTAAACTCCCTTGCCTTTGACAGGACTGGCGGAGCACATCCGGGGTAGGTTAACTGTCCGGCTCCTTTGCGGAAGACCAGAGACGCCCGCTTGGCGGGCTGCTGCTCCGGCGCCTATACGTGGTGCCGGAGAAGAAGGCCAAGAAGAAGGCCACGGGGACTCGAAGGAGTGCCCGGCGCCAGTGTTGTCGGACTCATCGTGCGAACTCCTCCCGTGAAAGCGAGGAGGAGGAAGCAAGCCTCTCCCAGTGGGAGAGAAGAAAGAAAGGCCGCCCAGCTAGGGAGGCCGGAGGGTTCAAGAAGGAAGAACCCTTCCTCTAGGCGTCTCCACCAACTCCAACGGCGGCGAGGAGGTGGCCCTTGAGGCCAAGCCCCTAGCGAGATCGTAAGTGTCCAGGATACCCATGGCTTTTTCATTGCATAGTGTTCTCTAATGCCGAACAATCATGCAGCCCGCCCAGGGCAGGCTCGCCCGGCCGTCGGCGGGTCCTGGTCGTCGGAAGTGGAGAGTACTTCACTTCCGGCCGCCTCCTCACCTCACGCTGCTGACGATGCTGAGGTGGGGCCCCAAGGGGGGCCTGGTCAAGAGGAGGTGGTGCAGGAGGCGCCGCAAGGCAGCCTCCCAGACTCCAGTCGCGAGGGGAGCGAGAACCCTAGGAGCTCTAAGCCCGACCCTTGTCCGGACTCCATACCGGAACCTTCAGCGGTTCCGAAGTCCGGCAAGCGGCCCCTTCGTAGGAAGGGTAAGACGCCGGTGTCCTCCGTCCAACCGGAGGCCCCGGATAGCTTACTGGAGGCGCTTAACAGCGCCTCCATCGAGGAGGAGCACCGCACTGTTATGAGTGTGGTGATCCAAAAGTTCGATCTGCCAAAAGCGGGCTGTTGAAGCATGCAACGACCTTCTAACAGGCTTTGAGGTAAGTTTTCAATATATGTAAGAAGATTACCGCATAGGCGGTAGCCCACGATGCTTAGTTCGTTGTTCGGAAAGAAAAGCCGGACTGAGGATCTAAAAAGATATACGCAGGAGTCTAACATAATTATGTCAATATGGGAATGCAGGCTGCCCTGCTGACCTCTGCCGCACTGACTGCGGAGGTCAATGCATTGAAGGAGAGCCTCGAGCGGTCCGAGAACAAGCTCGGCCAAGCCAAGAAGCAGCTCGAGGACAAGGAAGGTAAGTAATACCTTATGGAATTTAAAAAATGTGGTTGCAAAAGATAACAGGAATAACATGGAGTACTGCAGGGGCCACGAGCGAGGTGGCGACCACAAGGAGGCGGTGTCCATGGCCGAAAACAAAGCGCCACGGAGCGCACTGAGCGAGAGAAGGGGAGGCGCAGCTGGCGGAGAATACGGCAAGAGCTCCAGGCTCTCGTGGAAAAACACGAGGGTTTGGAGCGTGACTCGAAGACCCGGGAGTCCGAGCTTGCCTCGGCTCTTGAGAGTGCCAAAGATGCTAAGGCCGAGGCCCAAAAAGCCCTCCAGGAGATTGAGGCAATAAAGAAGATCGCGGCGGGTAAGGCATTCTTTATGCAGAGCAAGAATGTAAAAGTCAATTATCTAGTACTTACCCGAATCCGGAGCTCTCCAGGAGCGTTCGCAGATCTGCCGCGGAGTGTCTCCGATGCTGCCGCTTTCTACCGAGCCGAAGAAGGGAGCTCGACGGAAAAGGTGTTTTGGTCTCAGTATGCTGAGGCCAAACACCCGGTGCCCTTGAGCGACCAACTGAAGCAATTGGTCGAGCTCCACAAGGTCACCGAACATGCCATCAAGGGCCTTATAGCTCGGCTGTGGCCAAATGAGGCCATGCCTGGGAGCTACTTCGGGCTAGTGCGGCGGCTGGTGGATGCCTTTCCATGGATCAAAGTCATCAAGCGCTCCGTCTGTATTGAAGGTGCCCGTAGGGCCCTTGCCCGTGCCAAGGTGCACTCGGGCAAGCTGAACGGAGAAGCTGGGTGACGGACAGGGCCGCTTGCTGGGCAAAGAACATCGCAAGCCGAGAAGTATTATGAGGGCATCTGAAGGGTGCCCGTCTTATAGCGGTGAATGCTCCAAAGATGTAATATTTGAGTAGACTCGCATTTGTTATCCTGTACGCTGAAAACTTTTTCATATGCGCTAAGCAACGCTTTTGAATTTAAAATATTACCTTCTGTGCAGCCGTTTATCAAATTTGAGAGATGGCGAGTCGTTGGCTTTAGCCCCCATGCCACGAGGGCTGTTCGGGATAAACTTGAGCGCTCTTGTTCCCATTCTTGGGTCCTTCGAGGGAGGCGCTCAACGCAACGAACCAGGCAACCGGACTATAATGCTTCAACACTCTCACTTAGCCATAGAATTCTATAATTTTAAATTTCGACGAAGCCCCTAGTATTCGGAAGACCGAGTTCGGGGCGCTATCCACGCCTTGGCTGGACAATGCCGGTTCCTCGCTCTAAGCAGCATAAGTCTTTAGGGACTCGAAGAAACCTCTCGAACAGCGACCGACTCTCGCCTTATCATGATGGTCAGTTTTAGCTTTCTCCACTGAGGTGCTCAACCCAGCTCAACTGGGACGCAATCGCAGTGGTTCTCCCAGCGCTACCTTAGCCGATATAACGGAACGTAAGGTACCAAAACATGGGAGCCGGGCAAACCCAACTATTGACCCAAGACATGATTCGGAGCCGATGCATATAATGCTATAAGTTCGGGTGCCGCACTTGTGAAAGTGTTAGGACTTGTCACACCATGTTTTGGTGGTACATAAGCCCACAGTGTATTGGTCGTACCAAATTATGCAGTTGCGCAATGTCATAAATGAACATATATAATGGGAAAGAATGCAATAATAGGCAAGAGCTATATATTGGTTATTCAAAAGAAACTGCAAATAAAAGAAGAACGATACAAATTGTGCGATAAGCAAGGTACGGGACTTTTGACATGTCCCCCTTCCAGGGGTAAGTTTGCGGTGTGGTATGTAAAACAGGTATACTGCTCATAATAGAGACAACCTAGACACTCGACGCAGTTTTCTGCTTCCCTGGGCATCGTGTATTCGGCGCGAATGCCGGACAGGGCTTCTGGAGAACAGAGTCCTGAAAGTAAGAGGAAGAAAAAGAAAAAAAGGAATGACACAAACGGGAGCCCTTGGTGCGGTCTAGCCGCATTCTGGGCGTGCCGTGGTCGTGGCCCGTCCCCTATGCCCATGGTGCTTCAGAGCGCATTTAGGTGCGCGTAGTACTGGCTTCGCGAGTTCGCGAGGGCTGGGGTTGGGGCTGCATTAGTACGCTTGTTCGGAACGTGCCAGGCGGTCTTGCTGTAGGTTACTCCGGGCGCTTGACAGCGGTGTCCGATTGTTTATTGGCGGATGGAGAATTGCCTTAAGAGGCTGTTGTGCACTTCTGCCGCAAGGGCGGCAGTATGCTCCTCCGTTCGGAGGGAGCGTTCGGTGTTTCCATTGACCGTGATTACGCCTTGAGGGCTTGGCATCTTGAGTTTGAGGTACGCGTAGTGCGGCACCGCATTGAATTTTGCGAACGCGGTTCGTCCGAGCAGTGCGTGATAGCCGCTGCGGAACGGGACTATGTCGAAGATTAACTCCTCACTCCGGAAGTTATCCGGGGATCCAAAGACCACTTCAAGTGTAACGGAGCCTGTACAGTTGGCCTCTACAGCTGGAATGACGCCTTTAAAGGTCGTCTTTGTGGGTTTGATTCTTGACGGGTCTATGCCCATTTTGTACAATCGTATCCTGATAAATCAGGTTCAGGCTGCTGCCGGCATCCATCAGGACTCTGGTGAGGTGAAATCCGTCAATAATTGGGTCAAGAACCAATGCGGCGAAACCGCCGTGACGGATGCTAGTGGGGTGGTCCTTTCGATCGAAGGTGATCGGACAGGAAGACCATGGGTTGAACTTCGGGGCGACTGGCTCCATCGCGTATACGTCCCTTAGTGCGCGCTTCCGCTCCCTTTTGGTATGTGGGTTGCGTATATCATGTTCACCGTCCGCACTAGTGTGGGAAAGCCCTTCTTTCCTCTATTGTTCGGCGGCCGGGGCTCTTCCTCATCATCGCTATGCAGCCCCTTGTCATTGTTTTTGGCGCTTAGCTTGCCTGCTTGCTTGAACACCCAACAATCCCTGTTGGTGTGGTTGGCTGGTTTTTCGGGGGTGCCATGTATCTGGCACAAGCGATCGAGTATTCAGTCCAAGTTGGGCCGGGCCACGGTATTTCTTTTGAATGGCTTCTTCCGCTAACCGGGTTTAGAGCCTCTGAATCCGGCATTTACTGTTGTATCTTCAGCATTATCACCGTTAATGCGGCGTTTATGCTTGTTGCGACGCGACCTGCCATTGCTGTCCTTGGTATCCGAACTACCAGGGTGTTTGGCCAAGTTGTTGCTTTGAGCTAGCCAGCTGTCCTCTCCCGCGCAAAAGCGGGTCATGAGTGTGGTCAGGGCTGCCATGGATTTCGGCTTTTCCTGTCCTAGGTGCCGGGCTAGCCACTCGTCACGGATGTTGTGTTTGAAGGCTGCTAGCGCCTCTGCATCCGGACAGTCGACGATCTGATTTTTCTTTGTTAGGAACCGCGTCCAGAATTGTCTGGCCGATTCTTCTAGCTGCTGAATTATATGGCTAAGGTCATCGGCGTCTGGTGGTCGCACATATGTGCCCTGGAAGTTATCAAGGAATGCGGCTCCAGGTCCTCCCAACAACCGATTGACTCTGGCGGCAAGCTGTTGAGCCAATGCCGAGCTGGTCCTTTAAGCTTGAGTGGGAGGTATTTGATGGCATGTAGATCATCACCGCGGGCCATGTGGATATGGAGGAGATAGTCCTCGATTCAGACCGCATGATCTGTGGTACCATCGTACGATTCGATGTTTACGGGTTTGAAGCCCTCGGGGATTTGATGATCCATTACTTCATCTGTGAAGCATAGTGGGTGTCTTGGCGCCTCTGTATTGGGCTATATCATGGCGTAGCTCATATGAGCTTTGTCTCATCGTGTGTTCGCCCGGCCGGGTTTCTTGTATCCGCGTGACGGTAATCATCCCGAGTCGTTGGGCCCACGCGATCTGTAGATCGATCTTGTATGCTTTGCCTTATCCTCCAATATATCTCGCAAGTCCGCGCGTTTTCCGTGCCTTGGTACTTTTGAGCAGCGTCGGGCGTGGCTTGAGCGGAGGGCCGAGAGGCTTCTGTCAGCGGCCACGGGTGGCCGGTCTGCCATGTCGCGGCGTTGGTGACGTGGGTGCTTCCTCCTACGATCGAGGCAACAGCCTGCGTTTGGGGTAGCTTTTGGAGGCGTTCGAGTTCATACTCTTCGGCTGCAAGGACTTCAGTCCATCTGTCAGCTAGCAGGTCTTGGTCAGCTCTAAGCTGTTGCTGCTTTTTCTTGAGGCTGCTTGCCGTGGCCATGAGCCTGCGTTTAAAACACTCTTGTTCGACGGGGTCCTCACAGCGCAGATTAAATGCGTCGTCGAGGCTTGCCTCGTCTTCGGAGGGGGCGCATAATTATCGTCCTCTACCTCTCTTTTTCGCCGACCTGTCGTGTGGACTTGCTTCTCCTCCTCCTCTGCGCCGAGTCCCGCTGAGGGGGTTATCTTCAACCGTCCGGGTATTATTATCTCCGTGCGGAATCGCTGTTTTTACTGTGGCGGGATTTAGAGCGGCGCCGCTGACGTCGGCGCTTGGATTGTTTCTTGGAGGGGTCATCCTCCACCGTTCCATCGCCATTCCCATCTTTTGGGATGTCCACCATGTATATGTCATATGACGAGGTGGCCTTCCAGTGCCCCGTGGGCGCTGGCTCTTGATCGTCTCCGGCACCGTCGTCCATACCGTCGATGTCTTCGGAGATGAAGTCGAGCATGTCGGTTAAATCATCGACAGTGGCTACATAGTGGGCGGTGGGTGGGCGTTGAATTTCTTCATCGTCCGAATCCCAACCTTCCTGACCATAGTTCGGCCAGGGCTCCCCTGACAAAGAGAGAGACTTTAATGAGTTCAGGATATCGCCAAAGGGCGAGTGCTGAAAGATGTCCGTGGCGGTGAACTCCATAACCGGCACCCAGTCGGATTCGACTGGTAGAGGCGCGGGAGGTTCTGAGTCCAGAAAGGAGTCCGGCACTTGGGAGTCACGAGCTTTGCAAAGGACATGGATGGTGTTCGGCTCAATCGCGTAGAGATTTCAGCCCCCGAGGCGGTGTCCAACCAACCGTCCTCGATCGGCGAAACCGGCTCCGAATTAAGGGTCGGAGCGGGCACTGGTGCGGCCTCTAGGGCACTGTTCGGTGGCAGAGCTAGATCGTACCCATCGAGACAGTGCGGCACGCTCGGCTGTGGCTCGAATCCGTCGAAGTTCAAGTCTCCACGGACATCGGCTGTATAGTTCAAGCTTCCAAATCTGACCTGATGGCCAGGGGCGTAGCTTTCGATCTGCTCCGGATGGCCTAAGCGAATTGGCATGATGCAAAGCCGCCGAATACGAAGATCTGTCCGGGGAGAAAAGTCTCACCCTGGACTGCGTCGTTGCTGATGATTGAAGGAGCCGTCGGGCCTATAGGTGACAACACAGAGGAAATCTCAATGAAAGCACCAATGTCGGTGTCAAAACCGGCAGATCCATGGTAGGGGGTCCCGAACTGTGCGTCTAGGCGGATGGTAACAGGAGACAAGGGACACGATGTTTTTACCCAGGTTCGGGCCCTTTCGATGGAGGTAATACCCTACTCCTGCTTGATTAATATGGATGATATGGGTAGTACAAGAGTAGATCTACCACGAGATCAGAGAGGCTAAACCCTAGAAGCTAGCCTATGGTATGATTATTGTTAGTCCTCTGGACTAAAACCCTTCGGTTTATATAGACACCGAATAGGGTTAGGGTTACACAGGGTCGGTTACAATGGTAGGAAATCTACATATCCGTATCGCCAAGCTTGCCTTCCACGCCAAGGAAAGTCCTATCCGGACACGGGATGAAGTTTTCAATCTTGTATCTTCATAGTCCAGGAGTCCGGCGAAAGATGATAGTTCGGCTATCCGGACACCCCCTAGTCCAGGACTCCCTCAAGGAGCATACCACATCACCTTGGCAGGAATCTTCTTCCTGGGGCGCTCGGCCTCGACATCACCAGGGTCATCGCGACTGATCTTATAATGCAATGCACCGCATACCAGGCAAGCGTTCAAATCCTCGTACTCACCGCGGTAGAGGATGCAGTCATTAGGGCATGCATGTATCTTCTGCACCTCTAACCCTAGAGGGCAGACAGCCTTCTTTGCTTCATACGTACTCTCGGGAATTTCGTTGTCCTTTGGAAGCATATTCTTTATCATTACCAGCAACTTTCCAAATCCCTTGTGAGATACACCATTCTCTGCCTTCCATTGCAGCAATTCCAGTGTGGTGCCCAACTTTTTTTTGTCAGCTTCGCAATTCGGGTACAACAATTTCTTGTGATCCTCTAACATGCGCTGCAACTTCGTCCTCTCCAGATCACTTGCGCAGTTTCTCTTTGCATCGGCAATGGCCCGACCTAGATCATCAGCTGTCTCATCTGATGCCTCTTCTCCAGCTTCTTCCCGCATTGCCGGCTCAGCTTCTTCCCCCATTGTTGTATCATTGTATTTAGGGAACCCATGGCCAGGATAGATGTCGTCGTCCTCTTCTTCTTCATTGTCTTCCATCATAACCCCTCTTTCTCCGTGCTTGGTCCAAACATTATAGTGGGGCATGAAACCGGAATCAAATAGGTGGACGTGAATGGTTCTTGACGTAGAGTTGAAGGAAATATGCCCTATAGGCAATAATAAAGTTATTATTTATTTCCTCATATCATGATAAATGTTTATTATTCATGCTATAATTGTATTAACAGGAAACATGATACATGTGTGAATACATAGACAAACTTAATGTCACTAGTATGCCTCTACTTGACTAGCTCATTGATCAAAGATGGTTATGTTTCCTAACCATAGACATGTGTTGTCATTTGATTAATGGGATCACATCATTAGGAGAATGATGTGATTGACTTGACCCATTCCGTTAGCTTAGCACTTGATCGTTTAGTATGTTGCTATTGCTTTCTTCATGACTTATACAAGTTCCTATAACTATGAGATTATGCAACTCCCGTTTACCGGAGGAACACTTTGTGTGCTATCAAACGTCACAACATAACTGGGTGATTATAAAGGAGCTCTACAGGTGTCTCCAAAGATACATGTTGAGTTGGCATATTTCGAGATTAGGTGTTGTCACTCCGATTGTCGGAGAGGTATCTCTGGGCCCTCTCGGTAATGCACATCACTATAAGCCTTGCAAGCAATGTAACTAATGAGTTAGTTACGGAATGATGCATTACGTAACGAGTAAAGAGACTTGCCGGTAACGAGATTGAACTAGGTATTGAGATACCGACGATCGAATCTCGGGCAAGTATCATACCGATGACAAAGGGAACACCGTATGTTGTTATGCGGTTTGACCGATAAAGATCTTCGTAGAATATGTAGGAGCCAATATGAGCATCCAGGTTCCGCTATTGGTTATTGACCGGAAACAGTTCTAGGTCATGTCTACATAGTTCTCGAACCCGTAGGGTCCGCACGCTTAACGTTACGATGACAGTTATATTATGAGTTTATATGTATTGATGTACCGAAGGTTGTTCGGAGTCCCGGATGTGATCACGGACATGACGAGGAGTCTCGATATTGTCGAGACATAAAGATTGATATATTGGACGACTATATTCGGACACCGGAAGTGTTCCGGGTGATTTCGGAGAAAACCGGAGTGCCGGAGGGTTACCGGAACCCCCCGGGAGAAGTAATGGGCCTTATGGGCCTTAGTGGAGAGAGAGAGGGGCAGCCAGGGTGGGCCGCGCGCCCCTCCCCCTCTGGTCCGAATTGGACTAGGAGAGGGGGGGCGGCGCCCCCCTTTCCCTCTCCCCTTCCTTTCCCCCTCCTAGTAGGAGTAGGAAAGAGGGGAGTCCTACTCCTACTAGGAGGAGGACTCCTCCTCCTGGCGCGCCTAGCCAGGGCCGGCCGACCTCCCCCCTTGCTCCTTTATATACGGGTGCAGGGGGCACCCTAGAGACACAACAATTGATCCTTGAGATCTCTTAGCCGTGTGCGGTGCCCCCCTCCACCATAGTCCTCGATATTATTGTAGCGGTGCTTAGGCGAAGCCCTGCGACGGTAGAACATCAAGATCGTCACCACGCCGTCGTGCTGACGGAACTCTTCCCCGACACTTTGCTGGATCGGAGTCCGGGGAACGTCATCGAGCTGAACGTGTGCTAGAACTCGGAGGTGCCGTAGTTTCGGTGCTTGATCGGTCGGGCCATGAAGACGTACGACTACATCAACCGCGTTGTTATAACGCTTCCGCTTTCGGTCTATGAGGGTACGTGGACAACACTCTCCCCTCTCGTTGCTATGCATCACCATGATCTTGCGTGTGCGTAGGAATTTTTTTGAAATTACTACGTTCCCCAACAAGAGTAACGGTGACCATTCTTACAACCAGCACATGGACAAGGCATAAAACCATCCGCCCGCTTGTTTGCCTCAGCGGCAAGCAGAAAAGTATGCACGCCATTAATGAACTCGGGAGAGCATCGGTCATCATACATCCATTGTCGGCTCATCTTCATTACACAACACGAATAGACCAAATTAATACAAGTTCACATATAAAGTTCATACATAAAGTTCATATACAACACTTAATTAAATGCAACATACAAATAACTCTCTAGCTAAAGAATTTAAATGCAACAACAAATGCGATGAAGATCGCGACTAAGGTAACAATTGATCCAACAACATAATGATACCAAGCCACACTATCAATGGCATATTTTCTAATCTTTTCTAATCTTCAACTGAAGTTTTCTCCGTCTTGATCTTGTGATCATCGCATTTACATCGGCAACATGCAACTCCAATTCGATCTGCTCCCTCTCAATTCTTTTCAATTTTTATTTCAAATACTCATTTTCTCTTTCAACATAATTTAACCTCTCGACAATAGGGTCGGTTGGAATTTCCGGTTCACATACCTCCTAGATAAAAATATCTATGTCAACTTGATGGGCATAATTTGTCATAAACACGAAATGCAACAACTAGTTTTAAAAGAGAATATACCACATCCGAATCATAACAAGGACGAGGGCCGACGGGGACGGATATCAAAACCATGGCACTATGTATAACAAACAACGTACGGGTAAGATAATTATACGAGTAACTATATATCCAAATCACACAATCATCAATTTGGTAATGTAAAACATTCATGAACAAGAGCCTCACCACAAGGTGGTGTCGGCGACGGGACGGTGCGGGCGATCGACGGTGGTTACGACAGAGATTTAGAAGGCACTAAGTAAACCACACCTACATATGCAAACTAAGTGTTATTTTTGACCTTAAATTGCATATAAATCAAATACTAGCACATATAATTCCTCCCAAATTACTAAAATCACAAATTAATCACTATACAAAGCATTGCAAGAGCTAATCTAGCAATGAGAGATGAAAGGACAAAGTTGCTAACCTTTGTGATCATTTGAATGGATGGGGGCCTTCAAATCTTGACAAATTTTGGGCAAAATTTGTGATGAGCTCGAGGAAGAGAGGGGAAGAACAGAGGAAGTGTGGGGAAAGTGGAAGAACAGAGCGAGCTCAGGTGGACGAAGGGTTTATGTACGATGACCTTTAGTACCGGTTCGTGCCACGAACCGGTACTAAAGGTGCTAGAGGGGCCCCGACTCACAACATCCTGCCACCACTCTCTTTAGTACCGGTTCGTGGCACGAACCGGTGCTAATGGTTCGCCACGAACCGGTACTAATGAGAGCAGCCGGCTAGCTGTTGGAACCGGCACTAATGGACACATTAGTGCCAGCTCAAAATCAAACCGGCACTAATATGTCTCAGATTTGCCCCTTTTTCTACTAGTGTAGGAACCCTAGTCCTACCAATTTTGTAATCAGAGACCAAGTTCAGATCATGTCGCTGCCACCACCACCACCGGCGCTATCCAGCGGCTCCACCGCTCCGATGACGACGGCGCCGCCCCTCACCGCGCCGATGACGACGACGCCGCCCCTCACCGCGCTGATGCCGTCCGCCGCCGGGACAACCGCGCTGGCAGGCCACGTCTCCACCGGGGGCCCACACGCACCGCCCTCCCCGGTCCCCTCCGCGCCACCGCCATCCGCCGTCTTCACACCGGAGCAGGTCACGGCCACCTTGCGGGATCTCGTGACCGCCGTCCAGAGCCTCCACTTGCAGCAGCAGCAGTACGCGGCCGGGCCCTACATGCCCCTGCCGACGGCGCCCGTTGCCGCCTACGGCCACACGCCGTGGCCGCTCCAGGGCATTTCTCCTTACGGCGCTCCCTTGATGCTGCCGTTCCAGGCGGCTCCATCGGGCGTTCTCCGGCTGCCGCGGGCGCCCATCGCCCTTCACGACGCCATCGCCGCCTCGGCCGCCATAACAGATGCCGCAGCGGCGGCCATCGGACCGCCGCAGCCGTTCTCGCGCCTCACCGTCCTTGATCAGCTCGGGGACAATCATACGGCTTGCACCGGCTGTTGCTACCGTCCCAAGCGGGACACTCCGGCGGGACCACGCCGGCCGTGGCCCCACTGTGGTACTTGCAGCCATCGTCCCCCGCGGCCACTGACGGCCCCGCCCACCCTCCGCCGCCGACGCTACAACCACCGGCGCCGCCCCCCCTGCCTAGCTCGGGGGCACCCTCCGACCGGACTCCGATTCATCTGGTTCGGTTCCCGCCCTCCCCGTCGCCACTTTCAGCGTGGGCGGCTGGGTCTTCGCCATCGCCGGTCTACACCACGGCCCCCGAATAGCCGACTCCGTTTCCGCAGTTCGGGGGGCCCTTCGATTCCGCGGGTCCCTACCCGGAGTACTCCGACCAAGCGCCACCCTCCTCGCTGCTCCGCACCTCCGAGCCAGCTCGACACGGCGTTCCCTCCCAGGCACCGCCGCGGTTCGCCAAGATCGACTTCGCCACTTATGACGGCACGGAGTACCCCCTCAACTGGCTCAACCAGTGTGACCAGTTCTTTCGCGGGCAGCGCACACTTGCTTCGGAGCGGACCTGGCTTGCCTCTTATCACCTCCGCGGCGCGACACGGACGTGGCACTACGCTCTCGAGCAGGACGAGGGTGCCATGCCTTCTTGGGAGCGCTCCCGCGAGCTCTGCCTCCTCCGCTTTGGGCCCCAGGTTCGCGGGAGCCGCCTGTCGAAGCTCGGCCGCCTTCCCTTCACCTCTACGGTGCAGGACTTCAGCTGACCGCTTCCAGGCCTTGGCGTGCCATGCGTCGGGCGTGATGGCGCAGCAGCGCGCCGACCTCTTTGTCGGTGGGCTTCCGGATCCCACCCGCGTGGACGTGAAGCTTCGAGGACCCCAGGATCTCCAGTCGGCCATGTACTACGCCCGCGCGTTCGAGCGCCGCGCGGTGGCCATCCAGCAGGAATCACCGTCCCGGACCGCTGGGTCGCTACCCGGGCCGGATTCCGCGCAGGGTCGGCCTGCGCAGGCTTCTGCGGCACCCCTCGCCGCGACCGCGGCGCGCCCGTTCCGCCGGCTCACCTCAGCCGAGATACTCGAGCGTCGCCGCCAAGGGTTGTGCTTCAACTGCGACGAGCCCTACACGCTGGGCCACGCCTGCCTGCGACTCTTCTACCTGGAGGTTGCAGACTACATTCCGGAGGACGCCGTCGCCGCCAACCTGGCCGCCCCAGCTGTCGAGTAGGTGTTTGACGCTGGTTGATCACCTCGAGGAGTTCCGCAAGTGCTCTCCCCACCTTACAGGTCAAGGACGAGCTGTTTGTGCAGGCGGGGAGAAGTGTTATGGCCGGTTTAGCTAGGCCCATCGGGCAATCTTAGCCCACAAGTTATCTTAGGTTAATTCTTATGCAAGTTATCTTAGGTTAATTCTTATGTAAGTTATCTAGGTTATAAATATAGGCTGTAAGGCTTTTTTTGAAAGTAAGCAATAAGAAGATTATTATCTCTATTGCCCGGTTCCCGGAGGAGCCGGAACCCAGGCCGCCTCTAACCCTAGCCGCCGCCGCCATCCTCCTCCTACGCGACGGCGCCCAGCCGCCGGCGCGCCCGCTCATCGCCTCGCCCTACTCCATCCTTGCCCTACAACCTACGGAGCAGGTCCGGTAGGAACCCTAGTCCTACCATTGTACCTTGTGCTACTTTCTCAAGAGTTGTAGTTAGCTTTGTTCTTCCGTCAGATGCCCAGCCACCAGTTTCTTCTTCTGCATATAAGTAGAGATTATAAGGAAAATAAATCTAAAGTATGTAGATTTATTTTTCAAAAATAGGTATGTCTTTGTGGTACCGTTGGCATGAGAATTTACGGCATTGATGGCTGCCGCTGTTGTTGCATCTGTGTGTAGTGCATCTCCAATACCCATGCAGAGACGCCAATGCACGCTGGTTATCATCATCAGATCACATGACGCATACTCAATACCACTAGATCCACTGACATTAGGGGATTCCACCTGAAGTTGACTTTGGAGAGATGCTGCAATGTATAGAGTGAATTAGAGGAGGAGCGCACATACAGGTAACATGGGTCAAGGACTCAAGGGTCACAGGCTCTGAAATTTTCCCTCTATATATTTCTGTATCATGTATTTTGACTGTACCAAACCACCCCTATTTCGAACTGAGCTACATTGAGTATTACCAGAAGATTCCGATCCACCAGAAGAGGTGCCTTCTCGGCCATCCATGCATGTTCTTGCTAGGAATCTGAAGACTGTCTCTATTAAATGTACAAGAGAAGATACATGTCACCAGCCTGAACTGCAATTTATGTTTGATACTCCCTCCGTAAAGAAATATAAGAGCGTTTAGATCACTAAAGTAGTGATCTAAACGCTCTTATATTTCTTTACAGAGGGAGTACAAATGAAAGTAGGGAGAGTTAAACGCTTACTCATTAGACAGGTTGGCTCCCAAATGCCTGGATACCAGTAGTACCACACTAGTAGCAGCAACCAGCACAGCAGGTGGCCACGACATCTGGTACGGATAAATATCTCCACCAGACTCAAACTTTGACAACAGAGTCATGGTCTGCAAGTCAATAGCATAGGAGCCCTTGGTGCAGCCAATTAGCGCTAGCTAGTCCGTTGATGACCTTGTGGACTCTACACACACGACACGAGCGAGCGTCCTCCGGGAGGGAGCATCTCGCTCATCCGGTCCGGACACCCTTCTCGCACTTCGAATCCAACAAAATTTAGCTTGCTTATCCTCCTCCTCCTTCTTTAGTGCCCAGACTTCCAGGCGGAGAGGTTCCTCCACTATGAGGCCATCTTTGCCGAACGACCTATTGAGGCCTTGGAGGCACACCAACACCAGGCAGCCCTTGCCGTCTCGGAGCTCTCCGATGGCCCAACTGGTAGAGACTATCTCCCATGGGACACCGTACGTACGTGCTCTGAGAACTCCATGGTGCTCGTGTCTAGCACCAGCAATCTGGCGACATCAGTTTCCCAGAATATGTGGCCTTCAATTGCAATTTCGTCAACTAAACCTTCGTCCACCGAGTCTGGATGGACGCGCCACTCAAGCGTGCCCGAGTTATACTCAACGGCTCCTACATTGAATCTGGAGTTGCTCTGCCACTGCAAGGATATGACGCGCAAGGACTCGTCGGCATGCGTCTGTTGGCCGCGCTTGCTCCACGGAGACCATATGGCACTTCAAGCGCTGGTCAAGATGCATGCGCGGGCCGATGGGCACACGCCGCTCGGAGAGCGGCCGGGTCATAGATGCACAGTGAACCGTCGGATCCGGAGAGGAGGAGGTGGCCATTGCGGCAGTCCCGAAGGCGCCACCGCAGAGCATCGTCGAGGCGGGTGAGGCAGATGTCGGTGCGGCGCACCGCGGAGGCGATGCCGGGGTTGGCGGTGGTGATGCCGGTGTGGAAGCGGGGGATGCGCTCGTTTTTGTTGTCCACGAATACGCCGACGAGGGGCGACGACGGGTGGCTGAAACGGAAGCGTTTGAGGAAGCCCTCGTCGGAGATGACGCGGCACCAGCGGTCGGAGACGGGCACGGCGCGGGCTAGGAACGCCGCCCCCGGGAGGCTGATCAGGATCCTCTCGAGCAGATCGTCGTCGTGCAGTGGGCTGGTGATGATGGCCGCATTGTGCTGCTCGGCCATCCGATGTGCTGCATCTGCAGGATGCTCCTCGGCCATCAGAGGTGGCGCCGTTGGATCACGGCGTGGGGGAGGAGGAGGAGGAGGAGGAGGGTGCAGAGACGCACCACGCACGGAAGGAGAAATCCCCAAATCCCAACCACCGCTGCACGCGAACGGAGAAACCCCAAATCCTTTACGGCCGCCGCCCGCTCGCCATGCGTGGGAAACAGTGCGCGCGGGGACAGGGGCGTGGCTGCCGCTGCCGGACGTGGACGGAGCGGAGGCGACGCCGCATCTGCCGGATGGGGGAGAAGCTGCGACGCGGCGGCCGGACGGAGGGAATGCTGGCCTACCCCTCGAGGTCGAGGGGTAGGGACGAGCACGCCGGCTCGCGGCGGCAGATGCGGGCGAGGAGGTCCGACGCGGCGGCCGGACGGCGACGCGTGGGTGCTAGCCGCTGGACAGGGGAGAAGATGGGGAAATGTGGCTGCTGCTGGATCGGGGAGAAGATGGGGCGTGGCTAGTACCGGACGGGGAGAAAATGCGGCGCCGCGGCCGGGTGGGCAGGGGAGGTGGGTTGCGCTGCCGCCCGCTCGTCGACGGCGGTTGCAGGCTTGCAGCAGCGGCTGCCTGGCCGGTAGAGGATGTGGCGTGGCCTCTGCTACTTGTGGGCACAGTACTGAAACTCTATATTTCTTTTAGTTTTCTGTTTTTTTTAGAATTCTCGTCAGTCTTTATTTAAACCAACAAAATGTTTGTGGGTACAAGGTTAAGGTCGTGAGGCATGCCCAACCAGACATGACGACCAACCGAAAGATTGAAGATAAGTCCGTTGCCCTTGCGAAAAAGTAGGATCGCATCAGGCGATCAAGGAGGCGACCGGGATCCCTTGCGCCTACCCTACCCTTGTGTGGTAGGTTTAGGGTTGAGGGAGACGCTGCCGAGGCCGTTGCGGTGGTGTCGCGTCGGAATAAATTTCTCTAGGCTCCGTTCGTAGTCAGGCGAGGCTTTTGCCTTCGTCTAGGAGCCAGCGGTGTTGGGGATCCCCGGATCTCGTCGAGGTCGCGGGCTATGATGGTTGCAGGTCCATCGGCACTGTCCGTTTGGATCCTCAGATGGGCGATGGATGCAGGGAGACGAAGACCTTTCTTCTTCCTTGTTGGTATGATTTGCTATTGTTGTTCTTCTCCTTCCTCTGCGCTGATGCTGGTGGGAGATCCTGCTTTGTCCGGGCGGATGGCCCGGCCGCGGTGCTGGACCGATCGGATGACTCGAGTTCTCTTCCTTCCGGAAGGGACACTTTTCGCGGTACTCAAAGCCAAAGATGGCGACGGCTGTTGCAGGTGTGTTGGATTGATGTCCATGCCCTTTCAACGCTGGTGTCAAGAAAGGAGGAAGCAGCGTGGCGGCAATTGTACCGTGGTCGAAGATGATGACCTGTTTGCGACTGGTTGCAGATCCTTCTGCTGCAGGGGTCTTCTCTCAAGATTCAGGGATGATGACACAGGGCTCCAGAGATCCTCTTGTGTTATGGTTGTCTTAGGGTACTCTAGGTGTTCATGGTCCTTTGTGTTTGTGTTTCAGTGTGTTTGTAAGAGTCAACTGCTTTGTACTGATTCATAATTTGAATGAAAAATTTCTAAAAAACCCGGAAGACTACTAGCAAACTTGGCGAGATCATGAGCCTCGAAATCAAAATTTCTACGCTCAAAAACAAAATTGCAAGAAAGAAAAGACTCTTCCGTTTTGATATTTCATGTAGAATCGTTGCATGTGGTCCTCTGCTTCTGGAATTGATGTCCGCGATCACCCCTTGACAATCATTTGCAATACGTAGCCTGTGGATGTTGAGGTCTTCTGCCAGGGCCATTGCCTCTCTGCACTCATAAACTTCAAGGATCAAAGGATCCGTGATGCCACTGAACACAACAGCCGAAGAGCCGAGGTATTCTCCTGTGTGATATCGACATATTGCAGCCGCCACATCCACTTTACCGTCACCAGAAGTGGCCCCATCCGCGTTGATCTTTGCTATCCCTCCTCCGAAGGAAGCCATCGAGGAGCAGTCGATGGTTTTGACACAATTATGCGCGCCTGTCTGGACTGTTTAGGGATAGTTTGTAGCTCATGAAGATTAGGAGTTCACAAAAGAACTAGTTTGTTGCGGACTCTGGAAAATGTTTTCATGGATCGCCTTTACGCCTTTCAAACCAAATGGCCCACAGGGTCACAGCCATTTTGTGAACTTATCATGGTTCAAAGTGTCATAGAGATCAAACAGCCAATGCTTGGCACTTGTCTGACCATTCTCCCTCATTCTGTCAACAATCTCCTCCTCTGATAACACCCATGTACATCTTGCCATAGTGCAAGAGACAAGAGCGTGTCTCCATGAATCTTCCCCTCCGCACAGAGGACATGCATCTTGCACTGACATGTTTCTGTTTCGAAGAACATCCGTTGTCGGTAATGAATGTCGTGCCAGCCTCCATAAGAACACTCGAAATTTTGGACGGAACTTGCAACTTCTAGAGAGAGCACCAAGCCTTCTCTTCTGATGAGGTTTCTGAGGGGCCCGCGCGCCCTTCTAACCAACTCTCCCTTTCTATCTTTGTGCTGATGATCATTCGGTAGACTGAGCTAACCGAGAAATTACCTTTCTTATCCGGATACCATGCCCATGAGTCAGGAACATCTCGCATGCATACAGGTATTTTTAGGATTTCGTCCGCATCAATCGGCAAAATACGCTCCTCACTAGATCTTCATTCCAGGACGCCAACGCTGGAAGGAGTAGCTCATGCACCATGCGTGGTGGGTTAGCAACCAGCGATAAGATCGGTCGACGTGAGGCCTTCTTCGGTATCCAGTTGGCTGACCATATATCTGTACTCTGGCCATTGCCAATTTTGCTAATGATCCCTTGCTTCACAATATCCCTTCCTTCCAATATTGCTCTCCAAATTTGTGATGGCCTAGATCCCAATTCTGCCGAGAGGATGGTTCCATTAGGATAATAAGAAGCCTTCAAAATCCTCGCACTCAGGGAGGTTGGCTCCTGAAGAAGTCTCCACGCCTGTCGCGCCAGTAAAGCCAAGTTAAACAGCTCAAGATCTCTGAAGCCCAAACCTCCCAGATACTTAGGTCTTGTCATCACCTCCCAATATACCCATGCTAGTTTTCGTTTGCCCTGTTTGCAACCCCACCAAATTTTTTGAATAATGGCATTTATGTTCTCACACAGCCCCCTGGGGAGTTTGAAACATGACATTGAAAAAACTGGTATAGCCTGGGCTTACGGACTTAATTAGCACATCCTTCCCTCCTGCTGACAGTAGTTTGCCCATCTATCCTTTTACCTTCTCCCAAATTCTATCACTTAAATATTTGGAGGTCCCCTTTTTGGAGTGTCCTACATTCGTAGGTAACCCCAAATATTTGTCACTCAACGATTCATTGGGAACATGAAGATGGCCTTTCACTGCCGATCTTACAATTTTCGGGCACCCCTTGCTGAAAAAATATAGAGGATTTCTCTCTATTTATTCTCTGTCCCGATGCCGCACAGTAGGTCTCCAATGGGTTTGATACCTCTTCAGCTCCATTAACACTTGCCCTTAAAAATAGCAGGCTGTCATCCACAAATAATAGGTGGTTTACTGACGGTGCCGTCGGTGCCTCCTTAATTCCGCCGAGCTGGGATGACTGATTTTGTGATTTCAAAAGGCACGAAAGGCCCTCTGTTGCCAACAAGAACAGGTATGGAGAAATAGGATCTCCCTGCCGAATACCTCTGGAGGGTTTGATCTCCTCCAGTTTCAAGCCATTAAATAAAATTGAGAAAGAGACTGAAGATACCATGTTCATAATGATGGAGACCCATGGTGTTGCAAACCCCAGTTTCTCCATAATGGCTTTGAGGTAACTTCACTCAACTCTGTCATAAGCCTTCATCATATCTAACTTCAACGCACAAAAATTGTTATTCTTCGACCGGTTTCTCTTCATAAAATGTAGACACTCATAGGCTGAGATTATGTTGTTTGTGATGAGTCTCCCCGGAACAAAGGCTGATTGCTCCTCTGATATGATATCAGGTAAGATCACTTTGAGACGGTTTGAAAGTACCTTCGATGCTATTTTGTAAAACATATTACAAAGGCGGATGGGTTGGAACTGAGTCCAAAGTGTTGGATTTGCTACCTTTGGTATTAAAATCAGCAAAGTATCATTTATGCATGCGAGAATTTCTTCACCCCTTAGAATACCAAGAACTGCATTGGTGACCGAGGCCCCACATATGTCCCAGTGTCTCTGAAAGAAGTGGGCTGGGTACCCATCCAGCCCGGGGGCCTTAGTGGGAAACATTTGGAAGAGTGCAGTTTTAACTTCCTCTTCCTTATATGGAGCCATGAGACTGTCATTCATTTCATTTGTTACCTTTGCTGATACATGTTGCACCACCTCTTCCATCCCCTGTATCGCCTCCGAGGTATATAGATGCTGATAAAACTGCCACGCCATTTGTTGCATCTCGGTTGGGTCATCCGTGAGCTGTCCGTCCTGTCTCTGTAGAGACTTGATCAAGTTTTTTTCTGCGTCTCGTCGATGCCCTAAGATGAAAAAAGTGTGTATTCTTGTCACCCGCCGAGAGCCAATCTACTCTCGACCGCTGGCGCCACATCTACTCCTCTCGAAGGTACAACTCGATTAGGTGATCGTTTATCTTCACTTCAGCGGCACTCGGGCCGGTCCTGCCATTTATGTTTCTCAGCCTGTCTAACTCTTTTTTCAAACTTCTGATCTCTCCTCGCACACTGCCAAAAGTGTGTTTGCTCCACTCTCCCGGATTGCTAGCCAGTGATGCTAGCTTTGCTCGTACAACACTCGCAGATGGGTTTTGGCTATTTGGATCCCATGCCGATCTCACGGTTTGCTTCAACTCTACATGAGAGTCCCACATAACATCATATCTAAAGAGCTTTTCTCTCGCTTGATGCCTCGCCATGGATTCCAACTTCAAGAGAATAGGCGAATGATCAGAGGTCGCCGCCGTAAGGTGTTCCACCGCTGCACCCTAGAACAACGAGCTCCATTCAGCCGTAGCAAGGGCTCTGTCTAGCCTCACCCTGGTGTAAGTTCCGCCTGTCACTTTCTTCTCGAACGTCCACATCCTGCCTTGGAAACCCAAGTCATTCAAACCGCAAACATCCACGGCATCCCGAAAGCCTTGCATCTGTGCTTGGCATCTCTGACCTATACCATCATGTTCGTCCCGTCTTAGCACTTTCTTAAAATTGCCCAAACAGACCCATGGGAGGGGGCTATGAGCAGCCAACCCCTTCAGGGTGTCCCATGACGTTTGGCCAAGATGTGTTTGTGCCTCTCCATAGAAGCATGTCAAACGCCAAGGTTATGTAACCAATATCACAGATTTTTGCATCAATATGGAACCTCGAGTAGCCCAAAATTTCCACCTTTA
This sequence comes from Aegilops bicornis, assembly GCA_021605145.1. NCBI lineage: Eukaryota > Viridiplantae > Streptophyta > Magnoliopsida > Poales > Poaceae > Aegilops > Aegilops bicornis. The sequence goes on from CM038669.1 coordinate 46,956,846, forward strand.
TTTCATTATTCCAAAAGAACTATGCCCTCGCTTCTAACAGCGGAGTCAGAAGCAAAAGATGAATCAAAAACTAAAGTGTTAGCTAAATTTTCTGCTCTATCCCTCCCTATCTGACTTTCAATTAGACAGAGCACATTTGGGGCTAAATTTACCGCTATCTCGCGGGGCTCTTGAACTGGCGGGCGCTGCCAATACCCCGACAGTTCCAACTTAACAAACTCATTGCGCCCAGCGGTCCTCCGCCGAGGAGGCCGCCGATCTAGCATCATAGTTTTTGCCCTGTGGGAGGGTCTTCTTCAGCACTCCAGCAGGATTCTTCTCAGTTTGCAGGGTTGGTTTAGACATCTTGGGGTCCTGTTTTGGAGGTGGGCTAAGAGGCGTCTCTCCACTTTTTGTCGCTGGCACTATCTCCAGACCTGTACTGGCCCCCGGGTTATGACTCTGCAACACCTCGTCGGAGTTGCGCTTACGGTTTCCATCATTCACTTCCATATCAACATCTGACGGCTCTTACTCTCCTGCACTTTTCTCCTGCCCGTTGCTGCCCTGACCTGCTTCTTGCCTCCTGCCCTTCTGGTTGCTGTTACGGCGTTTCGTCCCCATGTAGTGGTAGCTGGAGCACGCAAATTCTTGAAAATCAGCGCCAAAGGAGGGTGGACTCCATCACCGTGTTCCTTGAACTCGTGGCCCATCATGCCACATACTTAGCACCAGTCGGGTAGACGCTCGTATTTTACTGCAAATATCTGTCGCTCTCCACCACGGATCAAAGACATTGCTTTCTTCAGTGGATTGCGCACATCTAGCCTGATCCTCACCTGGTAAAAGTTGCCCTCAAAATCGAAGGATGAAGGTTCCGAGTCCACAAACTCGCCCAACTTTGATGCCAGCGCCTTCACCTTGCCGTGATATGCTATCGGCAGATCAATGATCCTCACCCATATTTCAAACTTGAACAGCTCGATTGATGTGGGCTTTGAGTAACCGTCATAAGGAAACAATGATAACTCGATTTCTGAAGTGCCACGGTCCCCCCGGGTGACTCTCTCCCAGTCCCCTAAGCAGTTTAACTGCATCTGGAATAGGTTATCTTCTAGGGTTTTGATCTTCACCTGTCTTGCTAGATCCCAAGCAGATCGCATGTTTCAGAAAACCAGTAGGTACTAAAACCCTTGTCCTTGTGCACACGCGCCAATACCATCCATCTGAGTTCTTCCTCCGCGGGGGCATCATCGTCCTCGAAGATCACGTCATCAAGATCCTCTTCCTTCAGAGCCAAATCTTGCATGATATCCTCCAGCTTCCCCTTCCCCTTTGCTCCTGATCCAGAAGCGTCCGCACGGCTCACCATGGCCTTGTCTCAGAGATTGGATCGGTCTCCCCTCCAGGAAAACCGAAGATATGAGGAAACCCTAACCCCACCTTGACTCCGGCGATCTACCCGGGCCACTAGGGTTGACCGAGCAGAGGTAGACGGGGTCGTAGAGGGGAGGGACAGTAGGATCTCAACGTCGCCGATTTACGACTGCATTTAGAGGAAAAGGAACCCTAGCGAGAGGGAAAAAGTATTTTAGTTTTTTGATGATGATGATTCTGAGCAGCACTAGCGGATAGCCCAGAAGTCCAACCAGGGAGCCTCGGGCTTTGGGCTTTTGCATCATGCCAGGCTCGGGCTTGTGTGATGCAAAAATGTGTCATGTCAGGCCGGGCTTGGGCTTAGGGCTTTGCGTCGGGCTAGGCTTGGGCTTGTGTAATGCAAAAAACGTGTCGTGTCGCGCTGGGCTCGGGCTTCCTTGTTGAACACCAGGCTTTTTCAAGCCCAACCTAAGCCTGGACCGGCTTTGCCGCAGGTTGTATCGTGCCATGGGGCCCACCCAATCCCAGCCTAGACCAACATTTCGAATCAATACACAAGTTTTTTTTCTCTTTTGAGTGATGGCCATCATGGCTAGCTTTATTAAACTTCAAATAACATTAAGTCGTCCACAAATTTAGTGACACAACTCGGAGGCTCGTCCATCCAACTAGAAGAACTCTTACTACAATGTAGTACACTAATACTCTTATTGCAATGTAGTACACTAATACTCCCCCACAAAAGATAAAATTGTAGTGCTAGTACTAACAGAACAAGGAAAAAGCGGACAAATTCGTTGACTGTTATGAATGGAAGGACTATACAACTTCACATGATTGAAAATTTTATGTTAACAATGTATTTCCTAGAAAAAATATATATCATATCATCCACTAAGACAGAAACATAAATCACAAGCTAGGCACAAATATCGTACTACTCTCCACAGGTCCATATCATGAATACGTATTGTTTTGTAAAGTGATCGTCTTCAACATTTACCTTTGACCACTGATTTTTATTATACATATGTGAAACAACGAAAAATATTCTAAATATATATTCCAACACAAATCTAAACATATGGTTCACAAGTTCCTTATTTCAATATTTAGAACAATGTTTATATTTGTATGTACATTTGCTTTTAAAGTTCTAATTTATATTTGACCAAAGACATATCCAAAACGACATGTATTTGTGATATGAAGGGAGTACATATTTGTACCAAGTTTCCTTTTATATTATTTTCTTTATTTGAAAAGTGCAATAAATTGTAATATTTAGTCTATTGTGCAGTTATCAAAATTGGTCATGATTTTTAAGCAAGGCTTCATCAAACACCTCATGCGGGTTTCACTGGCTCTAGTCAAACTTTGTGTCATGGTATGACATTTGTATGTGTGAACTAGGTCTATGATCTGCACGAACCAGCAGCTATGCATCTCGGAATGTTTGATTTCTATTCAAGCTTGCAAGCACATATAAAACTAAATTTGTTGCACTTTTTGTGTGAATAATAGAGGGGTCGCCCTCTCTGATTTATATTATAGAAACAAATTGGCTCACAAACTTACTTCCCAAAAAGTACAAGCATCACCATCCAAATGGCGCACATTAGACCCCTCCCAATGCTCAGGGCCGGCCCTGGGGCATGGGCGACGGGGCGACGGCCCAGGGCCCATGCGGGGGGTGGGGGGGGGGCACATGATGGAGTATATACATATACTATAGCCCAGCAAAAAAGCAAGTAAAAATTACAAAAGAATTAAAGAAAAAGAAATAGGATGGGCTAGGCGGCCCAGATATAGCTAGCTAGCGATCGCTGATGGATACGCCAAGGCGGGCGGCGCCGTGACTCACGCCTGCTTCGACGCTTTCCTTCAGAGGTTCGTCGCCTCGCCGCCTGGCCGGCCTTCTCGCTTGCTCGGCGCCTTGCCCCTTGGCCCTTGCCGCCGCCTCGCGTCGCCGGCTCACCGTCGCCGCCACACAGCAGTCCGGCAGGCAGGCGGCAGCCCGGCCATCCAGCATCCAGCACCACGGCAATACGGCAATATACAAGTAGTCAAGTACGCATCCGACTGGAAGTCAATAAGTACGCATCCATGTTCCTGTCCATCCCCAAACCTCAATTTCACAATCTCAGTAGTTTATTTATTCTTCATTTAGTATGTATGTATTCTAATCCAATCTATCAATTTTTTGTCATTCTATGTAACATATCTAGGGTTCCAATCATCCGAAGAATTTTTTTTTGAAGCACTGAAGTATTATTGTTGTCGATGGAGTCAGTCTAATTTCGTTCTTATTTGAGGTAATCATGTCATGTTAGTTTCATTTTATGCATCTTTTTTAGTAGCATTGTTTTTATGGAGTCGGTTCAATTTGGTTATTATTGTTCTCGATGGAGTCATTTAAATTATTATAGTCATATTTTAAACTAAAGATGTGTGATTGAAAGTTAGTTTTAATAAGTTATATATATAACACATGCTTACATATATATTGTCTTAGGACTTAGGACATAGGGGCCCATGTCGTCGAGTTCGCCTAGGTGAAAAATCTGACGTGGTATGGTAACTAATAGGAGAGAGATGAGTTTGGGACAGGAAGAAACAATGCCAAGCGTGTGAACTTAGAAACAACACTTAAATGAATTAAGCCCACCAATGCATGGGGAGTTTAGTTGCTAAATGATTAAATAAAAGAATCTTAGCTACAACAAGTTAAGCACCTATGCATTGGGGCTTTAGCTTCTAAACTGTTTAATGCGTTTAGCACCTCAGCTAAAGCACATGTCCAGTGGAAGAGGTCTTACAAGCATGGCATCATTGAAAAGCTAACGAAGCAACTGTAAGCTGACCCAACCCTTTCAACGGAGGCAAATTACAAGAATAACAGGTCTCACACCTGAACTAGAAAGGCTAAAGTCGAAGATACATGCAAAAAGATTCAATACATCTAGAAGCTATTTCTTCGAGTTTAGTTGGCACCAAAGAAGTTCAAATGCTTCAGTCACTAGTGGTTCAAAGAAGTCCTTGCCCCAAACCTTGAAGCCATAATTTTTAGGCCTGATTCGCCTGGTACTCGAGACTATCATTCTTGACATGAAGTTATGTGGCGGAATACTCTGCAAGAACAACTCTCTGTTCACCCAAATTAACGTAAAGAGTTCATCTTGTTTCCGATCCCTCTCATTCCCACCAACGAAGGTGAATCCACACTTCACTTTATCTCTTTTCCTCATGTGCCTCTACGAGAACCACTGATAGCCTTTGGCAGCTTTTGGTCTTGAGGGTATGACGGAAAGCAATATATTTCAATCTGCTAACTAGAAGACCTTAATAGGAGTCTTCGTTAATAATAGTTAATTCCCCGGGCGCATTTCGTTCTTTCGTATGAGCCCTACAAAAACTTGTTGCACCTAAATTTATGGACAGGAATTAATTTTGCATGTATATGTTTTTGCAGTAAGATTGTGCACGTACCTGACTTTACTTTTTATATGCAAACAATAAATGAACATTGTGATTTAGTTCCAAGTAACGGTGTTGTCATTAGAGCATCCTAACATGTGAGGTTAATGATTTTATGGTACTGTCCTTAGGATTAATTTCTAGCCACCATCATGAACAAGCTTGACATTATTTGGCATCCGCTGTTCGCCATGCCACATGCAGCAAACCCGCAGTCTCCAAGCTCAAACATGTGGGTGTGAATAGTAAAAAAAAGGTCTTAGAAAGGAAAAGAATTAACGATTGCACTCACACCTAAACCCTTGCTATCTTGGTATGAGGCACATTGTAGTTTAAGCTACTAGCTAGAGAGAGGAAAATCATCATCTATGATTCTAATTTATGATATTCATCATCTACGGTTCTAACTTAGTAAATAGAAACTTAGCTCAATCGGCACTAGGTACCTGTTCAAGTGTATGGCAAGGTAGGTGCTGAAGACGGAGCGAAATCAGGTGGTGGTGGGAGCATTCTCGGAGGCATTATCCACATGACACATCACCATCAGCCTCTTTGAATCAGAATCAGAATCAGAGATTATACCTCTTGCAAGTTGCAACACCCATTGTAGGACAATTTTTGATCTACTCTGTGTCGGCATCCGAGCGCACTCTTCATCGATGGCCTTCGAGAAGATGATGTCTGTTGCATTCCTACGTTCTCTCTTGGCATCTCTTTTGCACATCAGAACTTCAGACTTCTACCCGATGTTCTCTCGCATGTAGCTCCGCCTCCTTCTGCTCCTACATGCACTCTCTCTCTCTCTCTAGCGGAACACATCGTCATTAATCGCTTTCTTGCCCGCGCCAACCACATTATCCATCGCTGCTTCTCCAATTGGCCGTGAGGGCGCCGCGAGGGGGGGGGGCATTGTTGGAATGGAGGATGAAGGTGCGGTATGGGAGGCCTAACGACGACTAGGAGACACATAATCCATGTAAAAAAATAACTTAGTTGAAAAAATGTCAAAAACTATTGAGCGATATTTGGCCTCCTTGCTAGCTACTACATTAATTAGTACCTAAAAAACCAAACAATGGGTCTTGTAGACAACATTTGAAAACATGATATTTGACGGGGAAAACGGCACGACCTTTGCTTAAAAATGTAAAATATTGAGTACCGGAAATCTGGAGAAACGGAAATTTATCAACAGTTCGACAAAATGTTGGCACTAATTCTTGAGTCCCTGCAAATTTTGAAAATGGAAGAATTTTGAATACCTATGCTATTTATTCAAAAGGGTCAATTCAGGAATTCTATCAATTTTGACGGCCAAGCTTAGCGACATATCTAGAACAGATAATGTGAGAAACGACTACGAGAAGAGCACCATCTTCCTGCTGCGTCCACAATGCGATGTCGAGGTCTTTTTTCCCACAATGCCGTAATTTTATCCTACAAAATATGCAAAAGGTGCAGATTGAACCCGTGACCAGTTGTTATGGATGGCCCGTACTTACCACAGGATTCGGGCATCCTCTGCAAAAGCGCACTGTGCAGTACATTCGCTATTGTGTGGACCTCTGCACTCACATGTCATCCGCATTTATAGAACCAACCTTGTTTCGCGACCTCCTCTCGCGACCTCCTTCTCGGCGCCCCACGGGCGTGCAGGGAAGGAAACCTTAGCCGCCACGAACCGCGACCTTCTCCCCATCCTCCTCGCCGCCGCCAGATGCGGCGGGCGGCCCGCCTGCATGGGCGGCGGCGGGCGCTTTTCCTTCGCGAGGCGGGATCTCCGTGGGGCGATCTACCCTGGCCGGAACGCGACATTGTGTCGGGCGCGGCGATGCTGGGCTGCCACGGTGGCGGGCGTGGACAGCTGCACGAGGCGGGCTGCGTGCTGGTGATGGTTATGGCGGCCGGTGGTCAATCTGCCGGATCTGGACGACAAGGAGGCAGTGGCACCTGTGCAGTACATTCGCACTGTGTAGTACATTCGCTATTGTGTGGACCTCTGCACCCACATGTCATCGGTACTATAGAACCAACCTTTGTTTCGCGATTCTCCTGGCGCGCCCCACGGGCGGCAGGAGGAAACCTTAGCCGCCGCCAACCGCGACCTCCTCCCCATCCCTCCTCGCCAGTATGCGCCGGCGGGCGAAGCCCGGCATGGGCGGGCGGCGGGCGCTTTCCTTCATGAGGCGGGATCGCCGTGGGGCGATCTACCCTGGCTGGAACGTGGCATTGTGTGGGGCGCGGCAATGCTGGGCTGCCACGGTGGCGGGCGTGGAGGGCTGCATGAGGCGGGCTGCGTGCTGGTGATGGTTATGGCGGCCGGTGGTCAATCTGCTGGATCTGGACGATGCGGAGCCAGTGGCACCTGTGCTAGGCAGAGTCGGGCGAGATCCCCTTCGGACTGGCATCTATGGTGCACGCGGTTTTGCTGGTTGCTCGCCAGATTCGTCTTGTTGCTTGCGCTCGGCCTTCTGGATCGCCGCCGAGGCATGTCGGGGAGGCATCCTCGGGGGTGCTCGTGATGTGCTATTGGTGGCTGTGTTTGGCTTGGCGTCGGGTGTAGTTACTGACGGCGGTGGAGTCCGACGGCCCTTCTCGGCATGGAGGCAGGACATGGCGGTGGTGGTCATCTCCTCCGTCGGAGGTGGTCGTCCTGAGGGTGGGTGGTCAGATCTCCAGATCCTTCATCTAGTCCCGGCTACGAGTTGAGGAAACTGTTGGGGAACGTAGTAATTTCAAAAATTTCCTACGCGCATGCAAGATCATGGTGATGCATAGCAACGAGAGGGGAGAGTGTTGTCCATGTACCCTCGTAGACCGAAAGCGGAAGCGTTAGAACAACGCGGTTGATGTAGTCATATGTCTTCACGGCCCGACCGATCAAGCACCGAAACTACGGCACCTCCGGATTTTAGCACACGCTCAGCTCAAGGACGCATCCCAGCATTTGATCCAACAGAATGTCGGGAAGAGTTCCACAAGACGACAGCGTGGTGACGACTTTGATGTTCTACCGTCGCAGGCTTCGCCTAAGCACCGCTACAATATTATCGAGAAGGATTGTGATGGAGGGGGGCACCACACACGGCTAAGAGATCCAAGGGATCAATTGTTGTTGTGCCTAGAGGTGCCTCCCTGCCCTCAGATATAAAGGATCAAGGGGAGGCGGCGGCCAGGAGGAGGCGCGCCAAGGAGGAGTCCTACTTCCACCGGGAGTAGGATTCCCCTTCCAAGTAGTAGGAGTAGGAGTCAAGGAAAGGGGAAGAGAAGAGAAGGAAGGAGGGGGCGAGCCCCTCCCCTAGTCCACCCGGACTAGGCCTTGGGGCGCACATCATCTCCTCTCTCTTTCCCTAAAGCCCAATAAGGCCCATATACTCCCGGCGAATTCCCCGTAACTCTCCGGTACTCCAAAAATACTCAATCACTGAACCTTTCCAACTCCAATATAGTCGTCCAATATATCGATCTTTACGTCTCGACCATTTCGAAACTCCTCGTCATGTCCCCGATCTCATCCGGGAGTCCGAACTCCTTCGGTACACCAAAACTCATAAACTCATAATATAATTGTCATCGAAACCTTGTTGCATGGATTCTACGGGTTCGAGAACAATGTAGACATGACCGAAACACGTTTCTGGTCAATAACCAATAGCGGAACCTGGATGGTCATATTGGCTCCCACATATTCTACGAAGATCTTTATCGGTCAAACTGCATAACAACATACGTTGTTCCCTTTGTCATCGGTATGTTACTTGCCCGAGATTTGATCGTCGGTATCTCAATACCTAGTTCAACCTCGTTACGGGCAAGTCTCTTTACTTGTTCCATAATACATCATCTCACAACTAACTAATTAGTTGCAATGCTTGCAAGGCTTATAGTGATGTGCATTACCGAAAGGGCCTGTAGATACCTCTCCGACAATCAAGTGACAAATCCTAATCTCGAAATACGCCAACCCAACAAGTACCTTCAAGACACCAGAGAGCACCTTTATAATCACCCAGTTACGCCAGGACGCTTTGGTAGCACACAAAGTGTTCCTCCGGTAAACGGGAGTTGCATAATCTCATAGTCATAGGATCGTGTATAAGTCATGAAGAAAGCAGTAGCAACATACTAAACGATCAAGTGCTAAGCTAACGAAATGGGTCAAGTCAATTACATCATTCTCCTAATGATGTGATCCCGTTAATCAAATGACAACTCATGTCTATGGTTAGGAAACATAACCATCTTTGATTAATGAGCTAGTCAAGTAGAGGCATACTAGTGACATTAAGTTTGTCTATGTATTCACACATGTATCATGTTTCCGGTTAATACAATTCTAGCATGAATAATAAACATTTATCATGATATGAGAAAATAAATAATAACTTTATTATTGCCTCTAGGGCATATTTCTTTCAGTCTCCCACTTGCACTAGAGTCAATAATCTAGTTCACATCACCATGTGATTTAACACCAATATTCACATCTCGCATGTGATTAATACCCATAGTTCACATCGCCATGTGATTAACACCAAGGGTTTACTAGAGTCAATAATCTAGTTCATATTGCTATGTGATTAACACCCAAAGAGTACTAAGGTATGATCATGTTTTGCTCGTGAGAGAAGTTTAGTCAACGGGTCTGTCAAATACAGAGCCGTATGTATTTTGCAAATATTCTATGTCTTCAATGCTTTGCACGGAGCTACTTTAGCTAATTGCTCCCACTTTCAATATGTATCCAGATTGAGACTTAGAGTTATCTGGATCAGTGTAAAAGTTTGCACCGATGTAACTTTAACGATGAACTCTTTTATCACCTCCATAATCGAGAAACATCTCCTTAGTCCTCACTAAGGATATTCTTGACCGCTGTCCAAAGGATCTACTATTAGATCAAAATTGTATTCCTTTGTCGTAAATCAGAGCAAGGTATACAATAGTTCGCACACAAAGATAGCATACTTTATAGAACCTATGGATCGAGGCATAGGGAATGACTTTTCATTCTCTTTCTATTTTATGTCGTGGTCGATTTGAGTCTTACTCAAATTCACACCTTGCAATACGTGCAAGAACTCCTTCTTTGACTGCTCCATTTTGAACTACTTCAAAATCTTATCAAGGTATGTACTCATTGAAAAACTTATCAAGCCGCCTTGATCTATCTATATAGATCTTGATGCTCAATGTGTAAGCAGCTTCACCGAGGTCTTTCTTTGAAAAACTCCTTTCGTACACTCCTTTATGCTATCCAGAAAATTCTACATCTTTTCCAATTAATAATATGTCATTCACATATACTTATTAGAAAGGTCAGTAGTGCTCCCACTCACTTTCTTGTAAATACAGGCCTTTCCAAAAGTCCTGTGATAAAACCATATGATTTGATCAATTTATCAAAGTGTATATTCCAACTCCGAGATGCTTGCACCAGTCCATTGATGGATCGCTGAGCTTGCACATTTTGTCAAAGACCTTTAGGATTGACAAAACCTTCCGGTTGTATCATATACAACACTTCTTTAAGAAATATCCAATTAAGGAATGCAGTTTTGACATCCATTTGCCAGATTTCATAAAATGTGGCAATTGCAACATGATTCGCATAAACTTAAGCATCACTATTTAGTGAGAAAATCTCATCGTATTCAACATCTTGAACTTGTTGAAAACCTTTCGCAACAAGTCGAGCTTTGTAGATAGTAACACTACTATCAGTGTCCGTCTTCCTCTTGAAGATCCATTTATTTAATATGGCTTACCGATCATCGGCAAGTCCACCAAAGTCCACACTTTGTTCTCATACATGGATCCTATCTCAGATTTCGTGGCCTCAAGCCATTTTCCGAATCTGGGCTCATCATCGCTTCCTCATAGTTCGTAGGTTCATCATGGTCTAGTAACATGACTTCCAGAATCTGGATTACCGCATTCACTGGTGCGGATCTTACTCGAAGACCCACGAGGTTCTGTAGTAACTTGATCTTAAGTTACATGATCATCATCATTAGCTTCCTCACTCATTGGTGTAGGAATCACTAGAACTGATTTTTGTGATGAACTACTTTCCAATTCGGGAGAAGGTACAATTACCTCATCAAGTTCTACTTTCCTCCCACTCACTTCTTTCAAGAGAAACTCCTTCTCTAGAAAGGATCCATCTTAGCAACGAATAACTTGCCTTCGGATCTGTGGATAGAAGGTGTACCCAATAGTTACCTTTGGGTATTCTATGAAGACGCACTTCTCCGACTTGGGTTCGAGCTTATCAGGTTGAAACTTTTTCACCTAAGCATCGCAGCCCCAAACTTTAAGAAACGACAATTTTGGTTTCTTGCCAAACCACAGTTCATAAGGCGTTGTCTCAACGGATTTTTATGGTGCCCTATTTAAAGTGAATGCAACTGTATCTAATGCATAACCCCAAAACGATAGTGGTAAATCGATAATAGACATCATAGATCGCACTATATCCAATAAAGTACGGTTATGACGTTCGGACACACCATTAAGCTGTGGTGTTCTAGGTGGCATGAGTTTGTGAAACTATTCCACATTGTTTTAATTGAAGACCAAACTCAGAATCTCAAATATTTTTCTCCACGATCAAATCATAGAAACTTTATTTTCTTGTTACGATGATTCTCCACTTCACTCTAAAATTCTTTGAACTTTTCAAATGTTTCAGACTTATGTTTCATTAAGTAGATATACTCATATCTGCTCAAATTATCTTGTGAAGGTTAGAAAATAATGATACCCGCCACGAGCATCAACACTCATTGGACCGCATACATCGGTATGTATTATTTCCAACAAGGCAGTAGCTCGTTCCATTGTTCCGGAGAACGGAGTTTTAGTCATCTTGCCCATAAGGCACGGTTTTGCAAGCATCAAATGATTCATAACCAAGTGATTCCAAAAATCCATCTTTTATGGAGTTTCTTCATGCGCTTTACACCGATATGACCCAAACGGCAGTGCCACAAATAAGTTGCACTATTATTATTAACTTTGCATCTTTTGGCATCAATATTATGAATACGTGTATTACTACGATCAAGATTCAATAAACCATCAACATTGGGTGTATGACCATAGAAGGTTTTATTAATGTAAATGTAATAATAATTTATTCTACATTTTAGATGAATAATCGATCACAACAAACATGATCTAATTGTTGGTGAATGTTGCAGAAAATAAAAAATTTCTACACTTCACCAAGATCAATCTATGGAGTCATCTAGCAACGAGAGAGATGAGTGCATCTACATACCCTTGTAGATCATGAGCTGGAAGCTGCTCAAGAGACCGGGGTTGAGGGAGTCGTACTCGTCGTGATCCAAATCACCGAAGATCCTAGTGCCGAACGGACGGCACCTCCGCGTTCAACACACGTACGGTTGGGAAGACGTCTCCTCCTTCTTGATCCAACAAGGGGGAAGGAGAGGTTTATGGAGATCCAGCAGCACAATGGCGTGGTGGTGGAAGTAGCGGCGATCTCGGCAGGGCTTCGCCAAGCTCAGCGAGAGGGAGAGGTGGTACGGAGGGAGAGGGAGGCGCCAGGGACTAGGGTGCGGCTGCCCTCCCTCCCCCCCCCTCTTTATATAGGGGGCCTAGGGGGTGCGCCGGCCCCTAGAGATCCCATCTCAAGGGGGGGGGGCTAGGGGGGACTTGCCCCCCAAGTCAAGTGGGGCGCCCCCCCCCCACCCCTAGGGTTCCCAACCCTAGGCGCAGGGGAGGCCCAAGGGGGGCGCACCAGCCCACCAGGGGCTGGTTCCCCTCCCACTTCAGCCCATGGGGCCCTCCGGATAGGTGGCCCCACTGGTGGACCTCGGGACCCTTCCGGTGGTCCCAGATAATACCGTGGACTTCGAAACTTTCCGTGGCCGACATCGGACTTCCTTTATACAATTCTTTACCTTGGACCATTCCGGAACTCCTCGTGACGTCCGGGATCTCATCCGTACTCAACAACTTTCACATCGCATACTAATATCCCTACAACCCTAGCGCCACCGAACCTTATGTGTAGACCCTACGGTTCGGAGACACACGTATACGACCGAGACAACTCTCCGTCAATAACCAACATCGGGATCTAGATACCCATGTTGGTCTCTACATGCTCCTCGATGATCTCATCGGATGAACCACGATGTCGAGGATTCAAGTAATCCCATATACAATTCCCTTTGTCAATCGGTATGCTATTTGACCGAGATTTGATCGTCGGTATCCCAATACCTCGCTCAATATCAAGCTACGCAAGTCACTTTACTCATGCCGTAATAGATGATCCCGTGACCAAACACTTGGTCACATTGAGCTCATTATGATGATGCATTACCGAAAGGGGCCGAAAGATACCTCTCCATCATACGGAGTGACAAATCCCAGCCTCGATCCGTGTCAACCCAATGACATATACTTTCGGGATACCAGAGAATACCTTTATAGTCACCCCATTACGCCAGGATGTTTGGTATACCCAAAGCACTCCTACGGCATCCGAGAGTTACGCCGATCTCATGGTCTAAGGAAATGATACTTGACATTGGAAAAGCTCTAGCAAACTAACTACACCTAATTTTGTGCTATGCTTAGGATTGTCTTATCCATCACATCATTCTCCTAATGATGTGATCCCATTATCAATGACATCCAATGTTCATAGTCAGGAAATCATGACTATCTGTTGATCAACGAGCTAGTCAACTAGAGGCTCACTAGGGACATGTTGTGGTCTATGTATTCACACATGTATTACGATTTCCTGGATAACACAATTATATCATGAATAGTAGACAATTATCATGAACAAGGAAATATAATAATAACCATTTTATTATTGCCTCTAGGGCATATTTCCAACAGTCTCCCACTTGCACTAGAGTCAATAATCTAGTTACATTGTGATGAATCGAACACCCATAGAGTTCTGGTGTTGATCATGTTTTGCTCATGAAGAGGTTTAGTCAACGGATTCCGCGACATTCAGATCCGTATGCACTTGCAAATATCTATGTCTCCATCTTGAACATTTTCGCTGAATGGAGTTGAAGCGACGCTTGATGTGCCTCGGTCTTCTTGTGAAACCTGGGCTCCTTGGCAAGGGCAATAGCTCCAGTGTTGTCATAGAAGAGAGTGATCGCCCCGACGCATTGGGTATGATCCTAGGCTCGGTGATGAACTCCTTCATCCAGATTGCTTCATGCGCTGCCTCGAGGCTGCCATGTACTCCGCTTCACATGTAGATCCCGCCACGACGCTTTTGGTTGCAATTCACACCAGTTTACTGCCCCTCCATTCAAAATATACACGATCCGGTTTGTGACTCAGAGTCATTCAGACCGTGGTCAAGCTAGCATCGACGTGAACCTTTACGACGCAGCTCTTTCGTCACCTCCATATACGAGAAACATATCCTTAGTCCTTTCGTGTACTTCAGGATGTTCTTGACCGCTGTCCAAAGGTTCCATGCCGGGATTACTTTGGTACCTTCCTACCAAACTTACGGCAAGGTTTACATCAGGTCTGGTACACAACATGGCATATGTAATAGACCCTATAGCCGAGGCATAGGGATGACACTCATCTTTTCTCTATCTTCTCGTCAGTGGTCGGGCATTGAGCTGAGCTCAATTTCACACCTTGCAACATGTGCAAGAACCCTTCTTGGACTGATCCATATTGAACTTCTTCAATATCTTATCATTGTATGTGCTTTATGAAAGACCTATGAGGCGTCTCGATCTATCCCTATAGATCTTGATGCCTAATATGTAAGAAACTTCTCCAAGGTCCTTCATTGAAAAACACTTATTCAAGTAGGCCTTAATGCTGTCCAAAAGTTCTATATCATTTCCAATCAAAAGTAAGTCATCTACATATAATATGAGAAATGCCATGCAGCTCCCACTCACTTTCTTGTAAACGCAGGCTTCTCCATAAGTCTGCATAAACCCAAATGCTTTGATCATCTCATCAAAGCTTAATGTTCCAACTCCGAGATGCTTGCACCAGCCCATAAATGGATCATTGGAGTTTGCATACCTTGTTAGCATTCTCAGGGATCGACAAAACCTTCCGGCTGCATCATATGCAGTTCTTCCTTAAGATAGCCGCTAAGGAATGCCGCTTTTGACGTCCATTTGCCATATCTCATAATCATAGTATGCTATAACTTCTAACATGATTCGGACGGACTTCAGCTTCGCCACGGGAGAGAAAGCCTCATCGTAGTCAACCCCTTGAACTTGTCGATAACCCTTAGTGACAAGTCGAGCTTTATAGACGGTGAACATTACCATCCGCTACCATCTTCTTCTTCTTAAAGATCCATTTGTTTTCTATCGCCACGATCATCGGCAAGTCTGTAATAGTCCATACTTTGTTTTCATATATCGATCCTATATCGTATTGCATGGCTTCTAGCCATTTGTTGGAATCTGGGCTCGCCATTGCTTCTTCAGAGTTCAAGGTTCACCGTTGTCTAACAACATGATTTCCGTGACAGGGTTGCCATACCACTGTGTGTGGAACGTGGTCCTCGTGGACCCACGAAGTTCAGTAGTAACTTGATCCCAAGTACCTTGATCATCATCATTAGTTTCCTCTTCTAGTCGGTGCAGTGCACCACATGAACATCTTCCCGAGTTGGCGCTACTTTCCGGTTCAAGAGGTAGTACTTCATCAAGTTCCACTTTCCTCCCACTTACTTCTGTCAAGAGAAACTCTTTCTCCAGAAAGGACCCATTCTTGGCAACAAAGATCTTGCCTTCGGATCTGAGGTAGAAGGTATACCCAATGGTTTCATTAGGGTATCCTATGAAGACGCATTTTTCCGACTTGGGTTCGAGCTTTTCAAAGTTGGAGTTTCTTGACATAAGCATCGTGATCCCCAAACTTTTAGAAACGACAGTGTTAGGTTTCTTCCCAAACCATAATTCATACGGTGTCGTCTTCAACGGTTTAGACGGTGCCCTATTTAAAGTGAATGTAGCTGTCTCTAGAGCGTATCCCCAAAATGATAGCGTAAATCGGTGAGTGATATCATAGATCGCACCATATCCAATAGAGTGCGATTTCGACGTTCGGATACACCGTTACCGAGGTGTTCCGGCGGCATGAGCTGTGAAACAATTCCACATTTCCTTAAGCGCGTATCAAATTGCGTGACTTAAATATTCTTCCCCATGATCTGATCATAAGAACTTTATCTTTCGGTCACGTTGATTCTCTACCTCATTCTGAAATTCCTTGAACTTTTCAAAGGTCTCGCACTTTGTGTTTCATCAAGCGTATATACCCATATCCACTCAAGTCGCCAAGTGAGAGTGAGAACATAACGATAGCCTCCATGAAATTTCAATGCTCATTGGACCGCATACATCAGTATGTATGATTTCCAATAAGTTGGTTGCATTCAAGAGAACGGGGTTGAGGGAGTCGCATCGCCGTGATCCAAATCATCAAGATCCTAGTGCCGAATCTGACGGCACCTCCGCTGCTCAACACACGTACGGTTGGGAAGACGTCTCCTCCTTCTTGATCCAGCAAGTGGGATGGAGAGGTTGATGGATATCCAGCAGCACAACGGCGTGGTGGTGGAAGTAGCGGCGATCTCGGCAGGGCTTCGCCAAGTTCAGCGAGAGGGAGAGGTGGTACGGGGGGAGAGGAAGGCGCCAGGGACTAGGGTGCGGCTGCCCTCCCTCCCCACTCTTTATATAGGGGACCTAGGGGGTGCGCCGGCCCCTAGAGATCCCATCTCAAGGGAGGGGGTCCTAGGGGACTTGCCCACCAAGTCAAGTGCCTCTCTCGCCCTAGGGTTTCCAACCCCAGGCGCAGTGGAGGCCCAAGGGGTGCACCAGCCCACCAGGGCTGTTTCCTCCCACTTCAGCCCATGGGGCCCTCCGGATAGGTGGCCCCACCCGGTGGACCCCCGGGACACTTCAGGTGGTCCTGATACAATACCGGTGACCCTCGAAACTGTCCCGGTGGCCGAAAATCGACTTCCTATATACAATTCTTCACCGACCATTCCGGAACTCCTCGTGATGTCCGGATCTTATCCGGACTCAACAACTTTCGGGTTACCGCATACTAACACTAGAAAAAAAAGACACATCCGTGACATTTTGGGCCGAACGAATTTTTTTCTGTCATACATATGACACTTATATGACGATAATTGTGACAAAACCCGGTATCATCATAGATGTGGTGGGCTCCTACTTCATGACAAAAAATCATGATAGAAAATGGGCTTTTCGCCTGGGCGGGCCGAGACGCAGATGCATGACATTCTTTGGGCCGCCCATGACGAAAAAAACTGTGGTAGAAGCGAGGGGAGGAAAATTTCGGGAGTTGCCGATTATGGTGGGAGGTCGGGTGGAGCGATGCGCTGCTTTCTCGACGACGCTGCTGCAGGTGCGTAGGCGCTGGCTCTAATCAAGCCGAAGCGAGGCGTTGGGCTCTAATCGAACTCCGAGCGACAGACCGCAAGTTACGCATTAATGAACCCGAGCGATCGATCGATGGTGTTAATCAACCCAATAGAGCGATTCTTCGCTACGCTGCTAATCAAGCCGATCGATGGCGCCGCCTGGGATTTAACAAAGGAGCGCTATGGGGGGGGGTTGATGAATAAAGAGCGTGGCGTGCTCTCCGATGAACAGGAACCCGTGGTGTGGAGGGCTGGATGAACAGTAGACGGTGGAGGGGTGGCCGTGGAGGGGTGGTTGAACAGGACCCTGTGGTGTGGAGGGCTGGATGAACAGTAGATGGTGGAGGGGTGCCCGTGGAGGGGTGGTTGAACAGTAGCCGGTGGAGTAGCGCGCGGTGGAGGCTGGATGAACAGGAGCCCATGGAGGCTGGAGGAGGTCGACGGTAGCCCGTGGAGGCTGGAGGAGGTCGATGGTGGAGATGAACAGTATCCCGTGGAGTCCTGCTTATGCAGTACGCCACACCCTCCTCCTTGACCGTGAGCGCCCAACACAAGTCCGCTTGGTCCGCTTTTGGCGGGTACGCCACACCCTCCCGATCAACAGACTCCTGCTTTCACCAGAAGGCGCCCAATACAAGTCCGTTGCCTGCTTTATGGCACGCCACATCCCTCCCGATCATCAGGACCCTGCTTCGACCAGAAGCGCCCAACACAAGTCCGCTTTGGCCCGCTTTTGCGGCACGCCACGCCCTCCCGATCAACAGGACCCCTGCTGACCGTAGCACTCCACCACAGTCCGCTTTCGTCTGCTTTTGTGGTACGCCATACCCCTCCCGATCAACAGACCCCTTGCCGACCGTGAGGGAGGTCCATTTCCACCGTTTTGTGGTACGCCTGCCCCCTCCCGATCAATAGGACCCCGTTTCGAACGTGGTCGGTCGAACACAAGGCCGTTTCTTCCATTGTGCGGTACGCTAGGCCTCGTTTCCATCGCCTGTTTCGGCCCAAGCCCTCCTGGCGAACACGACCACGCATTCTCGTTCACCCAGCCGGGTTGGCTCCTCATGAACACGACGACGACGCTGTTTCTCCGCTCCGACTCCAGCCATGTACGTATGCGCCGAGTAGGCGTTCGAGACCTGCCCGTATGTACGTGACGCGTGGTAGTATTTTCTTTCTGCACCTCGCTGTTGTAATGTGACGTGTAGCATGCTACGCGGCGCGCTTCACATCTATGACACGCGGCGCGCTTACATCGACCAAGATGTACGCATAATGCTTCGCGACCAGAATGACAACGCCACGTGACGCTTCGACCAGCCGGGTCCCGACCGTGCACTTCCTTGCATGCGAAGATGTAGCCGGTGGGTCCTAGCAAATGGGGGCGAATCATTTTTTGCCCGGACGCACTTCCTTGCGTGCGAAGGTGTAGCCGGTGGGTCCCAAAGAAATCGTGGGGATACGTTTTTTTCACGAAATATGGAGGCCCGTCCGGTGGGTCCCCACTGTCAGGTGGAGGAATAATTACTTTGCGCGTAATAAGGAGGCACTTCCTTGTTGCGGCCGTGGACCCAGCTGTCAGCCTCTCCACGTACAGTCCACGTCCGATGGAAGCCGCCCATGACCACGCTGACCACGCCAGACCGAGAGCACCAGGGCGGTGGACGGCGGCGAGGCCTAGGGAAGGGGACGACGGAGCCGGGAAGACGCGGCAGTGGATGCCCACGGTAGAGGAGTACGAGGGTTCACCGTTCGCTGCGGTGTGAGGCTGTCGCCGCTGCAGAATAACAGGGGGTGGGTGAGTAGAGGGATGGCCCGCCAGCGGTGAGAGTAGTAGGGCGGTGAGGCCTCCGCCGCATCGCAGCCCGGCCATGGGAGGCAGGAGCACGAGGCACGCACCGGGCGCAAGTTTGGGCGGCCGGAGAAAGAAGACCAGAGGTTGAAGAAGCACTACGGCCGTTGGATGGACATCAGATACCACCGGAGCTAGAATCGTGCATATTGACTAAGTTGACAAAGCCCTCCGCCCCTCACAACTTAGTAGGCCCACAAGTCAGCCTAGCACTATACCGGGTCCCAGCCTAACAGTGGGGAGTATTCATTTTTGTGCGTATTAAGGAGGCACTTCCTTGCGTGCGAAGATATAGCTGGTGGGTCCGAGATGTCAGCCGGTGGTAACGCTTTTTTCATGAAATACCGAGGCCCTTTCGCTGGGTCCCGATGTCGTGGAGGAATCATTATTTTGCGTGTAATAAGGAGGCATTTCCTTGCGTGCAGCCGTGGACCCAATCGTCGGCCTCTCCACGATACAGATCCACTTCAGATGCATGTCGGTCGTTGACCACGTTGACCTGTGCCGCCGAGACCACCAGGGCGGCGATCGACGGGCGAGGCTCAGGAAGGGAACGACACGGAGGCAAGGAAGACTCAGCAGCTTGTTTCCCACGCTGAGGGGAGTAATGTTGAACGAGGGTTTATGGTTCGTCTGCGCCGTCACAGGAGAATAATAGCAGTGTGGGTGAGTAGAGGGATGGCTAGGCCAGCGATGGGAGTACGGTGGGCGGTGAGGGCTCAAGCGGCTGTTACACCATGGCCCAGCTGGGAGGAGGAGCAGGCAGTCCCGCCCGGTGCTTGTTTGAGCGGCCGGAGCAGGAAGAGCAGAGATTGAATAAGACGATGGCCGTTGGATGGCCATCCAACAGTCCAACGCCAGCGCCAACCTTTTTTACTTAAAGCCTCAAATCTGTGGAAAACAGCATACAATCCATCTCGCCATTATTTCTAATAATTTACAGCCCATTTGCTAATTCTTAAGGTTTTGTTTGGAGCCCATATTATTTTTTGTTAGCATTACAGCCCATATTGTGGCCACGGTTAAAAAATTATACGAAATTTTGCATATTTCAAAAGCGGTCCTAACTGTTTTTAATCCCAAATTTCGACTCACATTCAAACTGATTTTAAAACTAAATGTATATCAATATAAAATCCAACAAATTCTCCACGCATAAAAATTAATGTAATTTAAAATCTTTAAAATGAAAAAAAGATATTTGAAACTAATTGTCGCTTTGATGTGTTTTAAAATGTACAGCCCATTTCTCATTACTATGGGCCATTTTCCCGCCAAATAATGAAAGCTCTCCTCGTCTTGAAAGATTTGCAGCCCAACAGCCCCGATAAAGCGACTTACTTGGCAAATCACAAAAAAACTGGGCTGTGGCCGTGGACCCAGCTGTCAGCCTCTCCACGTATAGTACTCTTCCGATGGAAGTCATTCCTTGATCACGTTGACCACGCCGCGCGGAGAGCACCACGGCGGTGGACGACGGCCAGGCCTAGGAAGGGGGCAACGCGGAGCCGGGGAAGACGCGGCAGTGGAAGCTCACCCGGAGAGGAGTACGAGGGTTCACTGGTTCGGCTGCGGTGTGAGGCTGCCGTCGCAGGGTCCGGCCAGCGGTGGAAATAGTAGGGGTGGTGAGTCCTCCGTGGGCAGCACCGACCACGGGAGGCAGGAGCATGAGGCACGACCGGGCGCTGGTTTGGGCAGCCGAGCAAGAAGACCAGAGGTTGAAGAAGCACTACGGCCGTTGGATGGACATCGTGACGGCCACTAGAGATAGAATCGTTCATATTGACTAAGTTGACAAAGCCCTTCGCCTCCGGCACAACTTAGTAGGCCCATTAAGTCAGCCTCCCACCAAGGTGGGTCCCAGCCTAGCGAGGGAAGTATTCATTTTTTTGTAATAAGGAGGCACTTCCTGGTGGGTCCGAAATGGTCGGGACGTTTTATGCAAAATACGGTGGTCGTCAGTGGGTCCCAGCATTCGAGGGGCAAACGTTTTTTTTAAAAGACGGTGGCCCTGCCTAGTGGGTCCTCATTGTCGATTGGAGGAATCATTATTTTTCACAGTAATAAGGAGGTACTTACTTGTCATGCATTGTGACCCAGCCCTAAGACTCTCCACGACAAAGATACTGGCGATGGAAGTCGCTCGACCACGCTGACCTTCACCGCTGCCCGCTGCAAGCATGCGCCCATGGGCGTGGTGCGCCCCCACCGTCTATCCTCTCACATACAAATACCCCATGACTCTCGGTTGTTGACCATGTTGACCACACTGCGCCGAAAAGCGCATCTGCATCGAACGACCGGAGATGGGGAAGACGGGCAGTGGAGTCGCAGATGGAGAGGAGTGGGAAACTTCATCGGTTCAGTGCGCGGCAAAGACAATCAGCAGTGTCATTTACGGAGACATGTGGAGCAAGAACAGAGGTTGAAGAAGGAGTATGGCTGTTGGATTAACATCCAATGGTCCGGCTGCTAGAATCATTTGTTGATTGTTGACAAAGCTGTGCGTACATCGTCCCGCTTAGCATGAGCCCACAAGTCAGTCACCAAATCTGACGGGTCCCAGCTGATGAAGCCATGTACCTAGGGTAGGGTCATGGACCTATCCAAGGTACCCTCCCCGAGGACATCTCTAGAAGAAACTACCTTGCAGTCGACCTGGGAGGATTTCTACTTTCGACGTGCTCAAGACACTCGACCATGAAGCCACCACTGACCGGCTGGAGATCTAGAGTCACTCGCACACAAACGGTCTCACATTAAGTGGTATTTATGGTCATGATAGTTATTTTATGTATGGCGCCACCAAGAACGCATGCATCTTAATGTACTTTAAAACCCTACATAATCGAGGTAGGAGGGGTCTGCGGCGAACTCTATATAAGCCACCCCTCCTCAGTGTAAAGGGTTCGCACCCCTGTAATTCATACGCATATAATCCAAATGACCGCCTCGGGCTCCGAGACGAGGGCTGTTACTTCCTCCGAGAAGGGCCTGAACTCGTAAACACCTTGCACACAACTACTCCATAGCTAGGATCTTGCCTCTCCATTCCTACCCCCTATTCTCTTTGTCCGGACTCTAGAACCACGACCCGATTTCGGCGCCCACCGTGGGGCAGGTGTCTTAGCGACTTATTGGAGAAGTTGCAGTTTTTTCCGATCTCCTTCATCATGGTTTCAGCGGAGTTTTGGTCGAGGGTCATGAGATCTGTCTCGGCGCTGGCCACGCTCATCAGCCGATTAATCTTCTTGGCTTCAGAGGCTCCACTGACATCAACGCGCCTCCAAATCACGGAGCGACGCGACTTTCGCACGCAGTGTCCGTATGCCCTCCCACGGCAACAATGACCCAAAGATCGGGTCGGTCGTTGCATCATCCTCCTCCTCGCTTCCCGCCGGCGCAAAGCGCCCGGCCGGTCTAGGCTTCAGTGGGTGAGGTACGCCGGTGGCCCGCCACGGCCACCCCCAAGTCGTGGCACCGAGCCCGACGAATCTCTCTACGGCTCGTTTGACCGCTCTGGCAGAGATCGTGATCCGAATGCGACAAAGAAGTGATCCAAGGAGGTCCCGATGGTCAATGGACCGCGTTAGCCCTTCCCCGGCTTCCCCGCTACCGACGGAGAGGTGATTTCGGTGGAGGCGACTCCAACAGCAGTCCACGAAGAGTATCAACCCGAAGCCACTCACTTAGCCGCAAAGGGAAGATCTTCGCCACGGGAACATGGATGCGGTGCATACTCCTATCATTGAGAAACCCCGAGGCTTGCGCCTTAGAGGACGCGTTTGGCCATTAACTGCTAAGCGACTCGACCGGAGAACCTCCAGCCGAGCACTGACGTGCGCATGGCAACGGGTTCGGACTCAATCGACGCCGCCTATTTCCACCACCGACTCGTATATCGAACTCCGATTCAGAATTTAGCAGCAGCCCGCAGATAGCAGAGTCAATTCAGCTCTTCGCAAATGCGAGGCTGGTAGAGGCTTGATGCAGATCGAGATGATATTCTCCTGGTACGGCAAATAGGAGATCAAGAATTCCAGTCAGATTACACAATGCAAGGAATGAGATTCACAGAGATATCCGGCCCCTCATGAATCTGATAGCCAAATTCTGGGCCTACATAGCTCCGAAGATCGCCCCGAGGCGTGAGGGACTTGGGGTCGGCGTGATTAGTATGATGACCGATTCGATCATGATGATCAGCGCCGAGTGCCCACTCCACCCCCAAGAGGTGGGTCGCACGCCTCGTGACAAAGAAGATGACAGATGCCAAAGACTATTGCTGGGCTGGAAGGGGTTCCATCGCCACCCTCAGAGAACTGTGCTTTGATGCGAGATCCATCATCGTTTCAAGGTTTGGTCGATCTAACAGAGCTCACCGAGAAGGCCATGACAGAGATGTGCCCACCAACAGCCAGAGTTCACGCCTCGGGACTGTGAGTGTTTTAAAGCAGAGCCATCAGTGGGCCGCAGTGATTCCTCCCACTTCTCAGGTTACGCATCGAGTCGGTAAGTTCATCGCCGAGTCCAAGCCTGATACTTGATGTTTGAGGATTACCGAGTGGCTGTTCAGATTGGCGGGCGGTAATGATGAGGTGGCCGTGGAAACACTTGCCCCTTATGTTGGAAGGCTCACCAGAGCATGGCTGAATCAACTGGCCATACCTAAGCAGCATTTACACTTTGGGAAGAAGATTCTTGCCCGAGTGTTTGTTAGAACATTTGAAGGAACTTGCAAGCGACCAGTGCCAGGGGTTGACAAAGCTGCAGTGTTTGTGTGCAAAAGTTTAATGAGACTCGAGGGATTACATCCAGAGGTGTGGATCACGTTGGCATCACATCATGTAAAATGTATCCGATCACCAGCGCTTTTGTGCCTTCAAGGAAGAAGCGTCAAGAATGAGAGAGCTGAGTTTAAAATTCGGTCGGACTGAAGACATGACCCTGAGTCAGATGATGGAGATTGCCACCAAGTATGCCAATGGTGAAGAAGAAGACCGACCTCGAGTGGCAAGTACAAAGCCAACCGCTCATGAAACCGAGGGAGGAACTCGATCGGAAATAAAGCGGAAAGTCGAGCCAGCTGCTCCTGGAGAAGCCTTTTGCCGTGACTCAAGGAAAGTTTAAAAGAGAAGCCCAAAGGGCCTTTTAACCCTAAGAAGGTGAAAGACACAAGGAGGGAAATCACGTGATGGATTTTGCCATGCCACATCCACATCGTAAGAAAGATGAGAGGAGGGTAACTTCATCTACCACGAAACATACCACTCGACAGTTGTCGGCCTTGATACAACAATCTCCAAGGGAAACAGCCCAAAGATAAAAGGAAAAAAGGAGTTGGACAAAATTGAGGACAAGGGGGATAGTGATGAGGAATATCCCCGTGTGAATTCCACTGGTGATTTTTGGCTGACGTTGAGAGCAAAAGTCCGATTGAAAGTTATCAACCCGAAAGTGAATATGGTTGCTCCGGAGACTCGATGGGGCATTCCGAATGGTCTCAGATCGCCATCACCTTCGGACTCCGGTCTCGATCACTCCACACACATAGCCACCCCGAGGCAAGCTCTAGTGATCGACTCCAGTCGCTTGAAGGCACTCGACTGACCCTAAAGTGTTGATGGATGGTGGCGTGAGTTTGAATATACCGTGACGCAGTAGACGCTCGAAAGGGATGGCATTCGATGTCCGTACTCAAAGATCAAAGAACATGAGTTTCTATGGAGTCATTCCCGGCAAGAAGGCTGCGTCACTCGGCCAGATTGCTCTTGATGTGGTTTTCGGAGATTCCAAACATTTCTGCAAGGAAAAGTTGACATTTGAGGTTGTGGATTTCCAGAGTGCCTATCATGCTATTTTGGGCAGGCCAGCGACTTCACGCTGTTTATGGCTCGACCATGTTATTGCCACGTGTACCCTCAAATTGAAGATGCCCGGCCCCAAAGGTGTGATCATCAAGCATCTGGTAATCTGTCAAGAAGGCAGTAAGAGTGCTTTCGCAGAAAAGGCTGAAAGATTGCCGGCTGCTCGATGGCAGCGTAAGAGTGGCAGGAACACGGAAAAAATGCAGAACCAAAGTGATTTGGTTCTGCGTAGCTAAGAAGCCTGCTACATAATCAGCGCTTTCCAATCATCCGGTTGAGACAAAGCCGGGGTCCACATCCACCCTGACCGACTCCCTAACGCCGTTTGCTCGACTAATATCTCCACAACACTTTCGACCCCAAATAGGGAAGAAGAAAGCGCTCATCCAGCCCCTCCGTGAGAACAGGGACATCTTCGCATGGAAACCTCCCGGACATGCTGTGTGCCTGTGGGGCTGGCTGAGCAATCGCACCGTCTCAATAGTCACTCAAAGGCTAAACCTGTCTAAGGAACATCTCTGGCGCGTCCGCCATTGCGTAAAAGGAAAAGCCATTGGCGAAGAGGGTGGTATTTCGGCTCTTAGCAGCAGAAAGTTTTATCTGGAGAAATTTACTTCACCCGAAAGTGGCTCGCCAATGTGGTCATGGTCCCCCAAGATGCAGACAAGTCACTTCACATGTGCATTGACTTTAAACATATCAATCGAGCCTACCGAAAGATCATTTTTCCTCCTCGCGCATCGTAATTCAAATAGTCGACTCGACCTGCGGGATGTGAGCTTAAATCGTCTTTCTTAGAGCGCTTATTCGGGTACCATCAGGATCCGCCCCAGATGGACTCCGGCGAGATCAAAACAACTTTCATCACCCCATTCGGGTGCTTCTTTTATGTCACCATGCCATTCCGGTCTCAAAAATGCCGGAGCCACGCTCATGAGGATGATTCGTATGTTTGCTCACCAAATCAAATACCGGAATGTTGGAAGGCGTACATTGGATGATATTGCCAGGTCAAGTCACTAAAAGGTTCCGAATTCTGCCGATTGACCTGGTCAAACATTTTCCAACCTCGGGAGGTATGCGATATCGCTTAATCCATCAAAGTGCACATTCGGAGTTCCGGGCGGAAAATTACTCGGTTTTCTTGGCTTTAAGCCCGAACGAGAATCGACGCAAAATCCGGAGAAAGTGGGCACTATACTCCGGAATAGAAAAAGACCTCGCGTGCTGTGTGCATCGATGTTCAAGCTTACATGGTTGCTTGGCCGCTTTTAAGTCGATTCATCTCTCGCTCCGGTGAAGAAAGGCATTGCCTCTTTACCCATTGATGAAGAAGTCGACAAGTTCGAGTGGACTCCTGAAGTCGATGCAACATTTGCAGAGCTAAAAGCCCTGCTTTCCACTCCAGCCGGTGCTTGCTGCCCCGATCAGCAGTGAAGAGCCTTTTGTTGCTTTTACATTGTAGCCACAGGACAGAGTTGTCAAGTCTGACAAAGATTTCATCGTTGAGCCCGGGAAAGAAGAAGGAAAAGCCTTCAAAGTTCAAAGGCTCCAAAGATATATTTTATTTCTAAAGTTCTAACCCCGTGGCCACAAAGCAAAGGTACCTCATCATCATCATCAAAAGCTTGTATATGGGATCTATATGACCCACGAAGAAAGTTGCTCACTACTTCTCCGACCATACCATCACAATGCCGTACGTCAACACCCACGTTGTCGAGATTCCGCATTACGTAGAAGATGCAACTGGTCGAGAGTGGCAAAATGGGCGATTGAACTCCTTCCTGGATATCCGATTTGAGGCAAAAGGAAAGCTATCAAGTCCCAAGCAATAGCAAATTTCCTCACCGAGTGACAATCGTTTGAACAGCAACTGCCGACTCAACTTCACTCGAGTACCTTGGACCATGTCTCTTTGATGGCTCTAAAATGCTGAATGGTTACGGTGTTTGGGGTAGTGTTGGTTTCCTCGAGGAGACTAAGCTCAGATATGTACTCCCAAATTCACTTCTTTGATTCCTCTCCAACTCAGCAAGCCGAATTACGAATCTACTTTTTGTATGGGTTCGCGTGATGTGGCCATTTGATTTCGAAGGTCTGGCGTCAAATGCGCCTCATGGGTTCTCTGGCTATGCACTAGATTTGGTGGTTAACCAAGTGATGAAGGAGTGGGACGCCGAAGCCCATTTCCTATGACTCGGGTTACTGCAATGTCAAAAGTAAGAAAGTTGGAGAAGAAATTCGAGGGGTTAGAGCTTCATCATATACGGCCCGACTCAAGAATCAAGCAGCCGAAGTGATTTGGCAAAAGACAGGTTCCAAGAGAGAAGCCGATTCGTATGAAGTGGGTGTGTTTTTGGAACATATATCCATTACCGACGCTTCGTCGGTTCAAGAGGACCCTTTCACCCAAGAAGCCCCCGCAGGGCCAAAAAAGTGCCACTGGATCCGATCAAGTCGTAGGTCCGGCTCGTGGTCGACCTAATTCGATCATGGAAGTTTTGGTTATCATTATTCCGGATCGGGACAAAGGCCTTACATCGCATATATCCTAAGCGGAAAAAGAGCTCCTCAGAGAATGAAGAAGAGGAAACTCGATGGACATCCGAAGTCTGGCCGGATCCAAGGCCTTTACCATCATAAGGGGACAATTGTCTACAGAGAAATTTGGCGCGATCGGAGCCAAGTCGGTATGCATAACTTGCCCGAAGAGGGCCGGATAATTCTCAACGACATCCACTCTCGGGGACCTGTGGCCCATCATGCATCCTCCTCGAGCACTATTGTGGCATAAAGCATACCGAGCGGGTTTTTACCGTACTCGGAAAGCAAAAATGAAATGGCGAAAGAGATAGTCGACAAGTGTGAAGGATGTCATTTACTGCCAATATGTCGCATAACAAGCCCGCTTCGCCTGTGAAGACCATTCGCCCATCGCCCAGCCCTTCGCTGTTTGGGGGTTAGATATGGTTGGGCCACCGAGAATGGCGGGCAGAGCGGCTTCACCCATGTACCGGTGGCAACAACAAAGTTCACCAAGTGGATCGAAGCCGTTTATTAAAAATCTTGATGCCGCAAAGACCGCTTATCAGCTTCATCATAGAATTCATATTCAGATATGGAGTTCCGCATAGCATCATCACCGTATAATGGGTCGAACTTCAATCTATGCATCAATTCAAAGCCTTTTGGCGCTTCAAGGGCAATAACGAAGTCGATTTCACGCTTTTAGTCGCCCACCCTCAAATCGAATGGGACAAGGGTAAAGAGCCAACCATTACTTAATTCTCAAAGGACTGACCAACCCTGCTTGATGCGTGACTCAAACACGCTAGTGAGCGGCGATGGGTCGAATTTAACTTCCATCAGCTTCTTTTGGGGATTGAGGATCACCCTAAATCAGGTCGCATCGGGAGAACTCCATTCTTTCCGGGTCTATGTGAGCTGAAGCTGCTCGCTGAAAGTGATCTGGCTTCACAATGCACCGCGATTAGAGCTTCTACTCCTGCTGAAGTTGAAGCAGAGCAAGCCCTTTCAGGATGCAAATGACCTTCTGAAGAAGAAAGAGAGATGGCTTGATCTTCGATCGACCATCTACTTCAAAGAAGACTTTATGCTTGATTCTATGCCGTAAATGTGAAGAGTCGGGCCTTCCAAGAAGGAGACTGGGTCCTCTCCGAAAGGGACCACAATGGGTCAGTTTGACAAACTTGTTCCCCTACTTTGGGAAGGTCCTTTCATCCTCACTCAAAGTTCTCCACAATCTGAGCATACCGCCTTTACAATGTCGGTCGCCAAAGGTTGATGAGCGCCACGAGCTTGAACAATGCGGACCTGCTCCGCCTTTTACAATCGGGGAAAATATTCACCTTGATGAGTTGTAATAAAAGTACTCCTATAGTTTGCTTATCAAAGACAAAAGTTTTATAATTTTCTCATTGATTGTTGTTGCTTTCCGCTTTTATAAGACAAATCCCCAAAGGGGTGGCTTAGCCGAATCCATTTCCCACCTAAGTTTGTAAAATTTCACCGAAAGTGATCGAGCTGGCCTCTCACTCGGAGGCGCCTAGCTGCGAATCCGCTTTCACGGCACTTGAAAATCCCACGACAGTGGAGAGCAAACCTCTCACCGGAGGCTTAGCTGTGAACTGCTTCACTTAAGTATACTTTGAAAATCCCACCGAAAGTGGTGAGCCAGCCTCCCACCTGGGAGGCTTAGTCAGAGTCCAAGTGCTCTCGGCCTAAGCATCTAAAAAATCCTACCGAAGTTGTGAGCCAGCCTCCAATGCCGGAGGCTTAGGCTGCAGTCCAAGTACTCCGCCTAAGTATCAAATACAACAAAAGGCTCCGTAAGGATGATGAGGCAGGTCGATCGCCACCTTCTCCTTCTAGAGCTACACCACAAATACGAAAATCCCACCGAGAGAGAGAGCAATCCTCCCACTCCTAAGTGGCTTAGCTGGGCAAATTCCAAAGACTACGCCTAAGTATTTAAAAAATCTCACCAAGTGGGAGATGAGCAATCCTCCCACTCGGGCCGAGCTGCAGTCCAAGCACTCGCCAAGTGTTTAAAAAAAATCCCACCGAAAGTGGAGGGAGCAAACCTCCCACCCTGAGGCTTAGCCATGTACAGCTAGTGCCTGCCTAAGTTTGAATCCCACCGAGTGAGAGCAAACCTCCCACTCTGGGGCTTAGCCGCAGCCTGTGAGGCCTCGGGCCTAAGTTTAGGAAAAATCCCACCGAGTGGAGAGCAAACCTCCCACTCGGGGCTTAGGCTGCAGCCCAGCTCGCCTAAGTTTGAAGTGTAATCCCACCGAAAGTGGAGGAGAGCAAACCTCCCACTCCTGGGGCTTAGCTGCAAGAACCAAGATCACTTAAGTTTGAAGTGTGGAATCCTCACCGAAAGTGGAGAGCAAACCTCCCACTGTGGGCTTTCTGCAATCCAAAGATTTCGGGCCTAAGTATGAAATCCTTCCAATTCACTAGGGCGACGGCCGCTATCGATCAAGTTACCTTCTTCCCTTCTGAGTCTTAAGCAACATAATACAAGTAAGCGTTTTGTCCCGACTCCGCAGCTGGATGCAGTGTCAGTCGCAATCTGTACTTCAACTTGCAAAAGTACGGCTACAGGCATTAAAATATATCTCAGTGAAGAGCAATATTCACTCAAGGAAAATGCAAACATATTCAACCGCTTAAACCAAATCCAGATAGCGGCCCTACGGATTCGGCGCTCGTGCATCAAGCCCGATAAAGTTTAACCGGTTATAAAACCACTTTAAGATTCCGAGGCAAATTTTAAGGCAGTAAGTATAAAAAATTTACCTCACCCCTCAAAGTGGGGGACCTGGAAAGCGCAACAAACTCTCGCTCCGGTGTCGCATTCCATCTGGCGATCCGAAAGTGGCAGCAGCAATGAAGGTCTCCCACAAAAGATCGGAAGTCATGCTTTCGGTATATGGCCACCTTTGAGGACGCCAAATTGTCCTCTCGTGCATCCTTGGCAAAGGGAATACGGACCAGTAGACAAAGCAGATCAGCACCACACCGCGTAAGACTTCTTCCATTCTTGCACTTCGACTCCTAGAACTTCGCTCACTGAAAGCCATCGTGAGACTCGAGGTCATTCGAAGCATTTCCTCGCCAGAGTGTTGTGTCGATGCGCCGACGCTTGCAACCTTTCAATGAGAGAGGAAGATAGTCCAAGACACCAAAGAAGAACACGAGACTCAAATGGAGCACGCCTATGGCAGCCCATCGCTCACAGGAGAGTTGATGGGATCCAGCCTCCCACTTCCACTCGACTAGTCTCTTCCTCAAAGTTTTGGCAGACCTGTAAACACAACCCAAAGATAAGCCAGCCAGCTCTATGGTAAGTCAACAATTACAAGCCACCGGATGTAAGGGATTACCCTTCTGAAGCATGAGGAATCACTTCTTGAGCCCCCCGCATAAGCCTCTAGATCGCCTTTCTTCTTCCCGACAGTTTGCTAGCCTTGTCGCCAGAGCAATCTTGTCATTCTTCACCGGGTCGTCTCCCTTGTTACCAAGAGCAGCTTTCAGATTGGCATTTTCCTCTTCATGTTTAATACCGACGGAAGTCAACTTTTCTTCCGCGAGCTTGATCTTGTCTCAAGCCGCTTTCGCGCTCGGGCAAGGTCAAGATCCTTCGCCTTCAGAGCCTCCTCAGCTTTTTCCCCAAAGTGACAACGAGGTCGTAATCAAGAATGGACAAAAAAAAGTAAGGCTAGTCGTCAAGATTCTCACTAAACATACATTTTGCTCTCCCCGCCTTCGTGGAAGTCTCCCTCCGGACAAGCTTCAGAAGTCAAGTTCGAAATGGATATGTTTGTTCTCCAACTCAAGATAACGAGCCACAAGCTCACAAGATTTTAAAAGTCACCGACAGACATAAAAAATAGGTCACTTCCGAGTGACTAAGAGAAAAAATCGAGAGCCTTTCTAAGACTACGTACCGAATCAAAATATTCAACAAGAGTCTCGGGATTACACTCCAAAGGCAGCACTCCAGCGTTCTACTGGTTCTACCGACTTTCGGATCGACCGGCCTAATCAAGAGAGACAGAAAGTTATTATCCTAAACTACAGCCAATCGCCAAAGCAGTCAGCCACCATGGTCGTTAAAAATATATATAGCCCTTCGCACTATAGTCGATTTCCAGCGAATTCCACTCGCATGGTCTCTTGGACTACATCCTGGGTGCACTCAGCGTGCTCCCATCGGGTTCCATGATTCCATTCGACCAGACCGAGTGGAAAAAGTAAAGTGAAAAAGTTC